>CM063145.1:12394950-12531493 GCA_031885435.1 Passerculus sandwichensis
CGTTTTTGGGGCAGACTGGGGACGACATCTTTTTTGGGAATCCCCGATTTTGGGCTCATTTTTTTTAGGATTTTGGGCTCAGTTTTTTGGGATTTTGGGCCCATTTTGATGAGATTTGGGGCTGGGTTTTTATGGGATTTTTTACTCATTGTGATTGGATTTTTGTGCTCTTTTTAGTGGGATTTTGGCCTGCGGTTTATGGGATTTTGAGGTTTTTTTAATGGAATTTCAGGCTCTATTGTTTTGGGATTTGGGGCTGGGCTTTTATGGGATTTTGGGCTCATTTTGATGGCATTTTGGGCTCAGTTTTTTGGGATTTTGGGCTCAGTTTTTTGGGATTTTGGGCTCAGTTTTTTGGGACTTTTGGCTTGATTTTATGGGAATTTTGGCTTGATTTTGTGGGATTTTTGGCTTGATTTTGTGGGATTTTTTGCTGCCTCTATTTGGGATTTTGGGCTCAGTTTTTGGGGGGATTTGGATCTCGTTTTTATGGGATTCGGGGCTGGGTTTGAGGGGTTTTTGCGCTGGGGTCGATGGAATTTGGGCTCATTTTGGGGGTTTTGGGCTGGGATTTTTGGCCCTTTTTGGGGGGATTTTGGGCCCTTCTGAATGGGATTTTTGGGCTGTGTTTTGTGGGATTTTTGTCGGGGTTTTGTGGAATTTTTGGGCTCATTTTGGGGGGATTTTGGCCATTTTTGGGGCAGACTGGGGACGACATCTTTTTTGGGGAATCCCCGATTTTGGGCTCATTTTTTTTAGGATTTTGGGCTGGGTTTGATGGGATTTTGGGCTCAGTTTTTTGGGATTTTGGGCTCAGTTTTTTGGGACTTTTGGCTTGATTTTATGGGAATTTTGGCTTGATTTTGTGGGATTTTTGGCTTGATTTTGTGGGATTTTTGGCTTGATTTTATGGGATTTTTTGCTGCCTCTATTTGGGATTTTGGGCTCAGTTTTTGGGGGGATTTGGATCTCGTTTTTATGGGATTCGGGGCTGGGTTTGAGGGGTTTTTGCGCTGGGGTTGATGGAATTTGGGCTCATTTTTGGGGGTTTTGGGCTGGGATTTTTGGCCTTTTTTGGGGGGATTTTGGGCCCTTCTGAATGGGATTTTTGGGCTGTGTTTTGTGGGATTTTTGTCGGGGTTTTGTGGAATTTTTGGGCTCATTTTGGGGGATTTTGGCCGTTTTTGGGGCAGAGCGGGGAAGACATCTTTTTTGGGGAATCCCCGATTTTGGGCTCATTTTTTTTAGGATTTTGGGCTGGGTTTGATGGGATTTTGGGCTCAGTTTTTTGGGATTTTGGGCCCATTTTGATGAGATTTGGGGCTGGGTTTTTATGGGATTTTTTACTCATTGTGATTGGATTTTTGTGCTCTTTTTAGTGGGATTTTGGCCTGCGGTTTATGGGATTTTGAGGTTTTTTTTAATGGAATTTCAGGCTCTATTGTTTTGGGATTTGGGGCTGGGCTTTTATGGGATTTTGGGCTCATTTTGATGGCATTTTGGGCTCAGTTTTTTGGGATTTTGGGCTCAGTTTTTTGGGATTTTTGGCTTGATTTTATGGGAATTTTGGCTTGATTTTGTGGGATTTTTGGCTTGATTTTGTGGGATTTTTTGCTGCCTCTATTTGGGATTTTGGGCTCAGTTTTTGGGGGGATTTGGATCTCGTTTTTATGGGATTCGGGGCTGGGTTTGAGGGGTTTTTGCGCTGGGGTCGATGGAATTTGGGCTCATTTTTGGGGTTTTGGGCTGGGATTTTTGGCCCTTTTTGGGGGGATTTTGGGCCCTTCTGAATGGGATTTTTGGGCTGTGTTTTGTGGGATTTTTGTCGGGGTTTTGTGGGATTTTTGGGCTCATTTTGGGGGGATTTTGGCCGTTTTTGGGGCAGACTGGGGACGACATCTTTTTTGGGGAATCCCCGATTTTGGGCTCATTTTTTTTAGGATTTTGGGCTGGGTTTGATGGGATTTTGGGCTCAGTTTTTTGGGATTTTGGGCTCAGTTTTTTGGGATTTTGGGCTCAGTTTTTTGGGACTTTTGGCTTGATTTTATGGGAATTTTGGCTTGATTTTGTGGGACTTTTGGCTTGATTTTATGGGATTTTTGGCTTGATTTTATGGGATTTTTTGCTGCCTCTATTTGGGATTTTGGGCTCAGTTTTTGGGGGCATTTTGATCTCGTTTTTATGGGATTCGGGGCTGGGTTTGAGGGGTTTTTGCGCTGGGGTCGATGGAATTTGGGCTCATTTTTGGGGGTTTTGGGCTGGGATTTTTGGCCTTTTTTGGGGGGATTTTGGGCCCTTCTGAATGGGATTTTTGGGCTGTGTTTTCTGGGATTTTTGTCGGGGTTTTGTGGGATTTTTGGGCTCATTTTGGGGGGATTTTGGCCGTTTTTGGGGCAGACCGGGGAAGACATCTTTTTTGGGGAATCCCCGATTTTGGGCTCATTTTTTTTTAGGATTTTGGGCTGGGTTTGATGGGATTTTGGGCTCGGTTTTTTGGGATTTTGGGCCCATTTTGATGAGATTTGGGGCTGGGTTTTTATGGGATTTTTTCCTCATTGTGATTGGATTTTTGTGCTCTTTTTAGTGGGATTTTGGCCTGCGGTTTATGGGATTTTGAGGTGTTTTTTTTAATGGAATTTCAGGCTCTATTGTTTTGGGATTTGGGGCTGGGCTTTTATGGGATTTTGGGCTCATTTTGATGGCATTTTGGGCTCAGTTTTTTGGGATTTTGGGCTCAGTTTTTTGGGATTTTGGGCTCAGTTTTTTGGGACTTTTGGCTTGATTTTATGGGAATTTTGGCTTGATTTTATGGGATTTTTGGCTTGATTTTATGGGATTTTTTGCTGCCTCTATTTGGGATTTTGGGCTCAGTTTTTGGGGGGATTTGGATCTCGTTTTTATGGATTCGGGGCTGGGTTTGAGGGGTTTTTGCGCTGGGGTCGATGGAATTTGGGCTCATTTTTGGGGGTTTTGGGCTGGGATTTTTGGCCCTTTTTGGGGGGATTTTGGGCCCTTCTGAATGGGATTTTTGGGCTGTGTTTTGTGGGATTTTTGTCGGGGTTTTGTGGGATTTTTGGGCTCATTTTGGGGGGATTTTGGCCGTTTTTTGGGGCAGAGCGGGGCCGACATCTGCGGCTTTTTCGGGGAGCCGTCGTTCGAGCTCTGCGCCCGCTGGATGGAGCTCGGCGCCTTCTACCCCTACGCGCGCAACCACAACGGCAACCGCGACAAGGTGCCAAACCCGCCCCGAAATTCACATTTTCCCCTGAAAATTTCCCCAAAATCCCTTTTTTCCCCCATTATTTCCCTTTTCATTCCCAACATTTTTCCTTATTTCCCCTATTTTTCCCTTTATTTCCCCAGTATTTCCAATTTTTCCCAATATTTCCCGATTTTTCCCAATTTTTTTCCAGGATTTTTCTCATATTTTCCTTATATTTTCCCTTTATTTTCCCCATATTTTCCCTTTATTTTCCCCATTATTTCCAATTTTCCCTTTTATTTCCATTTTTCCCTTTATTTTTCCTTACTTTCCCATATTTTCCCTTTATTTCACCATTTTCCCCTATTATTCCCCCATGTTTCCCATTTATTTCCCCAATATTTTCCTTTTATTCCCCGTAATTTGCTTCCCATATTTTCCCAATAATTTCCTGCATTTTCCCCATATTTTCCGTTTATTGTTCTAATATTTTCCCATTTTTCCCCATATTTCCCCCATTATTTTTTATATTTCCCCATTAATTTTCCCACATTTCCCCTTTATTTCCCATTTTTCCCATTATTTCCCTCAAATTTCCACAAGGATTCCCTTCTTTCCCCCATAATTCTCTCTATTTTCCCTTTATTTTTTCATATTTTCCGTTCATTTTTTCATATTTTCCTTTTATTTCCCATATTTTCCCTTTATTTCCCCATTATTTCCAATTTTCCCCAATATTTCCCATATTTCTCCTTTATTTCCCGAATCTTTTCCTTTTATTCCCATTAATTTGTTTCCCGTTATTTCCCTGATATTTTCCCTTTATTTCCCTTTATTTTCCTAATATTTCCCATTATTTTTGTATTTTCCCATTATTTCTCTAATATTTTCCCTTTGTTTCCCCATTATTTCCAATTTTCCCAATATTTCCCATATTTCTCCTTTATTTCCCCAATATTTTCCTTTTATTCCCCATAATTTTTTCCCATTATTTCCCGTTATTTCCCTGATATTTTCTTTTATTTCCCTTTATTTCCCTTTATTTCCCTAATATTTCCCCCATATTTCCCATTATTTTTGTTATTTTCCCATTATTTTCCTAATATTTTCCCATTATTTCCCTTTATTTTCCTAATATTTCCCATTATTTTGGTATTTTCCCATTATTTCTCTAATATTTTCCCTTTATTTCCCCATTATTTCCAATTTTCCCCAATATTTCCCATATTTCTCCTTTATGTCCCCAATATTTTCCTTTTATTCCCATTAATTTGTTTCCCGTTATTTCCCTAATATTTTCCCTTTATTTCCCTAATATTTCCCTAATATTTCCCCCATTATTTCCTCCCTATTTTCCATTATTTTTTGTATTTTCCCATTATTTCTCTAATATTTTCCCTTTATTTCCCGTTTTTTTCCCTAATTTTTCATATTTTCCCCATATTCTGCCAATATTTCCCATCATTTTTCCCCCCAAACCTGAAAATCATTTTTTTCCCCCAATGACCCAAAATCCCCATTTTTCACCCCAAACCCCAAACCCTCCATTTTCCCCCCAATGACCCAAAATCATCAATTTTTCACCCAATGACCCAAAATCCCCATTTTCACCCAATTACTCAAAATTCAATTTTTTCACCCCAATGACCCAAAATCCCCGTTTTTCACCCCAAACCCCAAACCCTCCATTTTCCCCAATGACCCAAAATCATCAATTTTTCCCCCATAACCCAAAATTGCCATTTTTCACCCAATGACCCAAAATCCCCATTTTAACCCAATTACTCAAAATTCAATTTTTTACCTTTTTAACCAAAATCTCGGTTTTTTTCCCCATTCCAGTGCCAGGACCCGGTGGCCTGGAACTCCACCTTTGTGTCGCTGTCCCGGCGCCAGATTATCCAATTAGCAATTAATGACCCAATTAACTAAAACCTCGAATGTTCAATTATCTGAAATTGCATTTTTTTACCTTTTTAACCAAAATCTCGTTTTTTTGCCCCATTTCAGCGCCAGGACCCGCTGGCCTGGAACTCCACCTTTGTGTCCCTGTCCCGGTGCCAGATCCCCAATTAGCAATTAATGACCCAATTAACCAAAACCCCGAATGTTCAATTATCTGAAATTGCATTTTTTTACCTTTTTAACCAAAATCTCGGTTTTTCGCCCCATTCCAGCGCCAGGACCCGGTGGCCTGGAACTCCACCTTCGTGTCGCTGTCCCGGTGCCAGATTCCCAATTAGCAATTAATGACCCAATTAACCAAAACCTCGAATGTTCAATTATCCCAAATAGCAATTTTTTATCTTTTTAACCAAAATCTCGTTTTTTTTCCCCATTCCAGCGCCAGGACCCGGTGGCCTGGAACTCCACCTTCGTGTCCCTGTCCCGGTGCCAGATTATCCAATTAATGACTCAATTAATGACCCAATTAACCAAAACCCCGAATGTTCAATTATCCCAAATAGCCATTTTTTACCTTTTTAACCAAAATCTCGGTTTTTTTCCCCATTCCAGCGCCAGGACCCGGTGGCCTGGAACTCCACCTTCGCGGCGCTGTCCCGGCGCGTTCTGGAGCTGCGCTACCGCCTGCTGCCCGCGCTCTACGCGCTGCTGTTCCACGCCCACGCCCGCGGCGACACCGTCGTGCGGCCCCTGCTGCACCAGTGAGCCCCAAAATCGCCGCTTTTCACCCCAAAATTGCCTTTGGGACCCCAAAATCCCCATTTTAGGGGAAAAAAAATCACATTTTTCATGCAAAAATCGCCATTTTTCACCCTGAAATTGCCTTTTTTGCACCCAAAAAATCAGCATTTTTCACCCCAGAGTCGCCCCAAAATTCACCTCAAAAATCCCCTTTTTTCACCCCAAAATCGCCTCTTTTTGGGCCCAAAACTTGCCCTTTTTTCAGCCCCAAAATCACCACTTTCCACCCCAAAATCGCCTCTTTTCAGGCCCCAAAAATTGAATTTTTTCACCCCAAAATCCCTCCCTGCCCCTGCTGCACCAGTGAGCCCCAAAATCGCCGCTTTTCACCCCAAAATTGTCTCTTCGGGAAAAAAAAAATCACATTTTTCATGCAAAAATCGCCATTTTTCACCCTAAAATTGCCTTTTTTGCACCCAAAAAATCAGCATTTTTCACCCCAGAGTCGCCCCAAAACTCACCTCAAAAATCCCCTTTTTCCACCCAAAAATCGCCTCTTTTCGGGCCCCAAAATTGGCTTTTTTGGCCCCAAAAATTGAATTTTTTCACCCCAAAATCCCTCCCGGCCCCTGCTGCACCAGTGAGCCCCAAAATCGCCGCTTTTCACCCCAAAATTGCCTTTGGTACCCCCAAATCCCCATTTTAGGGCAAAAAATCACATTTTTCCTGCAAAAATCGCCATTTTTCACCCTAAAATTGCCTTTTTTTCACCCAAAAAATCAGCATTTTTCACCCCAGAGTCGCCCCAAAATTCACCTCAAAAATCCCCTTTTTTCACCCAAAAATCGCCTCTTTTCGGGCCCCAAAATTGCGTTTTTTGGGCCCCAAAAATTGAATTTTTTCACCCCAAAATCCCTCCCTGCCCCCGCTGCACCAGTGAGCCCCAAAATCGCCGCTTTTCACCCCAAAATTGTCTCTTCGGGAAAAAAAAATCACATTTTTCCTGCAAAAATCGCCATTTTTCACCCCGAAATTGCCTTTTTTTCACCCAAAAAATCAGCATTTTTCACCCCAGAGTCGCCCCAAAATTCACCTCAAAAATCCCCTTTTTTCACCCCAAAATCGCCTCTTTTCGGGCCCCAAAATTGGCTTTTTTGGCCCCAAAATCGCCCTTTTTGAGCCCAAAAATTGAATTTTTTCCCCCAAAATCCCTCCCTGCCCCTGCTGCACCAGTGAGCCCCAAAATCGCCGCTTTTCACCCCAAAATTGCCTTTGATACCCCAAAATCCCCATTTTAGGGGAAAAAAAATCACATTTTTCGTGCAAAAATTGCCATTTTTTCCCCTAAAATTGCCTTTTTTTCAACGGTGAAATGATCATTTTTCACGCCAGAATCACCTTTTATTCACCCCAAACTCACCTCAAAAATCCCCTTTTTTCACCCAAAAATCGCCTCTTTTTGGGCCCCAAAATTGCGTTTTTTGGGCCCCAAAATCGCCTTTTTTCACCCCAAAATCCCTCCCTGCCGCTCCTGCACTCGCTGCTGTTCCGCGCCCACGCCCGCGGCGACACCGTCGTGCGGCCCCTGCTGCACCAGTGAGCCCCAAAATCGCCGCTTTTCACCCCAAAATTCTCTCTTCGGGAAAAAAAAGTGACATTTTTCATGCAAAAATCGCCATTTTTCACCCTAAAATTGCCTTTTTTTCACCCAAAAAATCAGCATTTTTCACGCCAGAATCGCCTTTTATTCACCCCAAACTCACCTCAAAAATCCCCTCTTTTCACCCCAAAATTGCCCTTTTTCCACTCCATTTTCACCGCATTTTCACCCCAGAATTGCCCTTTTCTCACCCCAAAATTTCCTTTTTTCACCCCAAAATCGCCTGGTTTTGGTCACCAAAGTCGCCTCTTTTTGGGCCCAAAACTTGCCCTTTTTTCAGCCCCAAAATCACCACTTTCCACCCCAAAATCGCCTCTTTTCAGGCCCCAAAAAATTGAATTTTTTCACCCCAAAATCCCTCCCTGCCCCTGCTGCACCAGTGAGCCCCAAAATCGCCGCTTTTCACCCCAAAATCGCCTTTGGGACCCCAAAATCCCCATTTTAGGGGGAAAAAAAATCACATTTTTCATGCACAAATCGCCATTTTTCACCCTAAAATTGCCTTTTTTTCACCCAAAAAATCAGCATTTTTCACCCCAGAGTCGCCCCAAAATTCACCTCAAAAATCCCCTTTTTTCACCCCAAAATCGCCTCTTTTCGGGCCCCAAAATTGGCTTTTTTGGCCCCAAAATCGCCCTTTTTGAGCCCAAAAATTGAATTTTTTCCCCCCAAAATCCCTCCCGGCCCCTGCTGCACCAGTGAGCCCCAAAATCGCCGCTTTTCACCCCAAAATTGCCTTTGGGACCCCAAAATCCCCATTTTAGGGGAAAAAAATCACATTTTTCGTGCAAAAATCGCCATTTTTCACCCTAAAATTGCCTTTTTTGCACCCAAAAAATCAGCATTTTTCACCCCAGAGTCGCCTCTTTTCGCCCAAAATTCACCTCAAAAATCCCCTTTTTTCACCCAAAAATCGCCTCTTTTCAGGCCCCAAAAATTGAATTTTTTCACCCCAAAATCCCTCCCTGCCCCTGCTGCACCAGTGAGCCCCAAAATCGCCGCTTTTCACCCCAAAATTGTCTCTTCGGGAAACAAAAATCACATTTTTCCTGCAAAAATCGCCATTTTTCACCCTAAAATTGCCCTTTTTTTCACCCAAAAAATCAGCATTTTTCACCCCAGAGTCGCCCCAAAATTCACCTCAAAAATCCCCTTTTTTCACCCAAAAATCGCCTCTTTCCGGGCCCCAAAATTGCGTTTTTTGGGCCCCAAAATCACCACTTTCCACCCCAAAATCGCCTCTTTTCAGGCCCCAAAAATTGAATTTTTTCACCCCAAAATCCCTCCCGGCCCCTGCTGCACCAGTGAGCCCCAAAATCGCCGCTTTTCACCCCAAAATTGCCTTTGGGACCCCAAAATCCCCATTTTAGGGGAAAAAAATCACATTTTTCGTGCAAAAATCGCCATTTTTCACCCTAAAATTGCCTTTTTTGCACCCAAAAAATCAGCATTTTTCACCCCAGAGTCGCCCCAAAATTCACCTCAAAAATCCCCTTTTTTCACCCAAAAATTGCCTCTTTTCGGGCCCAAAACTTGGCTTTTTTGGCCTCAAAATCGCCCTTTTAGAGCCCAAAAATTGAATTTTTTCACCCCAAAATCCCTCCCTGCCCCTGCTGCACCAGTGAGCCCCAAAATCGCCGCTTTTCACCCCAAAATTGTCTCTTCGGGAAAAAAAAATCACATTTTTCCTGCAAAAATCGCCATTTTTCACCCTAAAATTGCCTTTTTTTCACCCAAAAAATCAGCGTTTTTCACCCCAGAGTCGCCCCAAAATTCACCTCAAAAATCCCCATTTTTTCACCCAAAAATTGCCTCTTTTTGGGCCCCAAAATTGCCTCTTTCCAGGCCCAAAAATCGCCATTTTTCACCCTAAAAATCCTCATTTTCCAGCCCAAAATCGCCTTTTTTCAGCCCAAAATTTCCTTTTATGGGCAAAAAAAAAATCACATTTTTCACCCCAAAATCGCCAATTCCTTACCCAAAAATCACCATTTTTCCCCCCAAAAAATCCTCATTTTCCAGCCCAAAAATCGCCTTTTTTCACCCCAAAAATCGCCTTTTGGGAGCAGAAATTTGCCTCTTTAAAATCCTCCTTATTTTATTAATTCTTTTTAATGAATATTTTATTTTTATTGACAATTTGGATGATTTTTTTGTCGGATTTGCCCAAAATTTTGGTTTTTTTGCCCAGGTTTGTGGAGGACAGGACGACGTGGGGCATCGACCGCCAATTCCTGTGGGGGGAGGGGCTGCTGGTCAGCCCCGTGCTGGAACCCGTGAGAAACGGGGGGAAAACGGGAAAAATCGGGCAAAATCCTACAAAAAATGGGAAATCCCAAAAATTTAATGGGGAAAATTGGGAAAAAATCCCCAAAAAATGGGGGAAAAATCCCAAAAAATGGGGGGAAAATCCCAAAAAAAGGGGGAAAAAATCCAATAAAAGGGGGAAAATCCTAAAAAAATCAATGGAGAAATGGGGGGAAATTGGGCAAAATCGGGCAAAATCCGACAAAAAATGGGAAAATCCTAAAAAAAAATGGGAAATCCCAAAAATGTAATGGGGAAAATTGGGAAAAATCCCAAAAACGCAAAGGGAGAAATCCCAATAAAAAGGGGGAAAAATCCCAAAAAACTCAATGGAGAAATGGGGGGAAAATGGGGAAAATATGGGGAAAATTGGGGGAAAATTGGGAAAAATCCTTTAAAAAATGAGAAATCCCAAAAATTGAATGGGGGAATCCCAAAAAAGAATGGGGAAAATTGGGAAAAAATCCCAAAAAAGGGGGAAAATCCCAAAACACTCAATGGAGAAATGGGAGAAATTGGGGGGAAATTGGGGAAAATCCGAAAAAAAAATGGGAAATCCCAAACCCCAAATGGAGGAAACCCCAAAAGTTCCCAAATTTGGGATTTTGGGCACAAAACCCCGAATGTTCCCGCAGGGCGTGAGCGAGGTGCGAGCGTACCTGCCCGACGCGCGCTGGTTCGACTTCCACACCGTCAGTGCCACCAATTAATCATTCATTAATCAGTTCATTGATACTTAATAGTTCATTGTTTATTTTAATACTTACACCTCTCTATGAGCAATTCATTCATTCATATTCTTCTTTGAATGTTAATGCTCCTGATCATTTTAAAATTGACCTTTCATTGAATTTTAATTCTTTTCATTTAATTTCTTTTCATTTCATTTCACTTAATTGATTTAATTTAATTTATTTAATTAATTTTTGTCCATTCTTTTGTCCATTGACTTCCACACCGTCAGTGCCCACCATTAATCATTCATGAATCAGTTAATTGATACTTAATAGTTCATTGTTTATTTTAATACTCACATCTCTCTATGAGCAATTCATTCATTCATATTCTTCTTTGAATGTTAATGCTCCTGATCATTTTAAAATTGACCTTTCATTGAATTTTAGTTCTTTTCATTCCTTTCCATTTCATTTAACTTAATTAATTTAATTTATTTAATTAATCTTTTGTCCATTCTTTTGTCCATTGACTTCCACACCGTCAGTGCCAACAATTAATCATTAATTCATCAGTTAATTGCTTCTTCATAGTTCATTGTTTATTTTAATATTTATATCTCTCTATTAGCAATTCATTCATTCATATTCTTCTTTTAACGTTAATGCTCCTGATCATTTTCAAACGGACCTTTCATTGAATTTTATTTCTTTTCATTTTATTTCTTTTCATTTCTTCTAATTTAATTTCTTTTCATTTCATTTAACTTAATTAATTTAATGTAATTAAATTGTCAATATTTTTTGCCCATTTTTTGTCATTTTTTCCTCTTCTTTTGCCCATTTTTTGTCATTTTTTTTCCCTTTTTTAAAGAATTTTCGGCTTGAATTTTCACCCCCCTCTCTCCCCGCTGATGAATTAAAATTGACGAATTAATTTAACCATCCTAATGAACACCTAATAATTAATTTAATCATTAACACGGACAAATGTAATGAATTTTTTTCCGTTTGCCAGGACGCGGAGGTCGGCGTTCGGCGGCAGTTCCGGAACTTTCCGGCGCCTTTTTGTCCATTTTTTGTCTTTTTTTGGTCATTTTCTCTAAATTTTTGTCCATTTTTCGGACATTTTCTCTATAATTTTTGTCCATTTTTTGTCCATTTTTTGTCCATTTTTTGTCATTTTTTGGTCATTTTCTCTATAATTTTTGTCCATTTTTTGGACATTTTCTCTGAATTTTTGTCCATTTTTTGGTCATTTTCTCTATAATTTTTGTCCATTTTTTGTCCATTTTTTGTCCATTTTTTGTCATTTTTTGGTCATTTTCTCTAAAATTTTTGTCCATTTTTTTGGTCATTTTTCTATAATTTTTACCCATTTCTTTGGGTCACTTTTGTCCATTTTTCGTCCATTTTTCATCTTTTTTTTTTGTAATTTCCCCTCGATTTTCCAAGAAAAGAAAGATCCAAAATGGACCAAAAAACGGACAAAAATTGGGTAAAAATTGGGTAAAAAATGGACAAAAATTTTAGAGAAAATGACCAAAAAATGACAAATATTGAACAAAAAATGGACAAAAAGTGGACAAAAAATTACAAAGAAGGATCCAAAATGGACAAAAAATGGACAAAAATTTTAGAGAAAATGACCAAAAAATGGACAAAAATTATAGAGAAAATGACCAAAAAATGACCAAAAAATGGACAAAAAATGTCAAAAAATGGACAAAAAGTGGACAAAAGTTATAGAAAAATGACAAAAGTTTGATCAAAATTGGACCAAAAAATTCGGGAAAAAATGGACATGAGAAATGACAAAAAATTAACAAAGTAATTGACAGAAAATGGACAAAAAGTATAGAAAAATGAGAAAAATGTGACCAAAAAATGGACACAAAATGGACAAAAAATGGACAATAAATTACAAAAATTTGGTAAAAAAAATGGACAAAAATGATAGAAAAAAATGACCCAAAAAATGACCAAAAAATGGACAAAAGAATGGACAAAAATTAAATAAATTAAATTACGTCTCTAACCATTGATAAATTAAAATTTGCTAATTTAAATATTCATAATTTACTGATGATTTTTCCGTTTGCCAGGACGCGGAGGTCGGCGTCCGGCGGCAGTTCCGGAACTTTCCGGCGCCCCTGGGTCACATCAACCTCCACATCCGGGGGGGTCTCATCGTCCCCCAGCAGCTCCCGGCCAACAACACCCGCTTCAGGTCCGAAATTAACTAATTATTAATTCCCCTAATAATTCCCTAATAATTCCCTAATAATTCCCTAATAATTCCCTAATAATTCCCTAATAATCCTCCAATGACATCAACCTCCACATCCGGGGGGGTCTCATCGTCCCCCAGCAGCTCCCGGCCAACAACACCCGCTTCAGGTCCGAAATTAATTAATTATTAATTCCTAATAATTCCCTAATAATTCCCTAATAATCCTCCAATGACATCAACCTCCACATCCGGGGGGGGTCTCATCGTCCCCAGCAGCTCCCGGCCAACAACACCCGCTTCAGGTCCGAAATTAATTAATTATTAATTCCCCTAATAATTCCCTAATAATTCCCTAATAATTCCCCAATAATCCTCCAATATTTCCCCTAATAAACCCCTAAATAATCCCCAATAATACCCCAATAATTCCCTAATAATCCCCTAATTAATCCCCCAATAATCTCCTCATAATCCCCTAATTAATCCCCCAATAATCCCCCAACAATTCCCTAATAATCCCCAATAATCCTCCAATAATTCCCTAATAGCCCCTAAATAATCCCCAATAATACCCCAATAATTTCCTAATAATCTAATAATTAATCCCCAATAATTCCCCAATAATCTCCTAATAATCCCCTAATTAATCCCCCAATAATCCCCCAACAATTCCCTAATAATCCCCAATAGTCCTCCAATAATTCCCTAATAGCCCCTAAATAATCCCCAATAATACCTCAATAATTTCCTAATAATCTAATAATTAATCCCCAATAATTCCCCAATAATTCTCCAATAATCCCCTAATGAATCCCCCAACAATTCCCTAATAATCCCCAATAATCCTCCAATATTTCCCCTAATAAACCCCTAAATAATCCCCAATAATGCCCCAATAATTTCCTAATAATCTAATAATTAATCCCCAATAATTCCCCAATAATCTCCTAATAATCCCCTAATTAATCCCCCAACAATTCCCTAATAATTCCCTAATAATCCCCCAATAATTCCCTAATAGCCCCCAATAATTCCGCAATAATTCTCCAATAATCCCCCAATAATTCCCCATTAATCCTCCAATAATTCCCTAATAATCCTCTAATAATTCTCCACTAATTTTCTGATCATTCCCTCCAAAGTTCCGTAATACTTCCCCAATAATTCCCCAATAATCCCCTAATAATTCCCTAATAGCCCCTAATAATTCCGCAATAATTCCCCAATAATCCCCCAATATTTCCCCATTAATCCCCATAAATTCTCCAGTAATCCCCCAATAATTCCCTAATAATCCTCTAATAATTCTCCATTAATTTTCTAATCATTCCCTCCAAAGTTCCGTAATACTTCCCTAATAATTCCCCAATGAAACCCCAATAATTCCCTAATAATCCCCTAATAATTCCCTAATAGCCCCTAATAATTCCGCAATAATTCTCCAATAATCCCCGTAAATTCTCCAGGAATCCCCCAATAATTCCCTAATAATCCTCTAATAATTCTCCATTAATTTTCTAATGATTCCCTCAAAAATTCCCTAATAATTCCCCAATTAAACCCCAATAATTCCCTAATAATCCTCTAATAATTCTCCATTAATTTTCTAATGATTCCCTCAAAAATTCCCTAATAATTCCCCAATTAAACCCCAATAATTCCCTAATAATCCTCTAATAATTCTCCATTAATTTTCTAATGATTCCCTCCAAAGTTCCCTAATACTTCCCTAATAATTCCCCAGTGAAACCCCAATAATTCCCTAATAATCCCCTAATAATTCCCTAATAGCCCCTAATAATTCCGCAATAATTCTCCAATAATCCCCCAATATTTCCCCATTAATCCCCATAAATTCTCCAGTAATCCTCCAATAATTCCCTAATAATCCTCTAATAATTCTCCATTAATTTTCCAGTAATTCCCTCAAAAATTCCCTAATAATTCCCTAATAATACCCCAATAATTCCCTAATAATTCCCTAATATCCCCTAATAATTCCGCAATAATTCCCCAATAATCCCCCAATATTTCCCCATTAATCCCCATAAATTCTCCAGTAACCCCCCAATAATTCCCTAATAATCCTCTAATAATTCTCCATTAATTTTCTAATCATTCCCTCCAAAGTTCCCTAATAATTCCCTAATAATTCCCCAATAATTTCCTAATAATTCCCTAATAGCCCCTAATAATTCCGCAATAATTCTCCAATAATCCCCGTAAATTCTCCAGGAATCCCCCAATAATTCCCTAATAATCCTCTAATAATTCTCCATTAATTTTCTAATCATTCCCTCCAAAGTTCCCTAATACTTCCCTAATAATTCCCCAATGAAACCCCAATAATTCCCTAATAATCCCCTAATAATTTCCTAATTATTCCCTAATAGCCCCTAATAATTCTGCAATAATTCTCCAATAATCCCCGCAAATTCTCCAGTAATCCTCCAATAATTCCCTAATAATCCTCTAATAATTCTCCATTAATTTTCTAATGATTCCCTCAAAAATTCCCTAATAATTCCCCAATTAAACCCCAATAATTCCCTAATAATCCTCTAATAATTCTCCATTATTTTTCTAATAACTCCCTCAAAATTCCCTAATAATTCCCTAATAATTCCCCAAATAAACCCCAACAATTCCCTAATAATTCCCTAATAGCCCCTAATAATTCCGCAATAATTCCCCAATAATCCCCCAATATTTCCCCATGAATCCCCATAAATTCTCCAGTAATCCCCCAATAATTCCCTAATAATCGTCTAATAATTCTCCATTAATTTTCTAATCATTCCCTCAAAAATTCCCTAATAATTCCCTAATAATTCCCCAATAATTTCCTAATAATTCCCTAATAGCAGCTAATAATTCCTCAATAATTCCCCAATAATCCCCCAATATTTCCCCTTTAATCCCCATAAATTCTCCAGTAACCCCCCAATAATTCCCTAATAATCCTCTAATAATTCTCCATAAATTTTCCAGTAATTCCCTCAACAATTCCCTAATAATTCCCCAATTAAACCCCAATAATTCCCTAATAATCCCCTAATAGCCCCTAATAATTCCGCAATAATTCTCCAATAATCCCCCAATATTTCCCCATTAATCCCCATAAATTCTCCAGTAATCCCCCAATAATTCCCTAATAATTCTCCATTATTTTTCTAATAACTCCCTCAAAATTCCCTAATAATTCCCTAATAATTCCCCAAATAAACCCCAATAATTCCCCAATAATCCCCTAATAATTCCCTAATAGCCCCTAATAATTCCGCAATAATTCTCCAATAATCCCCCAATATTTCCCCATGAATCCCCATAAATTCTCCAGGAATCCCCCAATAATTCCCTAATAATTCTCCATTAATTTTCTAATAATTCCCTCAAAAATTCCCTAATAATTCCCTAATAATTCCCCAATAATTTCCTAATAATTCCCTAATAGCCCCTAATAATTCTGCAATAATTCCCCAATAATCCCCCAATATTTCCCCATTAATCCCCATAAATTCTCCAGTAACCCCCCAATAATTCCCTAATAATCCTCTAATAATTCTCCATTAATTTTCTAATGATTCCCTCCAAAGTTCCCTAACAATTCCCCAATTAAACCCCAATAATTCCCTAATAATCCTCTAATAATTCTCCATTAATTTTCTAATGATTCCCTCCAAAGTTCCCTAATAATTCCCTAATAATTCCCCAATGAAACCCCAATAATTCCCTAATAATCCCCTAATAATTGCCTAATAATCCCGATTTTCCTGCAGCCGCCGGCAGCCGCTGCTCCTGACCGTGGCCCTGAACGACTCCCAGGAGGCCTCGGGGATTCTCTACTGGGACGACGGCGTTGGAATAGGTCAGCCTCATTTGCATATTAATATTAATATTAATAATATTTATATTTATATTTATATTTATATTTATATTTATATTTATATTTATATTTATATTTATATTTATATTTATATTTATATTTATATTTATATTTATATTTTCTGCTCTCCAGACACGTACGAGAAGGGCGAGTACCTGCTGATGTCGTTCACCGCCCGCTCTGTGAGTCCCAACCCAAAATTAAAGAAAATTAATGAAATTTCACCCAAAATTAAATAAAATTAATGAAATTTCACCCAAAATTAAATAAAATTAATGAAATTTCACCAAAATTTCCTTTTCCAGCCTCTTTTTCCTCCCTTTTCCTCCTATTCCAATCCCTTTTGTCGAATTTTCCCCATGCTATAATTATTTTTCAAATTATTTTTCTTGTGAAATATTATAATTTTTAAATATTTGTCGTTTATGATATATATTTTTATATCTAAAAAATAATTTTATGTTTATATATTCAGTTTTATATATTTTCAATATATATTTACGCATTTGTTTATTATATTTTAATGCTTTTAATCCTCTTTCAATTTCTTTTTAATGCTGGTCTAATCCTGTTCTAATAAATAATAAATAATAGGAAATAATTGGTAATAAATAATAAATAATAATAAATAATTAATAAATAACAAATAAATAGTAAATAGCAAATAATAAATAATCTATTTACTATATCATTTGTATTTACATAATAGGTGGTATTAAATTAATAGTAAATAATAAATAATATATAATATATAATATATAATATATAATCAATAACAAACAAATAGTAAAGAATAAATAATAATCTATTTATAATATAATTTTTATTTACCATTTATATTTATACATTTAAATGCATTTGTAGGACTAACTTTAAAAATATTATAAATTACAAATTATTCATTATTAAACATATAAATTATTAAACAAATACAATTTTTTTAGAATATATTCATTATTTATTCAAATTGTCATCTATATTTTAGTATTTATTTTTATTGATATATTTAGATTTATATTATTTATTTTCATTTATTGAATTGTAATATTTGCAATGAATAATTATGAATATTAATATATATTAGATAAATAAGATAAATTTATACAATTTTATATTATATATAACTTAAATTTATACTATATGTATTGTATATATAATATATAAATAATATAAAATTTAAGAAATGTAGTTTATATAATTTTATATAATAATTATTTTTTAAAATTGTAATGCATGCAATGATTAATTATGAATAATAATGTATATTATTTAAATAATAAAATTAATTTATTTAGGTTTATATTATCTATAACTTATACACTATATATTATATATATAATATATAAATAACATACATTTTAATAAATGACATTTATATACCTTTATACTATAATCTATAATTTAAAATGCAATGTAAACATGAATTAACCAAAAAATTATCAATGAAACAAGAAATAATCAATTAAACAAGAAAAAGATCAGAAAAAATTTAAAATATTGCTGATTTTTTTTTAAATAACATAAATTTTAATAAATGACATTTATATACCTTTATACTATAATTTATAATTTAAAATGCAATGTAAACATGAATTAACCAAAAATTATCAATTAAACAAGAAATTATCAATCAAACAAGAAAAAGATCAGAAAAAATTTAAAATATTGCTGATTTTTTTTTTTTTAAATCACCCAAATTTTTTCTTTTTTCCCCCCAGAACCTTCTGGAACTTCGAGTCCTCCACGGTGGCTACGAGGACCCGAATTCGCTGAAATTCACCGAAATTAAAATTTTGGGCTTTTCCGGAAATGTTGGGGAGGTGACGGTGACACAAAACTCCGCCCCCGTCCCCGTCGCACCCATCATCGAGCACGACCCACAAAAAAAGGTGAATTTTGGGGATTTTGGGCAATTTGGGGTTTTCGCCAATTAAAAATCTGATTTTCTAGGGAATAATGTGAAAAAAAAGGCTCAAATTTGCTGAAATTCACCAAAATTAAAATTTTGGGGGTCACGTGACTCAGTCCCGGTCCCCATCTAACCAATCATCAAGCACGACCCACAAAAAAAGGTGAATTTTGGGGATTTTGGGCAATTTGGGGTTTTGGCCAATTAAAAATCTGAATTTCTAGGGAATAATGTGAAAAAATGACCCAAATTTGCTGAAATTCACAAAAATTAAAATTTTTGGGGTCACGTGACTCAGTCCCCGTCCCCGTCTCACCAATCATTGAGCGCGACACACAGAAAAAGGTGAATTTTGGGAATTTTGGGCAATTTGGGGTTTTGGGCAATTAAAAATGTGAATTTCTAGGGAATAATGTGAAAAAATGACCCAAATTTGCTGAAATTCACCAAAATTAAAATTTTGGGGGTCACGTGACTCCGCCCCCGTCCCCGTCGCACTGATCATCGAGCACGACCCACAGAAAAAGGTGAATTTTGGCGATTTTGGGCAATTTGGGGTTTTAGGCAATTAAAAATGTGAATTTCTAGGGAATAATGTGAAAAAAAATGTAAAATAATGTGAAAAAAAAGTAATATAATGTAATATAATGTAATATAATGTAATATAATGTAATATAATGTAATGTAATGTAATATAATATAATATAATATAATATAATATAATATAATATAATATAATATAATATAATATAATATAATATAATGTAATATAATATAATATAATATAATATAATGTAATATTTGTTGGTAAATATAAATGTTTGGTAATGTAATTATATATTTATATGTAATCATATTTATATAATATATCCTATTTTAATGCAGAATTAATATATTTATAAATAAAATCACACATTTAAAATATATTTTAATATATAATATATATATTATAATTGTGTATATATAAGTATATATAATTATGCAATTGGATTATAATATATTGCAGGATCATAGAAATTTGTATTATATTATATTATATTATATTATATTATATTATATTATATTATATTATATTACTTTATATTATATTACATTATATTATATTATATTATGTTATATTATATTATATTATATTATATTATATTATATTATATTATATTATATTATATTATATTATATTATATTATATTATATTATATTATATTATATTATATTATATTATATTATATTACATTATATTACATTATATTACATTATATTACATCATATTGTATTTAATAACATTGCATTATATTATATTACATTATATTATATCATATTACATTACATTAATTTTTGTTTTATTTCTTATTTTGTCCGGTTTTCCCCTTCATTTTGTATTTCTTATTTTATTTCTTTTTCTTTCCCCAAGGTTCTGAAGATGACGCAGCTGCAGCTGGAGCTGGGCAGGAACTACACCCTGAAATGGGGCTAAAAACCCAAAATTGGGATTTTCTCCCTTTAAAATAACTTTAAATCATTCAATAACTTCAATTTAGTAATTATTAAAATATTAACTTCTTATTATAAATTTAATTAAACTTTCATTATCAATAAATTATTATAAACTTGTATAAATACGTGTACTATATACATATAATAAATTCAATTATTATATATTATTTACTTAAATCTTAAATTAATTAATTTTTTTACCTATGGGCCTCGCCAGCTCCTTAAAATAATTTTTAATAATTCAATTACTTAAATTTAGTAAAGATTAAATTATTATAAACTTATTATAAATTTAAACTTTTATTATAAATAAATTACTATAAATATGTATAAATACATGTACTATATGCATAATATAAATTCAATTATTATTTACTATTTACTTAAATGTTAAATTAATTTATTTTTTTTACCTATTTGCCTCGCCTGCTCCTTAAAACAATTTTTAATAATTCCATAACTTTAATTTCCTAATGATTAAAATATTATTGACCTTTTATTATACGTTTAATTGAACTTTTATTATCAAGAAATTTTTATAAATTTGTATAAATATGTGTACTATATACATATAATAAATTCAATTATTATATATTATTTACTTAAATGTTAAATTAATTAATTTTTTTACCTATTTGCCTCGCCAGCTCCTTAAAACAATTTTTAACAATTCCATAACTTTAATTTCCTAATGATTAAAATATTATTGACCTTTTATTATAAGTTTAATTGAACTTTTATTATCAAGAAATTTTTATAAATTTGTATAAATATGTGTACTATATACATATAATAAATTCAATTATTATATACTATTTACTTAAATGTTAAATTAATTAATTTTTTTTACCTATTTGCCTCTCCAGCTCCTTAAAACAATTTTTAATAATTCCATAACTTTAATTTCCTAATGATTAAAATATTATTAACCTTTTATTATAAGTTTAATTGAACTTTTATTATCAAGAAATTATTATGAACATGTATAAATACATGGGGGTTGGGAGGGTCCATGGGTGGCCATGGGGGGGTCAGGAGGGTCCATGGGAGGGTTCAAGGGGGGGCTTCCTGAAGGTCCCTGAGGGTCCCTGAGGGACCATGGGGGGGTCAGGAGGGTCCATGGGGTCCATGGGTGGCTATGGGGGGGTCAGGGGGGTCCCAGGTGGTCCCTGAGGGTCCCGGGGTGGTCCCTGAGGGTCCATGGGGGTCCATGGTGAGGGTCCTGGGGGTCTCTGAAGGGATCAGGAGGGTCCATGGGGGGGGTCCATGGGGGTCCATGAAGGTCCTGAGGGTCCCAGGGTGGTCCCTGAGGGTCCATGGGTGGCCATGGGGGGGTCCATGGGGGTCCATGGGGTGGTCCCAGGGTGGTCCCTGAGGGTCCCGGGGTGGTCCCAGGGTGGTCCCGGGGTGGTCCATGGTGGGGGGGGGGGGGGTCAGGAGGGTCCATGGGGGTCCATGGTGAAGGTCCTGGGGGTCATTGAGGGGTTCAGGTGGGTCCATGAAGGTCCTGAGGGTCCCGAGATGGTCCCTGAGGGTCCATGAGGGTCCCAGGGTGGTCCCTGAGGGTCCATGGGGGGCTCAGGAGGGTCCATGGGGGTCCATGGTGGAGATCCTGGGGGTCTCTGAAGGGATCAGGAGGGTCCATGGTGGGGTCAAGGAGGGTCCCTGAGGGTCCCTGAGGGACCATGGGGGGGTCAGGAGGGTCCATGGGGTCCATGGGTGGCTATGGGGGGGTCAGGGGGGTCCCAGGGTGGTCCCTGAGGGTCCATGGGTGGTCAAGAGGGTCCTTGGGGGTCCATGGTGAGGGTCCTGGGGGTCTCTGAAGGGATCAGGAGGGTCCATGGGGGGGTCCATGGGGGTCCATGAAGGTCCTGGGGGTCCCGGGGTGGTCCCAGGGTGGTCCATGGTGGGGGGGGGTCAGGAGGGTCCATGTTGGGGTCCTCAAGGGGGTCCCTGAGGGTCCAGGGGGGGCTCAGGAGGGTCCATGGGGGTCTGTGAAGATCCTGGGGGTCTCTGAAGGGATCAGGAGGGTCCGTGGTGGGGTCAAGGAGGGTCCCTGGGGTCCATGGGGGGCCATGGGGGGGGTCAGGAGGGTCCATGGGAGGGTTCAAGGGGGGGGTTCCTGAAGGTCCCTGAGGGTCCCTGAGGGTCCATGGGGGTCTCAGGAGGGTCCATGGGGGTCCATGGTGAAGGTCCTGGCGGTCCCTGGGGGTCCCAGGGTGGTCCCTGAGGGTCCATGGGTGGGTCAGGAGGGTCCATGGGGGTCCATGGTGAGGGTCCTGGGGGTCTCTGAAGGGATCAGGAGGGTCCATGGGGGGGGTCCATGGGGGTCCATGAAGGTCCTGAGGGTCCCGGGGTGGTCCCAGGGTGGTCCATGGTGGGGGGGGGTCAGGAGGGTCCATGGGGGTGTCCCTGAGGGTCCCAGGGTGGTCCATGGTGTGGGGTGCTCAGGAGGGTCCATGGGTGGTCCCTGAGGGTCCCTGAGGGTCCCAGGGTGGTCCCTGAGGATCCAGGGGGGGCTCAGGAGGGTCCATGGGGGTCCATGGTGAAGGTCCTGGGGGTCTCTGAAGGGATCAGGAGGGTCCATGGGGGGGTCCATGGGGGTCCATGAAGGTCCTGGGGGTCCCAGGGTGGTCTCTGAGGGTCCCGGGGTGGTCCCAGGGTGGTCCCGGGGTGGTCCATGGTGGTGGGGGGGGGTCAGGAGGGTCCATGTTGGGGTCCTCAAGGGGGTCCCTGAGGGTCCATGGGGGGCTCAGGAGGGTCCATGGGGGTCCATGGTGGAGATCCTGGGGGTCATTGAGGGGCTCAGGAGGGTCCGTGGTGGGGTCAAGGAGGGTCCCTGGGGTCCATGGGGGGCCATGGGGGGGTCAGGAGGGTCCATGGGGTCCATGGGTGGCTATGGGGGGGTCAGGGGGGTCCCAGGGTGGTCCCTGAGGGTCCATGGGGGTCCCAGGGTGGTCCCTGAGGGTCCATGGGTGGTCAAGAGGGTCCTTGGGGGTCCATGGTGAGGGTCCTGGGGGTCTCTGAAGGGATCAGGAGGGTCCATAGGGGGGGTCCATGGGGGTCCATGAAGGTCCTGGGGGTCCCGGGGTGGTCCCTGAGGGTCCATGGGGGTCCCTGAGGGTCCCTGAGGGTCCATGGGGGGCTCAGGAGGGTCCATGGGGGTCCATGGTGGAGATCCTGGGGGTCTCTGAAGGGGTCAGGAGGGTCCGTGGTGGGGTCAAGGAGGGTCCCTGGGGTCCATGGGTGGCCATGGGGGTGGGTCAGGAGGGTCCATGGGAGGGTTCAAGGGGGGGGTTCCTGAAGGTCCTGAGGGTCCCTGAGGGACCATGGGGGGGTCAGGAGGGTCCATGGGGTCCATGGGTGGCTATGGGGGGGTCAGGGGGGTCCCAGGGTGGTCCCTGAGGGTCCCAGGGTGGTCCCAGGTGGTCCATGGGGGGCTCAGGAGGGTCCATGGGGGTCCATGGTGAAGGTCCTGGGGGTCATTGAGGGGTCAGGAGGGTCCATGGGGGGGTCCCTGAGGGTCCATGGGGGGGTCCCAGGGTGGTCCCAGGGGGTCCATGGGTGGTCAGGAGGGTCCATGGGGGTCCATGGTGAAGGTCCTGGGGGTCTCTGAAGGGATCAGGAGGGTCCATGGGGGGGTCCATGGAGGTCCATGAAGGTCCTGGGGGTCCCGGGGTGGTCCCTGAGGGTCCATGGGGGTCCATGAGGGTCCCTGAGGGTCCATGGGTGGTCAAGAGGGTCCTTGGGGGTCCATGGTGAGGGTCCTGGGGGTCATTGAGGGGTTCAGGTGGGTCCATGAGGGTCCCTGAGGGTCCATGGGTGGTCAGGAGGGTCCATGGGGGTCCATGGTGAAGGTCCTGGGGGTCAATGAGGGGGTCAGGGTGGCCATGGGGGGGTCCATGGGGGTCCATGGGGGTCCATGGGGTGGTCCCAGGGTGGTCCATGGTGGGGGGGGGTCAGGAGGGTCCATGTTGGGGTCCTCAAGGGGGTCCCTGAGGGTCCATGGGTGGGTCAGGAGGGTCCATGAGGGTCCATGGTGAAGGTCCTGGGGGTCACTGAGGGGGTCAGGAGGGTCCATGGATGGTCATGGGGGGCTCAGGGGGGGTCCATGGGGGGGTCCCGGTGGTCCCTGAGGGTCCCGGGGTGGTCCCAAGTGGGTCCCATGAGGGTCTCAGGAGGGTCCATGGGGTCATTGGGGGTCCAAGGATGGCCATGGGGGGGTCCATGGGGGGCTCAGGAGGGTCCTGGGGGTCCCGGGGTGGTCCATGGTGGGGGGGGGTCAGGAGGGTCCATGTTGGGGTCCTCAAGGTGGTCCCTGAGGGACCATGGGTGGTCAAGAGGGTCCTTGGGGGTCCATGGTGAAGGTCCTGGGGGTCATTGAGGGGTTCAGGTGGGTCCATGAAGGTCCTGGGGGTCCCGGGGTGGTCCCAGGTGGTCCAGGGGGGGCTCAGGAGGGTCCATGGGGGTCCATGGTGAAGGTCCTGGTGGTCCCTGGGGGTCCCAAGGGGGTCCCTGAGGGTCCATGGGGGGCTCAGGAGGGTCCATGGGGGTCCATGGGGGGGGTCCTGGGGGTCACTGAGGGGGTCAGGGTGGCCATGGGGGGGTCCATGGGGGTCCATGGGGTGGTCCCGGGGTGGTCCATGGTGGGGGGGGGTCAGGAGGGTCCATGTTGGGGTCCTCAAGGGGGTCCCTGAGGGTCCATGGGGTGCTCAGGAGGGTCCATGGGGGTCCATGGTGAAGGTCCTGGGGGTCATTGAGGGGTTCAGGTGGGTCCATGGATGGTCATGGGGGGGTCAGGAGGGTCCATGGGGAGGGTCCATGGGGGGGTCCCGGTGGTCCCTGAGGGTCCCGGGGTGGTCCCAAGTGGGTCCCATGAGGGTCTCAGGAGGGTCCATGGGGTCATTGGGGGTCCAAGGATGGCCATGGGGGGGTCCATGGGGGGCTCAGGAGGGTCCTGGGGGTCCCCTCCCCCCGGCCCCGCCCCCAATGACGTCACTCAATAATCACTCAGGACTCGTTAATTATTAATCGTTAATTAACAGCGCTTTATTCATAATTACAGGCCACGCCCCCTCCACGGGGGGGAGGGGTCGAGGGGTCACTCGGGGGGGGGGGGTCAAGGGGTCACTCAGGGGCTCAGGGGGTCGCTCAGGGGTCACTCAGGGGTCAGCTGGTCACTCCATTGGTCACTCAGGTGGTCACTGGGGTGGTCAGTTGGTCACTGGGGTGGTCAGTTGGTCACTGGGGTGGTCAGTTGGTCACTCCATTGGTCACTGAGTGGTCAGTTGGTCACTCAAGTGGTCAGTTGGTCACTCCATTGGTCACTGAGTGGTCAGTTGGTCACTCAAGTGGTCAGTTGGTCACTCCATTGGTCACTGAGCGGTCAGTTGGTCACTCAAGTGGTCAGTTGGTCACTTGGGTCGGTTGGTCACTCGGGTGGTCAACTGGTCATTCTGATGCTCAGTTGGTCACTCCATTGGTCACTCTATTGGTCAGTTGGTCACCCGGGTGGTCAGTTGGTCACTCGGGTTGGTTGGTCACTCAGGTGGTCACTCAGGGGTCAGTTGGTCACTGGGTGGGTTAAGGGGTCAGTGAGTGGTCAGTGGGTGGTCAGTGTCACAGGGGCTTGGTCAGTGAATGGTCAGCGGTCACTCAATGGTCACTCAGTGGTCACTCATTGGTCACTCAGGGTCACTCATCAGTCACTCAGGGGTCACTCATCGGTCACTCGTGGGTCACTCGTGGGTCACTCATTGGTCACTCAATGGTCAGTGGATGGTCAGTGTCACACAGGGATGGTCAGGGATGGTCAGTGGTCACTCAGTGGTCAGTCATCGGTCCCTCATTGGTCCCTCCTCGGTCACTCGGTGGTCAGTGATGGTCAGTGTCACACAGGGATGGTCAGTGGTCACTCATCGGTCACTCATTGGTCACTCAATGGTCACTCAGCGGTCACTCAGTGGTCACTCAGGGGTCACTCATCGGTCACTCAGGGGTCACTCATCGGTCACTCAGGGGTCACTGAGTGGTCACTCAGTGGTCAGTGGATGGTCAGTGTCACAGAAGGATGGTCAGTGATGGTCAGTGATGGTCAGCGGTCACTCAGTGGTCCCTCATTGGTCACTCATCGGTCACTCAGCGGTCACTCAGGGTCACTCAGTGGTCACTCATCGGTCACTCAGGGGTCACTCATCGGTCACTCATCGGTCACTCATCGGTCACTCAGGGGTCACTCATCGGTCACTCATCGGTCACTCATCAGTCACTCAGCGGTCACTCAGTGGTCACTCAGGGGTCACTCAGGGGTCACTGAGTGGTCACTCAGTGGTCAGTGATGGTCAGCGTCACAGAGGGATGGTCAGTGATGGTCAGCGGTCACTCATCGGTCACTCATCGGTCACTCAGGGGTCACTCATCGGTCACTCATCAGTCACTCATCGGCCACTCAGGGGTCACTCAGGGGTCACTCAGTGGTCAGTGATGGTCAGTGATGGTCAGTGGTCAGTCATCGGTCACTCAGCGGTCACTCAGTGGTCACTCAGGGGTCACTGAGTGGTCAGTGATGGTCAGTGTCACAGAGGGATGGTCAGTGATGGTCAGTGATGGTCAGTGGTCACTCATCAGTCACTCATCGGTCACTCATTGGTCACTCAGGGGTCACTCATTGGTCACTCAGGGGTCACTCAGTGGTCAGTGATGGTCAGGGATGGTCAGTGAGTGGTCACTGTCAGGGGTTGGTCAGTGTCACAGGGAGGTGGTCACTCACTGGTCACTCATCAGTCACTCAGTGGTCACTCAGCGGTCACTCAGTGGTCACTCAGTGGTCTCTCAGGGTCACTGGTCAGTGATGGTCAGTGTCACAGAGGGATGGTCAGTCATGGTCAGTGGTCACTCATTGGTCACTCATCAGTCACTCAGCGGTCACTCAGTGGTCAGTGGATGGTCAGCATCACAGAGGGATGGTCAGCAGTCACTCATTGGTCACTCAGTGGTCACTCATCAGTCACTCAGGGGTCACTCAGCAGTCACTCTGGTCACTCATTGGTCACTCAGGGGTCACTCAGCGGTCACTCAGTGGTCAGTGGATGGTCAGCGTCACAGAGGGATGGTCAGTGGTCACTCATCGGTCACTCATCGGTCACTCAGCGGTCACTCAGGGGTCACTCAGTGGTCAGTGATGGTCAGTGATGGTCAGCAGTCACTTATTGGTCACTCATTGGTCACTCATTGGTCCCTCATCGGTCACTCAGCAGTCACTCAGGGGTCACTCAGGGGTCACTCAGGGGTCACTCAGTGGTCAGTGATGGTCAGTGTCACAGAGGGATGGTCAGTCATGGTCAGTGGTCACTCATCAGTCACTCATCGGTCACTCATCGGTCACTCAGGGGTCACTCATCGGTCACTCAGGGGTCACTCAGTGGTCAGTGATGGTCAGGGATGGTCAGTGAGTGGTCACTGTCAGGGGTTGGTCAGTGTCACAGGGAGGTGGTCACTCACTGGTCACTCATCAGTCACTCAGGGGTCACTCGTGGGTCACTCATCGGTCACTCAGGGGTCACTCAGGGGTCACTCAGTGGTCAGTGATGGTCAGCGGTCACTCATCGGTCACTCATCGGTCACTCATTGGTCACTCATTGGTCACTCAGGGGTCACTCAGGGGTCACTCAGTGGTCAGTGGATGGTCAGTGTCACAGAAGGATGGTCAGTGATGGTCAGGGATGGTCAGCGGTCACTCAGGGGTCACTCAGCGGTCACTCATCGGTCACTCAGTGGTCACTCAGCGGTCACTCATCGGTCACTCAGTGGTCAGTGGATGGTCAGTGTCACAGAAGGATGGTCAGTGATGGTCAGTGATGGTCAGTGGTCACTCATCGGTCACTCAGTGGTCACTCAGTGGTCAGTGATGGTCAGTGTCACAGAGGGATGGTCAGTGATGGTCAGTGATGATCAGGGATGGTCAGTGGTCACTCATTGGTCACTCATCGGTCACTCAGTGGTCACTCAGGGGTCACTCGTGGGTCACTCATCGGTCACTCAGGGGTCACTCATTGGTCACTCATCGGTCACTCAGTGGTCACTCAGGGGTCACTCGTGGGTCACTCATTGGTCACTCAGTGGTCACTCAGTGGTCACTCAGGGGTCACTCAGTGGTCACTCATCAGTCACTCAGGGGTCACTCATCGGTCACTCAGCGGTCACTCGTGGGTCACTCGTGGGTCACTCATTGGTCACTCAATGGTCAGTGGATGGTCAGTGTCACACAGGGATGGTCAGGGATGGTCAGTGGTCACTCATTGGTCACTCATCGGTCCCTAATCGGTCCCTCCTCGGTCACTCGGTGGTCAGTGATGGTCAGTGTCACACAGGGATGGTCAGTGGTCACTCATCGGTCACTCATTGGTCACTCAGTGGTCACTCAGTGGTCAGTGATGGTCAGTGATGGTCAGCAGTCACTCATCGGTCACTCGTGGGTCACTCATCGGTCACTCAGGGTCACTCATTGGTCACTCAGGGGTCACTCATTGGTCACTCAGTGGTCACTCAGCGGTCACTCAGTGGTCACTCAGTGGTCAGTGGATGGTCAGTGTCACAGAGGGATGGTCAGTGATGGTCAGCGGTCACTCAGTGGTCACTCAATGGTCACTCAGCGGTCACTCAGTGGTCACTCAGTGGTCAGTGATGGTCAGTGTCACACAGGGATGGTCAGTGATGGTCAGCGGTCACTCAGCGGTCACTCAGTGGTCACTCGTGGGTCACTCATCAGTCACTCATTGGTCACTCATTGGTCACTCATCGGTCATTCAGCGGTCACTCAGCGGTCACTCAGCGGTCACTCAGTGGTCACTCAGTGGTCTCTCAGGGTCACTGGTCAGTGATGGTCAGTGTCACAGAGGGATGGTCAGTCATGGTCAGTGGTCACTCATTGGTCACTCATCAGTCACTCAGCGGTCACTCAGTGGTCAGTGGATGGTCAGCATCACAGAGGGATGGTCAGCAGTCACTCATTGGTCACTCAGTGGTCACTCATCAGTCACTCAGGGGTCACTCATTGGTCCCTCATCGGTCACTCAGTGGTCAGTGATGGTCAGTGATGGTCAGGGGTCACTCATTGGTCACTCAGCGGTCACTCAGTGGTCACTCAGTGGTCACTCAGGGGTCACTGAGTGGTCAGTGTAGCCAGGGGTGGTCACTCAGTGGTCAGTGAGTGGTCAGTGATGGTCAGTGGTCACTCAGGGGTCACTCATTGGTCACTCAGGGTCACTCACTGGTCACTCATTGGTCACTCCGTGGTCAGTGATGGTCAGTGTCACACAGGGATGGTCAGTGATGGTCAGCGGTCACTCATCGGTCACTCATCGGTCACTCAGGGGTCACTCATCGGTCACTCAATGGTCACTCAGGGGTCACTCATCGGTCACTCATTGGTCACTCAATGGTCCCTCCTCGGTCCCTCCTCGGTCCCTCCTCGGTCACTTCTCCCCCTCGGGCCCCCGCAGGCACCACTCGAGGGCGTTCCGGAACATTCTGAGCCAGGGCCCGTTGCCGCCCTTGCCCCGGGTGCCCATCGCGGTGCCCATCGCGGTGCCCGCGGTGCCGGTGCCGCTGCGGCCGGGCCAGGGGCAGTGCCAGGCGCGCACGCAGCGCTCGGGGTGCGGCATGGCCGCCAGGTGCCGCCCGCACGGCGATGCCAGCGCCGCCACGCCGCCGCCGGAGCCGCTGGGGTTCAGCGGGTAGCGCTCGGTGGGCGCGCCCGCGTCGTCCACGTAACGCAGCGCGGCCAGGCCCGAGCGCAGGCAGCGGGACAGGGCCGAGGGCGGCCGGAACTGGAAACGGCCTGGGGAGAGACACAGACCAGTTAGGGACCAGTTAGGGACCAGTTAAACCAGTCAGAGATTGGTTAGAAACCAGTTAGAGCAGTTATGGACCAGTAAGGGTCAGTGGTCACCCAAGGGCCGAGGGCGGCCGGAACTGGAAACGGCCTGGGGACATGGAGAGACCAGTTAAACCAGTTAGGGACCAGTTAAACCAGTTAGAGACCAGTTAAACCACTTAGAGACTGGTAATGGTCAGTGGTCACTCAATGGTCAGTGACGGAGAGCGGCCAGGCCCGAGCGCAGGCAGCGGGACAGGGCCGAGGGCGGCCGGAACTGGAAACGGCCTGGGGACAGACACAGAGACCAGTTAAACCAGTTAGGGACCAGTTAGAGACCAGTTAGAGACCAGTTATGGATTGATAATGGTCAGTGGTCACTCAATGGTCAGTGACGCAGCGCGGCCAGGCCCGAGCGCAGGCAGCGGGAGAGGGCCGAGGGCGGCCGGAACTGGAAACAGCCTGGGGACAGACACAGACCAGTTAGGGACCAGTTAGAGACCAGTTAAACCAGTTAGGGACCAGTTAAACCAGTTAGGGACCAGTTAAACCAGTTAGGGATTGGTTAGAAACCAGTTAGAGCAGTTATGGACCAGTAAGGGTCAGTGGTCACTCAAGGGCCGAGGGCGGCCGGAACTGGAAACGGCCTGAGCACACGGAGAGACCAGTTAGGGACCAGTGAGAGACCAGTTAGAGACCAGTTAGAGACCAGTTAGGGACCAGTTAGGGACCAGTTAAACCAGTTAGGGACCAGTTAGAGACCAGTTAGAGACCAGTTAAACCAGTTAGAGACCAGTTAAACCAGTTAGAGACCAGTTAGAGACCATTTAAACCAGTTAGAGACCAGTTAGAAACCAGTTAGAGACCACTTAGAAACCAGTTACAGACCAGTTAAACCAGTTAGAGACCAGTTTAACTGGGTAAACCAGTTAGAAACAAGATGGAAACCAGTTAGAGACCAGGTAGAAACCAGTTACAGACCAGTAAAACCAGTTAGAGACCAGTAAGAGACCAGTTAAACCAGTTAGGGACCAGTTCCAGCCCAGTTAAACCAGTTAAACCAGTACCGCACCAGGGACACCAGTGAGAGCCCAGGGCTCCCAGTGCTCCCAGTATAACCAGTGCTCCCAGTATCACCAGTGCTCCCAGTATAACCAGTGCTCCCAGTATCACCAGTGCTCCCAGTATCACCAGTGCTCCCAGTATAACCAGTCCCTCCCAGTATAACCAGTACTCCCAGTATCCCCAGTGCTCCCAGTATAACCAGTATCCCCAGTTACCTTCCCCGTGCGCCACCCACACTCCCAGCCGTGCCCCCTCCATGCCCCAGTATAACCAGTATCACCAGTATCCCCAGTATCCCCAGTATAACCAGTATCCCCAGTAACTCAGTTCTATCAATTCCCCCAGTATAACCAGCCTGTCCCCGTGCCCTCCCAGTGCCTTCCCAGTATAACCAGTATAACCAGTAACTGCAATAACTCAGCTCTGCCAGTATAACCAATGCTCCCAATGCCCTCCCAGTATAACCAGTATAACCAGTAACTCAGTTCTATCGGTTCCCCCAGTGCCCTCCCAGTATAACCAGTAACTCAGCTCTAGGAGTTCCCCCAGTCCTCCCAGTCCCTCCCAGTGCTCCCAGTCCCTCCCAGTATCCCCAGTATCCCCAGTTACCTTCCCCGTGCGCCACCCACACCCCCAGCCGCGCCCCCTCCATCCCCCAGTATAACCAGTCCCTCCCAGTGCTCCCAGTATTCCCAGTTACCTTCCCCGTGCGCCACCCACACCCCCAGCCTCGCCCCCTCCATCCCCCAGTATCCCCAGTATCCCCAGTATCCCCAGTTACCTTCCCCGTGCGCCACCCACACCCCCAGCCTCGCCCCCTCCATCCCCCAGTATCCCCAGTATCCCCAGTATCCCCAGTGCTCCCAGTGCTCCCAGTGCTCCCAGTATCCCCAGTACTCCCAGTTACCTTCCCCGTGCGCCACCCACACCCTGAGCCGCGCCCCCTCCATGCCCCAGTATAACCAGTATCACCAGTATCCCCAGTGCTCCCAGTATAACCAGTATCCCCAGTAACTCAGTTCTATCAATTCCCCCAGTATAACCAGCCTGTCCCAGTGCCCTCCCAGTGCCTTCCCAGTATAACCAGTATAACCACTACTCCCAGTATACCCAGTTACCTTCCCCGTGCGCCACCCACACCCCCAGCCGTGCCCCCTCCATTCCCAGTATAACCAGTGCTCCCAGTATAACCAGTATCCCCAGTATAACGTTACCTTCCCCGTGCGCCACCCACACCCCGAGCCGCGCCCCCTCCATCCCCAGTGCTCCCAGTGCTCCCAGTATAACCAGTATTCCCAGTTACCTTCCCCGTGTGCCACCCACACCCCGAGCCGCGCCCCCTCCATTCCCCAGTATAACCAGTATCCCCAGTGCTCCCAGTGCTCCCAGTATAACCAGTATAACCATTACCCTCTCCGTGCGCCACCCACACCCCCAGCCGCGCCCCCTCCATCCCCAGTATAACCAGTGCTCCCAGTATAACCAGTACTCCCAGTATCCCCAGTATCCCCAGTGCTCCCAGTGCTCCCAGTATCCCCAGTATCCCCAGTGCTCCCAGTGCTCCCAGTATCCCCAGTATCCCCAGTTTACCTTCCCTGTGTGCCACCCACACCCCCAGCCTCGCCCCCTCCATCCCCAGTATCCCCAGTATAACCAGTATAACGTTACCCTCTCTGTGTGCCACCCACACCCCGAGCCGCGCCCCCTCCATTCCCCAGTATAACCAGTATAACCAGTCCCTCCCAGTGCTCCCAGTGCTCCCAGTATCCCCAGTATCCCCAGTTACCTTCCCCGTGCGCCACCCACACTCCCAGCCTCGCCCCCTCCATGCCCCAGTATCCCCAGTATAACCAGTATCCCCAGTGCTCCCAGTATAACCAGTCCCTCCCAGTATAACCAGTCCCTCCCAGTATAACCAGTATCACCAGTATCCCCAGTGCTCCCAGTATAACCAGTGCTCCCAGTGCTCCCAGTATCCCCAGTATAACCAGTATCCCCAGTATAACCAGTTTACCTTCCCCGTGCGCCGCCCACACTCCCAGCCGCGCCCCCTCCATCCCCCAGTGCTCCCAGTGCTCCCAGTATCCCCAGTATACCCAGTTTACCTTCCCCGTGCGCCACCCACACCCCCAGTCTCGCCCCCTCCATGCCCCAGTATAACCAGTACTCCCAGTGCTCCCAGTATCCCCAGTATCACACCAGTATAACCAGTATAACGTTACCTTCCCCGTGTGCCACCCACACCCCCAGCCGCGCCCCCTCCATCCCCAGTGCTCCCAGTATAACCAGTATCCCCAGTTACCTTCCCCGTGTGCCACCCACACCCCGAGCCGCGCCCCCTCCATGCCCCGCAGCATCATGGCCGGCCCCGGCTCCACGCGCACGGTGACGAAGCGCGACTCGAACCGGCCGGACACGTTCCGCTCCAGGGCCACCGCGGGGACCGGGCCCGGGGAGGCGCCATCTGCTGGGAGGGACACCAGAGGGTCACCAAGGGTCACCAGAGTGTCACCAGAGTGTCACCAAGGTCACCAGGGGGGTGGCATCGAGGGGACACCTTGGGGACAGAAAGCCCAAAGGGACAAAGTTTGGGGACACGTTCCGCTCCAGGGCCACCGCGGGGACCGGGCCCGGGGAGGTGACATCTGCCAGGGAGGGACACCAGAGTGACACCAGAGTGTCACTGAGGGTCACCAGGGGGGTGGCATCGAGGGGACACCTTGGGGACAGAAACCCCAGGAGAGAAACCCCAAAGGGACAAAGGTGGGGACACTGCTGGGGACATCCAGGGACACCACGGGGATGGGGCCCGGGGAGGCGCCATCTGCCGGGAGGGACACCAGAGGGTCACCAGAGTGTCACCAAGGTCACCACAGTGTCACCAAGGGTCACCAGAGTGCCACCAGAGGGTCACCAGGGGGGTGGCATTGAGGGGACACCTTGGGGACAGAAACCCCAAAGGGACAAAGTTGGGGACACTGCTGGGGACATTTTGGGGACACTTCTGAGGACACCTCTGAGTCCCCACTTGGACCATGGGGCTGTCACCTGTCATGGGAGGGACACCAGAGGGTCACCAGGGCTTGGGGACATCGAGGGGACACCTTGGGGACAGAAACCCCAGGAGAGAAACCCCAAAGGGACAAAGTTTGGGACACGTTCCGCTCCAGGGCCACCGCGGGGACCGGGCCTGGGGAGGTGACATCTGCCGGGAGGGACACCAGGGGGTCACCAAGGGTCACCAAGGTCACCAGGGGGTCACCAGGGGGGTGGCATCGAGGGGACACCTTGGGGACAGAAACCCCAAAGGGACAAAGTTTGGGGACACTGCTGGGGACATCCAGGGACACCGTGGGGACAGGGCCTGGGGAGGTGACATCTGCCGGGAGGGACACCAGAGTGACACCAGAGTGCCACCAAGGTCACCAGAGTGTCACCAGGGGGGTGGCATCGAGGAGACACCGTGGGGACAGAAACCCCAAAGGGAAACCCCAAAGGGACAAAAGTGGGGACATTTTGGGGACACTTCTGGGGACACCTCTGAGTCCCCACTTGGACCATGGGGCTGTCACCTGTCATGGGAATGTCACCAAGGGTCACCACAATGTCACTGAGGTCACCAGGGGGTCACCAGGGCTTGGGGACATCGAGGGGACACCTTGGGGAACAGAAACCCCAGGAGAGAAACCCCAAAGGGACAAAGTTTGGGGACACTGCTGGGGACATCCAGGGACACCTTGGGGACATTCACAGACACTCCCAGGCCTGAGGGACTGTCATCTGTCACGGGAACGTCACCAAGGGTCACCAAGGGTCACCAGAGTGCCACCACAGTGTCACCAAGGTCACCAGGGGGGTGGCATCGAGGGGACACCTTGGGGACAGAAACCCCAAAGGGACAAAGTTTGGGGACACATTCCGCTCCAGGGCCACCGCGGGGACGGGGCCTGGGGAGGCGCCATCTGCAGGGAGGGACACCAGGGGGTCACCAAGGGTCACCAGGGGGTCACCAAGGTCACCAGAGTGTCACCAAGGTCACCAGGGGGGTGGCATCGAGGGGACACCTTGGGGACAGAAACCCCAAAGGGACAAAGTTTGGGGACACGTTCCGCTCCAGGGCCACCATGGGGACAGGGCCCGGGGAGGTGACATCTGCCAGGGAGGGACACCAGAGTGACACCAGAGTGTCACCACAGTGTCACCAGAGTGTCACCAAGGTCACCAGGGGGGTGGCATCGAGGGGACACCTTGGGGACAGAAACCCCAAAGGGACAAAGTTTGGGGACACTGCTGGGGACATCCAGGGACACCTTGGGGACAGGGCCTGGGGAGGTGACATCTGCCGGGAGAGATGGCACCCAGGGTCACCACAGTGTCACCAGAGTGTCACCAGAGTGTCACCAAGGTCACCAGGGGGGTGGCATCGAGGGGACACCTTGGGGACAAACCCGGGACAGAAACCCCAGGAGAGAAACCCCAAAGGGACAAAGTTTGGGGACACTGCTGGGGACACTGCTGGGGACACCTCTGAGTCCCCACTTGGACCATGGGGCTGTCACCTGTCATGGGAGGGACACCACAGTGTCACCACAGTGTCACCAGAGTGTCACCAAGGTCACCAAGGTCACCAGGGCGGTGGCATCGAGGGGACACCTTGGGGACAGAAACCCCAAAGGGACAAAGTTTGGGGACACTGCTGGGGACATCCAGGGCCACCATGGGGACAGGGCCTGGGGAGGCGCCATCTGCCGGGAGAGATGGCACCCAGGGTCACCAGGGGGTCACCAAGGTCACCAGAGTGTCACCAAGGGTCACCAAGGTCACCAGAGTGTCACCAGGGGGGTGGCATCGAGGGGACACCTTGGGGACAGAAACCCCAAAGGGACAAAGTTTGGGGACACGTTCCGCTCCAGGGCCACCACGGGGACCGGGCCTGGGGAGGCGCCATCTGCCGGGAGGGACACCAGAGTGTCACCGAGGGTCACCAGGGGGTCACCAGGGGGTCACCAGGGGGTCACCAGGGGGGTGGCATCGAGGGGACACCTTGGGGACAGAAACCCCAAAGGGACAAAGGTGGGGACACTGCTGGGGACATCCAGGGCCACCGTGGGGACATTCACAGACACTGCCAGGCCTGAGGGACTGTCATCTGTCACGGGAATGTCACCAAGGGTCACCACAGTGTCACCAGAGTGTCACCAGAGTGTCACCAAGGTCACCAGGGGGGTGGCATCGAGGGGACACCTTGGGGACAGAAACCCCAAAGGGACAAAGTTTGGGGACACTGCTGGTGACATTTTGGGGACACTTCTGGGGACACCTCTGAGTCCCCACTTGGACCATGGGGCTGTCACCTGTCATGGGAGGGACACCAGAGTGTCACCAGAGTGTCACCAAGGTCACCAGGGGGGTGGCATCGAGGGGACACCTTGGGGACAGAAACCCCAAAGGGAAACCCCAAAGGGACAAAGGTGGGGACACTGCTGGGGACACCTTTGGGGACACCTCAGATGACACAGGTGACACACAGGTGACACACAGGTAACAGGTGACACACAGAGGTGTGACAGAGGTGAGACACAGGTGACACTGGTGACACAGGTGACACAAGTGACACAGGTGACATTGGGGTGACATTGGGGTTACATTGGGGTGACATTGGGGTGACACAGGTCACACACAGGTGACACTGGGGTGACACAGGTGACATTGGGGTAACATTGGGGTGACACAGGTGACACACAGGTGACACAGGTGACACAGGTGACATTGGGGTCACACAGATGACATTGGGGTTACATTGGGGTGACATTGAGGTGACACAGGTGACACACAGGTGACACACAGGTGATATTGGGGTGACATTGGGGTGACACAGGTGACACACAGGTGACAGGTGACACACAGGTGTGACAGAGGTGAGACACAGGTGACACACAGGTGACATTGAGGTGACACAAGTGACACACAGGTGACACAGGTGACACACAGGTGACACACAGGTGTCCCTCACCTGTCCCCACCCAGCCCAGCAGCGCCATCAGCTGGCAGCCGTTGCACACGCCCAGGCTGAAGGTGTCACACAGGGGACACTGGGGTGACATTGGGGTGACATTGGGGTGACACAGGTGACACAGGTGACACACGGGTGACATTGGGGTCACACAGGTGACATTGGGGTTACATTGGGGTGACATTGAGGTGACACAGGTGACAGACAGGTGACAGGTGACACACACAGGTGTGACAGAGGTGAGACACAGGTGACACAGGTGACACACAGGTGACATTGGGGTTACATTGGGGTGACACACAGGTGACATTGGGGTCACACAGGTGACATTGGGGTGACATTGGGGTGACATTGGGGTGACACAGGTGACACAGGTGACACACAGATGACACAGGTGACATTGGGGTGACATTGGGGTGACACAGGTGACATTGGGGTGACACAGGTGACACACAGGTGACATTGGGGTTACATTGGGGTGACACAGGTGACACACAGGTGACAGGTGACACACAGGTGACATTGGGGTGACATTGGGGTGACATTGGGGTGACACACAGGTGACATTGGGGTGTCCCTCACCTGTCCCCACCCAGCCCAGCAGCGCCATCAGCTGGCAGCCGTTGCACACGCCCAGGCTGAAGGTGTCACACAGGGGACATTGGGGTGACATTGGGGTGACACAGGGGTGACATTGGGGTGACACACAGGTGACACAGGTGACACAGGTGACATTGGGGTGTCCCTCACCTGTCCCCACCCAGCCCAGCAGCGCCATCAGCTGGCAGCCGTTGCACACGCCCAGGCTGAACGTGTCACACAGGGGACATTGGGGTGACATTGGGGTGACACAGGGGTGACATTGGGGTCACACAGGTGACACACAGGTGACATTGGGGTGACACACAGATGACACACAGGTGACATTGGGGTGACACAGGTGACATTGGGGTGTCACACGCAGGTGACATTAGGGTGACACAGGTGACACACAGGTGACATTGGGGTCACACAGATGACATTGGGGTGACATTGGGGTGACATTGGGGTCACACAGGTGACACACAGGTGACAGGTGACACACACAGGTGTGACAGAGGTGGGACACAGGTGACACACAGGTGACATTGGGGTGGCACAGGTGACACAAGTGACACACACAGGTGACACACACAGGTGACACAGGTGTGACACAGGGGTATCACAGGTGACACAAGTGACACACACAGGTGACACTGGGGTGACACAGGTGACACACAGGTGACATTGGGGTGACATTGGGGTGACATTGGGGTGACACACAGGTGACACACAGGTGACATTGGGGTCACACAGGTGACATTGGGGTGACATTGGGGTGACATTGGGGTGACACAGGTGACACACAGGTGACATTGGGGTGACACAGGTGACACACAGGTGACATTGGGGTCACACAGGTGACATTGGGGTTACATTGGGGTGACATTGAGGTGACACAGGTGACACAAAGGTGACATTGGGATGACATTGGGGTCACACAGGTGACACACAGGTGACACACAGGTGACACTGACCTGTCCCCACCCAGCCCAGCAGCGCCATCAGCTGGCAGCCGTTGCACACGCCCAGGCTGAAGGTGTCACACAGGGGACATTGGGGTGACATTGGGGTGACACAGGTGACATTGGGGTGACATTGGGGTGACACAGGTGACACAGGTGACACACAGGTGACATTGGGGTGTCCCTCACCTGTCCCCACCCAGCCCAGCAGCGCCATCAGCTGGCAGCCGTTGCACACGCCCAGGCTGAAGGTGTCACACAGGTGACATTGGGGTCGCACAGATGACATTGGGGTGACATTGGGGTGACACACAGGTGACATTGGGGTGACACAGGTGACACACGGGTGACATTGGGGTTACATTGGGGTGACACAGGTGACACACAGGTGACATTGGGGTGACATTGGGGTGACACAGGTGACACAGGTGACATTGAGGTGACACAGGTGACACACAGGTGACATTGGGGTGACATTGGGGTGTCACACAGGTGACATTGGGGGGACACAGGGGACATTGGGGTCACACAGATGACACACAGGTGACATTGGGGTGACATTGGGGTGACACAGGTGACACACAGGTGACATTGGGGTCACACAGATGACATTGGGGTGACATTGGGGTGACATTGGGGTGTCACACAGGTGACATTGGGGGGACACAGGGGACATTGGGGTCACACAGATGACACACAGGTGACATTGGGGTGACATTGGGGTGACACAGGTGACACACAGGTGACATTGGGGTCACACAGATGACATTGGGGTGACATTGGGGTGACATTGAGGTGACACAGGTGACACACAGGTGACACACAGGTGACAGGTGACACACACAGGTGTGACAGAGGTGAGACACAGGTGACACACAGGTGACATTGGGGTGACATTGGGGTGACACAGGTCACACACAGGTGACACTGGGGTGACACAGGTGACATTGGGGTAACATTGGGGTGACACAGGTGACACACAGGTGACACACAGGGGACACAGGTGACACAGGTGACACACAGGTGACACACACAGGTGACACAGGTCACACACAGGTGACATTGGGGTAACATTGGGGTCACACAGGTGACATTGGGGTCACACAGGTGACATTGGGGTGACATTGGGGTTACATTGGGGTGACATTGGGGTGACACAGGTGACACACAGGTGACAGGTGACACACAGGTGTGACAGAGGTGGGACACAGGTGACACACAGGTGACATTGGGGTGACACAGGTGACACAAGTGACACACACAGGTGACACACAGGTGACACAGGTGACACACAGGTGACAGGTGACACACACAGGTGTGACAGAGGTGAGACACAGGTGACACAGGTGACATTGGGGTGACACAGGTGACACAAGTGACACACACAGGTGACACACACAGGTGACACAGGTGTGACACAGGGGTATCACAGGTGACACAAGTGACACACACAGGTGACACACACAGGTGACACACAGGTGACATTGGGGTGTCACTGACCTGTCCCCACCCAGCCCAGCAGCGCCATCAGCTGGCAGCCGTTGCACACGCCCAGGCTGAACGTGTCACACAGGGGACACTGGGGTGACATTGGGGTGACACAGGTGACACACAGGTGACATTGGGGTGACATTGGGGTCACACAGGTGACACAGGTGACACACAGGTGACATTGGGGTGACACAGGTGACACACAGGTGACATTGGGGTGACACAGGTGACACTGGGGTGACATTGGGGTGACACTGGGGTGACATTGGGGTGACACACAGGTGACATTGGGGTCACACACAGGTGACACACAGGTGACACACAGGTGACACACAGGTGACAGGTGACACACACAGGTGTGACAGAGGTGAGACACAGGTGACACAGGTGACACAGGTGACATTGGGGTGACACAGGTGACACACAGGTGACATTGGGGTGTCCCTCACCTGTCCCCACCCAGCCCAGCAGCGCCATCAGCTGGCAGCCGTTGCACACGCCCAGGCTGAAGGTGTCACACAGGGGACATTGGGGTGACATTGGGGTGACACACAGGTGACATTGAGGTGACACAGGTGACACACAGGTGACACAGGTGTCACACAGGTGTCACTGACCTGTCCCCACCCAGCCCAGCAGCGCCATCAGCTGGCAGCCGTTGCACACGCCCAGGCTGAAGGTGTCACACAGGGGACACTGGGGTGACACAGGTGACACACAGGTGACATTGGGGTGACATTGGGGTGACACAGGTGACACAGGTGTCCCTCACCTGTCCCCACCCAGCCCAGCAGCGCCATCAGCTGGCAGCCGTTGCACACGCCCAGGCTGAAGGTGTCACACAGGGGACATTGGGGTGACATTGGGGTGACACACAGGTGACATTGAGGTGACACAGGTGACACACAGGTGACACAGGTGTCACACAGGTGTCACTGACCTGTCCCCACCCAGCCCAGCAGCGCCATCAGCTGGCAGCCGTTGCACACGCCCAGGCTGAACGTGACACACAGGGGACATTGGGGTCACACAGGTGACACACAGGTGACATTGGGGTGACATTGGGGTGACATTGAGGTGACACAGGTGACATTGGGGTGACATTGGGGTGACATTGGGGTGACACAGGTGACACACAGGTGACACACAGGTGACATTGAGGTGACACAGGTGACACACAGGTGACATTGGGGTTACATTGGGGTGACACAGGTGACACACAGGTGACAGGTGACACACACAGGTGTGACAGAGGTGAGACACAGGTGACACAGGTGACACACAGGTGACATTGGGGTCCCACAGATGACATTGGGGTGACATTGAGGTGACACAGGTGACACACAGGTGACATTGGGGTGACATTGGGGTGACATTGAGGTGACACAGGTGACACACAGGTGACATTGGGGTTACATTGGGGTGACACACAGGTGACATTGGGGTCACACAGGTGACATTAGGGTTACATTGGGGTGACATTGAGGTGACACAGGTGACACACAGGTGACATTGGGGTGACACAGGTGACATTGGGGTGACATTGGGGTGACACAGGTGACACAGGTGTCCCTCACCTGTCCCCACCCAGCCCAGCAGCGCCATCAGCTGGCAGCCGTTGCACACGCCCAGGCTGAAGGTGTCACACAGGGGACATTGGGGTGACATTGGGGTCACACAGATGACATTGGGGTGACATTGGGGTGACACAGGTGACATTGGGGTGACATTGGGGTGTCCCTCACCTGTCCCCACCCAGCCCAGCAGCGCCATCAGCTGGCAGCCGTTGCACACGCCCAGGCTGAAGGTGTCACACAGGGGACATTGGGGTGACATTGGGGTGACACAGGTGACACAAGTGACACACACAGGTGACACACAGGTGACACACAGGTGACATTGGGGTGTCCCTCACCTGTCCCCACCCAGCCCAGCAGCGCCATCAGCTGGCAGCCGTTGCACACGCCCAGGCTGAAGGTGTCCGGCCGCGCGCGGAATCGCTCCAGCTCCGAGCGAACTTTGGCGTTGAAGAGGATGGAGGCGGCCCAGCCTGGGGAGAATAACGGGGGCAAAAAGGGGGAAATTGGGAAAATTGGGAAAAAAATTGGGATGAAAATGGGGAAAAATAGAGGGAAAGTATTGAGAAATTATGGGGAAAATAATGAGAAATTATAGGGAAATAATTGGGGGAATAATGGGGGGATAATGGGGAAATTAATGGTGGATAATGGGGGAAAATGGGAAAAATTTGGGATAAAAATGGGGAAAAAAAGGGGAAAATAATGAGAAATTATGGGGAAAATGGGGAAATTACTGGGGGAATAATGGGGGGATAATGGGGGAAATTGGGAAAAAATTTGGGTTAGAAATGGGGAAAATTTGGGGTAAAAATGGGGGAAAATAAGGAGAAATTATGGGGAAATAATTGGGGGAATAATGGGGGGATAATGGGGAAATTAATGGGGGATAATGGGGGGAAATTGGGAAAAAAATTTGGGTTAGAAATGGGGAAAATTTGGGGTAAAAACGGGGAATAATGGGGAAAAATGGGGGAAAAATGGGGGGAAATGGGGAAATAACTGGGGAAATAATGGGGGGAAATTAATGGGGGATAATGGGGGAAAATGGGAAAAAATTGGGATAAAAATGGGGAATAATGGGGGATAATGGGGACATAATTGGGGAAAATGGGGGAAAATAAGGGGGGATAATAATGGGGGAAAATCGGAAAAATAATGGGAAATTAATGGGGGAAAAATTGGGAAATAATGGGGAAATATTGGGGGAAAATGGGGGAAGAATGCAGAAAAAATGGGGAAAAGTTGGAGGGAAAATGGGGAATAATGGGGGATAATGGGGAAATTAATGGGGGATAATGGGGGAAAAATGGGGGAAAAAATGGGGAAATTCATGGGGAAATTGGGAAAATTTGGGTTAATAATGGTGAAAATTTGGGATAGAAATGGGGAATAATGGGGAAATAATGGGGAGATTAATGGGGGATAATGGGGGGAAATGGGAAAAAATTTGGGATAAAAATGGGGAAAAAAAGGGGAAAATAATGAGAAATTATGGGGAAAATGGGGAAATAACTGGGGGAATAATGAGGGAATAATGGGGAAATTAATGGGGGATAATGGGGGAAATTGGGAAAAAATTTGGGATAAAAATGGGGAAAATTTGGGATAAAAACGGGGAAAAATAGGGGAAAATAATGGGGAGATTAATGGGGGATAATGGGGGAAAATGGGAAAAAATTTGGGATAAAAATGGGGAATAATGGGGGAAAATGGGGGAAAAATGGGGGATAATGGGGAAATTAATAGAGGATAATGGGGAAATTAATGGGGGATAATGGGGAAATAATTGGGGAAAATGGGGGAAAATAATTGGGGAAAATGGGGGAAGAATGCGGAAAAATGGGGAAAAGTTGGGGGAAAATGGGGAAATAATTGGGAAAAATGAGGGGAAAATAATGGGGAAATTCATGGCGAAACTGGGAAAATTTGGGTTACTAATGGTGAAAATTTGGGATAAAAATGGGGAATAATGGGGAAATTAATGGGGGATAAGGGGGAAATAATTGGGGAAAATGGGGGGATAATGGGGAAATTAATGGGGGATAATGAGGGAAATTGGGAAAAAATTTGGGATAAAAATGGGGAAAATTTGGGATAAAAATGGGGAAAAATGGGGGAAAATAATGAGAAATTATGGGGAAATAATTGGGGGAATGATGGGGGGATAATGGGGGAAAATGGGAAAAAATTTGGGTTAGAAATGGGGAAAAATAGGGGAAAATAATGAGAAATTATGGGGAAAATGGGGAAATAGCTGGGGGAATAATGGGGGGATAATGGGTAAATTAATGGGGGATAATGGGGGAAATTGGGAAAAAAAATTGGGTTAAAAATGGGGAAAAATTGGGATAAAAACGGGGAATAATGGGGAAAAAATGGGGGAAAAATGGGGGGAAATGGGGAAATAACTGGGGAAATAATGGGGGGAAATGGGGAAATTAATGGGGGATAATGGGGGAAAATGAGAAAAATTGGGATAAAAATGGCAAATAATGGGGAATAAGGGGGAAAAATGGGGGATAATGGGGAAATTAATAGAGGATAATGGGGAAATAATTGGGGGATAATGGGGAAATAATTGGGGAAAATGGGGGGATAATGGGGAAATTCATGGGGGATAATGGGGGAAATTGGGAAAAATTTGGGATAAAAATGGGGAAAATTTGGGATAAAAATGGGGAATAATGGGGGAAAATAATGAGAAATTATGGGGAAAATGGGGAAATTACTGGGGGAATAATGGGGGGATAATGGGGGAAATTGGGAAAAAATTTGGGATAAAAATGGGGAAAAAAAGGGGAAAATAATGAGAAATTATGGGGAAAATGGGGAAATTACTGGGGGAATAATGGGGGGATAATGGGGAAATTAATGGGGGATAATGGGGGAAATTGGGAAAAAAAATTGGGTTAAAAATGGGGAAAAATTGGGATAAAAACGGGGAAAAATAGGGGAAAATAATGAGAAATTATGGGGAAATAATTGGGGGAATAATGGGGGGATAATGGGGGAAAATGGGAAAAAATTTGGGATAAAAATGGGGAAAAAAAGGGGAAAATAATGAGAAATTATGGGGAAAATGGGGAAATTACTGGGGGAATAATGGGGGGATAATGGGGAAATTAATGGGGGATAATGAGGGAAAATGGGAAAAATTTGGGATGAAAATGGGGAAAAATTGGGATAAAAACGGGGAAAAATAGGGGAAAATAATGAGAAATTATGGGGAAATAATTGGGGGAATAATGGGGGGATAATGGGGGAAAATGGGAAAAAATTTGGGTTAGAAATGGGGAAAAAAAGGGGAAAATAATGAGAAATTATGGGGAAAATGGGGAAATTACTGGGGGAATAATGGGGGGATAATGGGGAAATTAATGGGGGATAATGGGGGGAAATTGGGAAAAAATTTGGGTTAGAAATGGGGAAAATTTGGGGTAAAAACGGGGAATAATGGGGAAAAAATGGGGGAAAAATGGGGGGAAATGGGGAAATAACTGGGGAAATAATGGGGGGAAATGGGGAAATTAATGGGGGATAATGGGGGAAAATGAGAAAAAATTGGGATAAAAATGGGGAGTAATGGGGGAAAAATGGGGGATAATGGGGAAATTAATAGAGGATAATGGGGAAATTAATGGGGGATAAGGGGGAAATAATTGGGGAAAATGGGGGGATAATGGGGAAATTAATGGGGGATAATGGGGGAAATTGGGAAAAAATTTGGGATAAAAATGGGGAAAATTTGGGATAAAAATGGGGAAAAATGGGGGAAATAATGAGAAATTATGTGGGAAATAATTGGGGGAATGATGGGGGGATAATGGGGGAAAATGGGAAAAAATTTGGGATGAAAATGGGGAAAATTTGGGATAAAAATGGGGAAAATAAGGAGAAATTATGGGGAAAATGGGGAAATAACTGGGGGAATAATGGGGGGATAATGGGGAAATTAATGGGGGATAATGGGGGAAATTGGGAAAAAAATTTGGGTTAGAAATGGCGAAAATTTGGGATAAAAACGGGGAAAAATGGGGGAAAATAATGAGAAATTATGGGGAAAATGGGGAAATTACTGGGGGAATAATGGGGGGATAATGGGGAAATTAATGGGGGATAATGGGGGAAAATGGGAAAAAATTGGGATAAAAATGGGGAAAATTGGGATAAAAAAGGGGAAAAATAGGGGAAAATAATGAGAAATTATGGGGAAAATGGGGAAATAACTGGGGGAATAATGGGGGGATAATGGGGAAATTAATGGGGGATAATGGGGGAAAATGGGAAAAAATTTGGGATAAAAATGGGAAAAATTGGGATAAAATGGGGAAAAATGGGGGAAAATAATGAGAAATTATGGGGAAATAATTGGGGGAATAATGGGGAAAAAATGCGGGAATAATGGGGGGAAATGGGGGGCAAAATTGGGGTTTTTAGGATTTTGGGGGTTTTTTGGGGATTTTTTGCGGGATTTTTCTGAGATTTTTTGGTGGATTTTTATGGAATTTTTTAGGATTTATTCCCCCTTTTTGCGGAATTGGGGTTTTTAGGATTTTGGGGGTTTTTGGGGCGTTTTTTGGGGTTCCAGACCCACCTTTGGCTGAAGCCCCAAACTCCTCTGGGAGGAGCCATTTTTGGGGTTGTTTATGGGATTTTTTTTGGTGGGATTTTCTTTTTTTTTTAGGATTTTTGTCGATTTTTGGGGATTTTTTGTGGGATTTTTTGGAGTTTTTTGGTGGATTTTTATGGATTTTTTTAGGATTTATTCCACCTTTTTGCGGAATTGGGGTTTTTAGGATTTTGGGTTTTTTTTGGGGCGGTTTTGGGGGCGTTTTTTGGGGATTTTTTGTGGGATTTTTTTGAGATTTTTTGGTGGATTTTTATGGAATTTTTTAGGATTTATTCCCCCTTTTTGCGGAATTGGGGTTTTTAGGATTTTGGGGATTTTTTGGGGCGTTTTTTGGGGTTCCAGACCCACCTTTAGCTGAAGCCCCAAACTCCTCAGGGAGGAGCCACTTTTGGGGTTGTTTATGGGATTTTTTTTGGTGGGATTTTCGTTTTTTTTTTTTAGGATTTTTGTCGATTTTTGGGGATTTTTTGTGGGATTTTTCTGAGATTTTTTGGTGGATTTTTATGGAATTTTTTAGGATTTATTCCCCCTTTTTGCGGAATTGGGGTTTTTAGGATTTTGGGTTTTTTTTGGGGCGGTTTTGGGGGCGTTTTTTGGGGATTTTTGGTGGGATTTTTTGGAGTTTTTTGGTGGATTTTTATGGAATTTTTTAGGATTTATTTCCCCTTTTTGCGGAATTGGGGTTTTTAGGATTTTGGGGGTTTTTTGGGGTGGTTTTTGGGGTTCCAGACCCACCTTTAGCCGAGCCCAGCACGTCGGCGTAGCTGAAGCCGCCCACGAAAACGAGACCCCGGAACCCGTCCAGGGAGGCCGAGCCCGAGCAAAGGTCCTGGGTGGTCACATCCCACACCTGGGAACCCCAAAATCCCCCGGTCAGACCCCAAAAATAAACCCAAAAATAAACCCCCCAAACCCCCCCAAATCTACCCCAAAACCACCCCAAAAACCCCGGTTAGACCCCAAAAATAAACCCAGAAATAAACACAAAACTCCTCCCCAAATCTACCCCGAAAATAAACCCAAAATCCCCTGGTCAGACCCCAAAAATAAACCCAAAAATAAACACAAAAACCCTGGTTAGACCCCAAAAATGAACCCAAAAAATCCTGGTCAGACCTCAAAAATAAACCCAAAAATAAACACAAAAAACCCCGGTCAGACCCCAAAAATAAACCCAAAAATAAACACAAAAACCTCCCCAAAATCTACCCCAAAACCACCCCAAAAACCCCGGTCAAACAACAAAAATAAACCCAAAATACGCCCAAAAAACTCCCCCAAATCTACCCAAAAAATCCCGGTTAGACCCCAAAAATAAACCCAAAACCACCCCAAAAAAACCCACACCAAATCTACCCCAAAAACCCCAGTCAGACCCCAGAAATAAACCCAAAAATAAACCCCCCAAACCCCCCCAAATCTACCCCAAAACCACCCCAAAAACCCCGGTTAGACCCCAAAAATAAACCCAAAAATAAACCCAAAAACCCTGGTCAGACCCCAAAAATAAACCCAAAATAAACCCAAAAACCCCGGTCAGACCCCAAAAATAAACCCAAAAATAAACACAAAAAACCCCGGTCAGACCCCAAAAATAAACCCAAAACAGACTCAAATAAACCCCCTCAAATCTACCACAAAAATAAACCCCAAAACCCCGGTCAGACCCCAAAAATAAACCCAAAAATAAATACAAAAACCCTGGTCAGACCCCAAAACCACCCCAAAAACCCCGGTCAGATTCCAAAAATGAACCCAAAACTGAACCCCAAAAATAAACCCAAAACCACCCCAAAAATCCCGGTCAGACCCCAAAAATGAACCCCAAACCAACCCCAAAAATGAACCCAAAACCACCCCAAAAAGACCAGTCAGACCCCAAACATAAACCCAAAACTGAACCCAAAAACCCCGTTCAGATTCCAAAAATGAACCCAAAACTGAACCCCAAAAATGAACCCAAAACCACCTCAAAAACCCCACTCAGACCCCAAAAATAAACCCCAAACCAACCCCAAAAATAAACCCAAAACCACCCCAAAAAACCCCAGTGAGACCCCAAAAATAAACACAAAACCCCAAAAATGAACCCAAAACCAACCCCAAAAATAAGTCCTGGTCAGACCCCAAAAATAAACCCAAAACCGACCCCAAAAAACCCCGGTCAGACCCCAAAAATAAACCCAAAATTCACCCCAAAAAAATACCCAAAACCAACAGCAAAAATCCCGGTCAGACCCCAAAAATAAACCCAAAACTGAACCCCAAAAATAAACCCAAAACCACCCCAAAAAAATACCCAAAACTGACCCCAAAAACCCCGGTCAGACCCCAAAAATAAACCCAAAACTGACTCAAAAAAACCCCCTCAAATCTACCACAAAAATAAACACAAAAACCCCGGTCAGACCCCAAAAATAAACCCAAAAATAAACTCAAAAAACCCCGGTCAGACCCCAAAAATAAACCCAAAACCGGCCCCAAAAAAATACCCAAAACCGACCCCAAAAAACCCCGGTCAGATCCCAAAAATAAACCCAAAAACCCCGGTCAGACCCCAAAAATAAACCCAAAAATAAACACAAAACTGAACCCAAAAACCCCGCTTAGACCCCAAAAATAAACCCAAAAATAAACACAAAAACCCCGGTCAGACCCCAAAAATAAACACAAAACCGACCCCAAAAAATACCCAAAACCACCCAAAAAAAATACCCAAAACCGACCCCCAAAAACCCCGGTCAGACCCCAAAAATGAACCCAAAAATAAACCCAAAAACCCCGGTCAGACCCCAAAAATAAACACAAAAATAAACCCAAAAATAAACCCCCCAAACCCCCCCAAATCTACCTGAAAAACCCCGGTGAGACCCCAAAAATAAACCCAAAACCAACCCCAAAAAACCCCGGTTAGACCCCAAAAATAAACCCCAAAAACCCCGGTCAGACCCAAAAATAAACCCAAAAATAAACATAAAACTGAACCCAAAAAACCCCGGTCAGACCCCAAAAATAAACCCAAAACTGACTCAAAAAAAACCCCTCAAATCTACTGCAAAAATAAACCCAAAAACCCCGGTCAGATGCCAAAAATGAACCCAAAACTGAACCCCATAAATGAACCCAAAACCACCCCAAAAATCCTAGTCATTCCCCAAAAATAAACCCAAAACCAACCCAAAAAACCCCGGTCAGACCCCAAAAATAAACCCAAAACCACCCCAAAAAACCCACACCAAATCTACCCCAAAAACCCCGGTCAGACCCCAAATATAAACCCAAAAATAAACCCCCAAAACCCCCCCAAATCTACCCCAAAAACTACCCCAAAAACCCCGGTCAGACCCCAAAAATAAACCCAAAAATCCGGGTTAAACCCCAAAAATAAACCCAAAAATAAACCCAAAAACCCCGGTCAGACCCCAAAAATAAACCCAAAAATAAACACAAAAACCCTGGTTAGACCCCAAAAATAAACCCAAAAAATCCTGGTCAGACCCCAAAAATAAACCCAAAATAAACCCAAAAAACCCCCTGGTCAGACCCCAAAAATAAACCCAAAAATAAACACAAAAACCTCCCCCAAATCTACCCCAAAACCACCCCAAAAACCCCGGTCAGACCCCAAAAATGAACCCAAAACTGAACCCCAAAAATGAACCCAAAACCACCCCAAAAATCCCAGTCATTCCCCAAAAATAAACCCAAAACCAACCCAAAAAACCCCGGTCAGACCCCAAAAATAAACCCAAAAATAAACCCAAAACCACCCCAAAAAAATACCCAAAACCACCCCAAAAAAACCCACCCCAAATCTACCCCGAAAATAAATCCAAAAAACCCCGGTCAGACCCCAAAAATAAACCCTAAAATAAAAACAAAACTCCTCCCCAAAACTACCCCAAAAATAAACCCAAAAAACCCCGGTTAGACCCCAAAAATAAACCCAAAACCACCCCAAAAATCCCGGTCAGACCCCAAAAATAAACCCAAAATAAACCCAAAAAACCCCGGTCAGACCCCAGAAATAAACCCAAAACTGACTCAAAAAAACCCCAGTCAGACCCCAAAAATAAACCCAAAACTGAACCCAAAAACCCCGTTCAGATTCCAAAAATGAACCCAAAACTGAACCCCCAAAATAAACCCAAAACCACCCCAAAAATCCCGGTCAGACCCCAAAAATAAACCCCAAACCAACCCCAAAAATGAACCCAAAACCACCCCAAAAAAACCCCAGTGAGACCCCAAAAATAAACACAAAACCCCAAAAATAAACCCAAAACTAACCCCAAAAATAAACCCAAAACTGAACCCCAAAAATAAACCCAAAACCACCCCAAAAAACCCCAAAAACCACCCAAAAAATCCCGGCGAGATCCCAAAAATGAACCCAAAACTGACCCCAAAAACCCCCCCAAAACCACCCCAAATTTGGGATCCTCAGGTGGTTTTGGGGTTCCCAAGTGGTTTTGGGGTCATTTCTGGGTGTTTTGGGGTCCCCGGATATTTCTGGGGTGATTTGGGGCAGTTTGGGGGTGATTTCTGGGGTTTTTGGGGGGAATTTTGGGGTGATTTCTGGGTATTTTTAGGGGTGGTTTTGGGGACATTTTTGGGGTGCCAGTGGTGGTTTTGGGGCCCCCAGATATTTTCGGGGTGATTTTGGGTGGGTTTTGGGCTGGTTTTGGGTTGTTTTTAGGGTGTTTCAGGGTGTTTTTAGGGTATTGCAGGGTGTTTTGGGGTGTTTCAGGGTGTTTTGGGGTGGTTTTGGGGTGTTTTGGACTGTTTTTAGGTTGTTTCAGGGTGGTTTTGGGCTGTTTTTGGGGTGTTTAGGGGGTGTTTCATGGTGGTTTTCGTCTGGTTTTGGGGTGTTTTGGGCTGTTTTGGGGTGTTTCAGGGTGTTTTTGGGGTGTTTTAGGGTGTTTTTGGGGTGTTTTTGGGGTGTTTCGGGGTGTTTTTGGGCTGGTTTTGGGGTATTTTTGGGGTGTTTTGGGGTTTCTCATGGTGGTTTTGGTCTGGTTTTGGGGTGTTTTTGGGCTGTTTTTAGGGTGTTTCGGGGTGTTTTGGCGTGCTTCAGGGTGTTTTGGGGATGTTTTTGGGGTGTTTTTGGGGTGTTTTGGGGTGTTCTGGGTGGTTTTGGGGTGTTTTGGGGTGTTTCAGGGTGTTTTTGGGCTGTTTTTGGGGTGTTTTGGGCTGTTTTTAGGGTATTTCAGGGTGTTTTGGCGTGTTTCAGGGTGGTTTTGGGGTGTTTTGGGGTGTTTCAGGGTGTTTTGGCGTGTTTCAGGGTGTTTTTGGGGTGTTTCAGGGTGTTTTGGGGTGTTTTTGGGGTGTTTCGGGGTGTTTTTGGGCTGGTTTTGGGGTGTTTCAGGGTGGTTTTGGGCTGGTTTTGGGCTGGTTTTGGGCTGTTTTGGGGGTGTTTTTGGGTGTTTCAGGGTGTTTCGGGGTGGTTTTGGGCTGGTTTTGGGGTGTTTTGGGATGTTCCTAGGTGTTTTGGGATGTTTCAGGGTGGTTTTTTTGGGGTGTTTTGGGGTGTTTTGGGGTGTTTTTGGGCTGGTTTTGGGGTGTTTTGGTTGTTTTTGGGGTGTTTTTGGGGTGTTTCAGGGTGTTTTGGGCTGGTTTTGGGGTGTTTTTGGGTTGTTTTGGGGTGTTTTGAGGTGTTTCAGGGTGTTTTGGGCTGTTTTTGGGGTGCTTTGGGGTGTTTTGGGGTTTTTCATGGTGGTTTTGGTCTGGTTTTGGGGTGTTTCAGGGTGTTTCAGGGTGTTTTTGGGGTGTTTTGGGGTGTTTCAGGGTGGTTTTGGGTGTTTTAGGGTGTTTCATGGTGTTTTTGGGCTGGTTTTGGGGTGTTTTGGGGGTGTTTCAGGGTGTTTTGGGGTGTTTTGGGGGTGTTTCAGGGTGTTTTTGGGCTGTTTTTGGGGTGTTTTTGGGGTGTTTTGAGGTGTTTCAGGGTGTTTTGGGCTGTTTTTGGGGTGTTTTGGGCTGTTTTTAGGGTATTTCAGGGTGTTTTGGCATGTTTCAGGGTGTTTTGGCGTGTTTCAGGGTGGTTTTGGGGTGTTTTGGGGTGTTTCAGGGTGTTTTTGGGCTGTTTTTGGGGTGTTTTGGGGTGTTTTTGGGGTGTTTTCGGGTGTTTCATGGTGTTTTTGGGCTGGTTTTGGGGTGTTTTTGGGCTGGTTTCGGGGTGTTTTGGGGTGTTGTGGGTGTTTTGGGGTGTTTTTAGGGTATTTCAGGGTGTTTTGGGGTGTTTCAGGGTGTTTTGGCGTGTTTCAGGGTGTTTTTGGGCTGGTTTTAGGGTGTTTTGGGCTGTTTTTAGGGTATTTCAGGGTGTTTTGGGGTGTTTCAGGATGTTTTGGGGTGTTTTTGGGGTGTTTTGGGGTGTTCTGGGTGGTTTTGGGGTGTTTTGGGGTGTTTCAGGGTGTTTTCGGGCTGGTTTTGGGGTGTTTTGGGCTGTTTTTAGGTTGTTTCAGGGTGGTTTTGGGCTGTTTTTGGGGTGTTTTTGTGCTGTTTTGGGCTGTTTTAAGGTTGTTTCAGGGTGTTTTGGGGCTGTTTTTGGGGTGTTTTGGGGTGTTTCAGGGTGTTTCAGGGTGTTTTGGGGTGTTTTTGGGCTGTTTTTGGGGTGTTTCAGGGTGTTTTGGGCTGTTTTTGGGGTGTTTTTGGTCTCACCTGGAAGCCGGCCATGGCGAAGGCCGCGGCCATCTCGCGGTCGCCGTTGCTGCCCTCCTCCCTCAGCACGGCCACGCGCGGCCCCGGCAGCTCTGGGGGACCCCAAAAATCGGCACCGGCACCCCCAGAAAATGCCCAAAATGCCAAATCCCCAAATGTCCCCAATGTCCCCAATCCCCCCAATGTCCCCAAATCCCCCCAATGTCCCCAATGCCCCCACTGTCCCTCAATGTCCCTCAATGTCCCCCAATGTCCCAAATGTCCCCCAATGTCCCCAGTGTCCCTAAAGTCCCCAAAATGTCCCCAATGTCCCCAATCCCCAGAATATCCCCAAATGTCCCCAATGTCTGCAGCGTCCCCAATGTCCCCAATGTCCCCAAGGTGTCCCCAATGTCCCCCCAATGTCCCCAGTGTCCCCAATGTCCCCAATACCCAGAATGTCCTCAACCACCCCAAGTGTCCCCAATCCCCCCAATGTCCCCAATGTCCCTCAATGCCCCCCAGTGTCCCCAAACCCCCCAATGTCCCCAATCCCCCCAGTGTCCCCAATCCCCCCAGTGTCCCCAGTGTCCCCAGTGTCCCCACCCATGCTCCGCGCCACCGGTGCCACGTAGTCGGGGTCGAAGGTGACGCTGAACTCGGGTCCCCATCGTGTCCCCAATGTCCCCAAAATGTCCCCAAACCCCCCAAATGTCCCCAATCCCCCCAATGCCCCCACTGTCCCTCAATGTCCCCCAATGTCCCCAATGTGTCCCCAGTGTCCCCGGTGTCCCCAATCCTCAGAGTGTCCTCAACCACCCCAGTGTCCCCAGTGTCCCCCAATGTCCCCAATGTCCCCAATGTCCCCAAAATGTCCCCAAAATGTCCCCAATGTCCCGTGTCCCCAATGTCCCTCAATGTCCCCCCAATGTCCCCAATCCCCAAAATGTCCTCAACCACCCCAATGTCCCCAATGTCCCCAAATGTCCCCAATGTCCCCAGTGTCCCCAGTGTCCCCAATGTCCCCCAATGTGTCCCCAGTGTCCCCACCCATGCTCCGCGCCACCGGTGCCACGTAGTCGGGGTCGAAGGTGACGCTGAACTCGGGTCCCCAGCGCGTGCCCAGGTCCTGCTGCTCCTGCTCCACGCAGGCCGGCGTCGCCTGCAGCCGCTCCAGCTGGAAACTCGTCTGCTCCCAAACGTCCCTGAGGTCCCCGACGGGCTCGGCCAGCACCTCCTGGCCACCCACGGTCACCGTCACCTGCGGGGACATCGGGGACATTGGGGACACTGGGGACATCGGGGACATTGGGGACATTGGGGACACTGAGGGACACTGGGGACATTGGGATATGGGACACTGGAATGGTGGCACCTGGATTTGGGGACACCGAGATCTCGGACCCTGAGGACATTGAGGGACATTGAGGGACATTGGGGACATTGAGGGACATTGGGGTTTGAGGACACTGGGGACACTGAGGGACATTGGGGACACTGGGGACATTGAGGGACATCAAGGACATGGAGAACATTGGGGACATTGGGGTTTGAGGACATTGGGTACATTGAGGACATTAGGGACGTTGGGGACACTGAGGGACATTGGGGACACTGAGGGACATTGGGGACATTGAGAACATTGAGGACATTGAGGACACTGGGGACATTGGGGACATTGGGGACATTGGGGACATTGAGGGACATTGGGGACATCGGGGACATTGGGGACATTGGGATATGGGACACTGGAATGGTGGCGTTTGGATTTGGGGACATCGAGACCTGGGACACTGAGGACCTTGGGGACATTGGGGACATTGAGGGACATCGGGGACATTGGGGACATTGGGACATGGGACACTGGAATGGTGGCACTGGGCTTTGGGGACACTGAGGGACACTGAGGGACACTGAGGGACAGGGACTCGTCTGCTTCCAAACGTCCCTGAGGTCCCCAAGGGGCTCGGCCAGCACCTCCTGGCCACCCACGGTCACTGTCACCTGCGGGGACATCGGGGACATCGGGGACATTGGGGACACTGAGGACATTGGGGACATTGGGATGGTGGCACCTGGATTGGGGGACATCGAGATCTGGGACCCTGAGGACATTGAGAACATTGAGGGACATTGAGAACATTGGGGTTTGAGAGCATTGGGGACATTGAGGGACATTGGGGACCTCAGGGGGACTGGGGACATTGAGGACACTGAGGGACATTGGGGGACGTTGGGGACATTGAGAACATCGGGGTTTGAGAACATTGGGGGACATTGGGGACATTGGAGGAACTGGGGACATTGGGGACATTGGGACATGGGACAATGCTATGGTGGCACTGGGCTTTGGGGACACTGAGGGACACTGAGGGACAGGGACTCGTCTGCTCCCAAACGTCCCTGAGGTCCCCAAGGGGCTCGGCCAGCACCTCCTGGCCACCCACGGTCACTGTCACCTGCGGGGACATCGGGGACATCGGGGACATTGGGGACATTGGGGACATTGGGGACATCGGGGACATCGGGGACATCGGGGACATCGGGGACATTGGGGACATTGAGGGACATTAGGGACATTGAGGACACTGGGGACATTGGGGACACTGGGGACACTGGGGACACTGGGGACATTGGGGACACTGAGGACATTGGGGAAATTGGGGACATTGGGGACACTGGGGACATTGAGGACATTGGGGACACTGGAATGGTGGCACCTGGATTTGGGGACATCGAGATCTGGGACCCTGAGGACATTGAGAACATTGAGGGCCATTGAGAACATTGGGGACATTGGAGACATTGAGGACAGTGGGGACATTGAGGACATTGGGGTTTGAGGACATTGGGGACATTGAGGACATTAGGGACGTTGGGGACACTGAGGGACATTGGGGACATTGGGGACATTGAGGACCTTGGGGACATTGGGGACATTGAGGGACATTGAGGGACACTGGGGACATTGGGACATGGGACACAGGAATGGTGGCACTGGGCTTTGGGGACACTGAGGGACACTGAGGGACACTGAGGGACAGGGACTCGTCTGCTCCCAAACGTCCCTGAGGTCCCCAAGGGGCTCGGCCAGCACCTCCTGGCCACCCACGGTCACTGTCACCTGCGGGGACATCGGGGACATTGGGGACATTGGGGACATTGGGGACATTGAGGACATTGGGGACATTGGGGACATTGGGGACACTGGGGACATTGAGGGACACTGGGGACACTGAGGGACATTGGGGACATTGAGGACACTGGGGACATTGGGGACATTGAGGGACATTGGGGACATTGGGGACATTGGGGACACTGAGGACATTGGGGACATTGAGGGACATTGGGGACATTGGGATATGGGACACTGGAATGGTGGCACCTGGATTTGGGGACACCGAGATCTCGGACCCTGAGGACATTGAGGGACATTGGGGACACTGAGGGACATTGGGGTTTGAGGACATTGGGGACATTGAGAACATTGGGGACACTGAGGGACATTGAGGACATTGGGGACATTGAGGGACACTGGGGACATTGAGGACATTGAGGGACATTGGGGACATTGGGGTTTGAGGACATTGAGGACATTGGGGACACTGGGGACATTGGGGTTTGAGGACATTGGGGACATTGGTGACACTGTGGGACATTGAGGACATTGGGGACATTGGGGACATTGAGAACATTGAGGACATTGGGGACACTGGGGACATTGAGAACATTGAGGACATTGGGGACATTGGGGACATTGAGGACATTGAGGGACATTGGGGACATTGAGGGACACGAGGACATTGGGACAACAAGGGACAATGGGGACAGCAACAAGACAAAGCCACCACCGCCCACCCCGGGGCACAGAGCCACCTCCTGTCCCCTGTCCCCAACCCCCCCCAATGTCACCAATGTCCCCAACCCCCCCCAATGTCAGCAATGTCCCCAAACCCCCCCCAATGTCACCAATCCCCACAATGTCCCCATTGTCCCCAGTGGCCCCAATGTCCTCTCTGTCCTTGATGTCCCCGATGTCCCGAAACCACCTCAACGTCCTCAATGTCCCCAATCCCTCCAGTGTCCCCATTGTCACCAACCCCCAATTGTCTCCCTGTCCCCAATGTCCCCAACATCCCCAACATCCCCAATGTCCCCAATCCCTCCAATGTCCCCAGTGTCTCCAATCCCCCAAACGTCCCCAACGTCCCCAAACCCCCTCAATGTCCCCAACGTCCCTGATGTCCCCAATCCCCAAATGCCCCCAACCTCCCCAGCATCCCCAATGTCCCCAACGTCCCCAATGTCCCGAATGTCCCCAATGTCCCCAACCCCCTCGATGTCCCCAGTTTCCCCAGTGCCCCCAATGTCCCCAATGTCCTCAATCCCCTCAAATGTCCCCAATGTCCCCCAGTGTCCCCAATGTCCCCCAGTGTCTCCAATATCCCCAACCCCCCCACTGTCCCCAATGTCCCCAGTGTCCCCAATCCCCCCAATGTCCCCAATGTCCCCAATGCCCCCACTGTCCCCAATGTCCCCAGTGTTCCCAATGTCCCCAAATCCCCTCAGTGTCCCCAACCCCCCCCGCTGTCCCCAATGTCCCCAGCGCCCCCAATGTCCCCAATCCCCCCACTGTCCCCAATGTCCCCTAATGTCCCCAACCTCCTTGATGTCCCCAATCCCCCCAATCCCCCCAATCTTCCCAGTGTCCCCAATGTCCCCAACCCCCCCACTGTACCCAAATCCCCCCAATGTCCCCCAATGTCCCCAAATGTCCCCAACCCCCCCCCCCGCTGTCCCCAGTGTCCCCTCACCATGGCGCGGGGTCCGTAGGGGCCGCTGTGGCCGATGGGGACACAGGTGACGCCGGCGTCCTGGTAGCGGCGGCACACGGGGACGGCGGCGGCGGCCGGGACCTCGAGCAGCAGGGCCGGCTCCTCGGCAAAGAGCAGCGCCAGCGCTGGGGACAGTGGGGACAGTGAGGGGACACTGGGGACATTGGGGACACTGGGGACACTGGGGGGATTGGGGACATTGGGGGCGTTGGGGACAGTGAGGGGACATTGGGGACACTGGGGACATTGGGGGGATTGGGAGGATTGGGAGGATTGGGGACATTGGGGGCGTTGGGGACATTGGAAACATTGGGGGGGTTTGGGGACATTGGGGGGGTTTGGGGACATTGGGGACATTGGGGACATTGGGGACAGCGGGGGGATTGGGGACATTGGGGACAGTGAGGGGACATTGGGGGGATTGGGGACATTGGGGACACTGGGGACATTGGGGGGGTTGGAGACAGTGGGGGCATTGGGGACAGTGGGGACATTGGGGGGACATTGGGGACATTGGGGACAGTCGGGACAGTGAAGGGACATTGGGGACAGTGGGGACCTCGAGCAGCAGGGCCGGCTCCTCGGCAAAGAGCAGCGCCAGCGCTGGGGACAGTGGGGGGACATTGGGGACACTGGGGACAGTGGGGGGTTTGGGGGGTTTGGGGACAGTGGGGCCAGTGAGGGGACATTGGGGACATTGGGGGGATTGGGGACATTGAGGACAGTGGGGACAGTGGGGACATTGGAAACATTGGGGGGTTTGGGGACATTGGGGGCGTTGGGGACAGTGAGGGGACATTGCAGGGACTGGGGGGGTTGGGGACAGCAGGGACATTGGGGACATTAAGGGCATTGGGGACATTGGGGGCATTGGGGGGTTTGGGGACATTGGGGGGATTGGGGACACTGGGGACACTGGGGACAGTGAGGGGACATTGTGGGGCCTGGGAGGAATGGGGACAGTGGGGGCATTGGGGACAGTGAGGGGACACTGGGGGGACATTGGGGACATTGGGGACATTGGGGACAGTGGGGACATTGGGGGGTTTGGGGACAGTGGGGACATTGGGGGGTTTGGGGACATTGGGGACCTCGAGCAGCAGGGCCGGCTCCTCGGCAAAGAGCAGCGCCAGCGCTGGGGACAGTCAGGGGACATTGGGGACACTGGGGACACTGGGGGGATTGGGGGGATTGGGGGGATTGGGGACATTGGGGACATTGGGGACAGCGGGGGGGTTGGGGACATTGGGGACATTGGGGACATTGGGGACAGTGGGGACATTGGGGGGTTTGGGGCCAGTGGGGCAGTGGGGGGACACTGGGGACACTGGGGACAGTGAGGGGACATTGGGGGGACATTGGGGACAGTGAGAGGACATTGGGGACAATGAGGGGACATTGGGGACATTGGGGACAGTGGGGACAGTGAGGGGACATTGGGGACAGTGGGGACAGTGGGGACAGTGAGGGGACATTGGGGACAGTGGGGACAGTGGGGACATTGGGGACATTGGGGGGTTTGGGGACATTGGGGACAATGGGAACAGTGGGGACCTCGAGCAGCAGGGCCGGCTCCTCGGCAAAGAGCAGCGCCAGCGCTGGGGACAGTGAGGGGACATTGGGGACATTGGGGACACTGGGGACATTGTGGGGACAGTGGGCGGTTTGGGGACATTGGAGACACTGGGGAGATTGGGGACAGTGAGGGGACACTGGGGAGATTGGGGACAGTGAGCAGGCATTGGGGACATTGGGGGGTTTGGGGACATTGGGGGGATTGGGGACAGCGAGGGGACACTGGGGACACTGGGGACAGTGGGCGGGCATTGGGGACATTGGGGATGCATTGAGGGGACACTGGGGATGCGCTGGGGACATTAGGGACAGTGAGGGGACATTGGGGTCACACAAGGGACACAGTGGGGACACACTGAGGGTACACTGGGGACAACGGGACACATTGGGGACACACAGGGGGGGACACACAGGGGACATTGGGGACATGGCGGACACACTGGGGACATTGGGGTCACACGAGGGACACACTGGGGACACACTGGGGACACACAGGGGACACATTGAGGGGACATTGGGGACACATTGGGGACATTGGGGACACATAGGGGACACACTGGGGACATTGGGGACACACTGGGGACACATTGAGGGGACACATTTGGGACATTTTGGGGACAGTGGGGACATTGGGGGGACATTGGGGACACAGGGGACATTGGGGGGATTGGGGACATTGGGGACAGTGGGGACACATCGGTGACACAGGGGACATCGGTGACACAGGGGACACTGGGGACACTGGGGACACACTGGGGACATTGGGGGCATTGGGGACACTGAGGGGACACACAGGGGACACGCGGGGGGGGGCAGCGCTGTCACTGACGTGTGACGCCGGCGGGCGGCGCGGGCGCGGTGACGGTGACGCCGCAGTTGCCGGCGAAGGCCATCTCCAGCAGGCAGCCCAGCAGGCCGCCGTCGCTGACGTCGTGGCCCGCCGTCACCACGCGCTCTGGGGACACACGCACGGGGCACCGAGCGTCACCGAGGGGCACCCAGTGTCACCAGGGGGCACCGAGTGTCACCCAGTGTCACCAAGGGTCACCGAGGGGCACCCAGTGTCACCAAGGGGCACCTCGGGGTCTTGAAATGTCACCCATGGTCAGCAAATGCCACCTCGGGGTCATGGAATGTCACGTCGGGGTCACCAAATGTCACATCGGGGTCACCAAATGTCACCCATGGTCATGGAATGTCACATCGGGGTCATCAAATGTCACCCAAGGTCATGAAATGTCACATCGGGGTCACCAAATGTCACCCAAGGTCATGGAATGTCACCTTGGGGTCACCAAATGTCACCTCAGGGTCATGGAATGTCATCTCAGGGTCACCAAATGTCATCTCGTGGTCTTGAAATGTCACCCGTGGTCAGCAAATGCCACCCAAGGTCATGGAATGTCACATGGGGGTCACCAAATGTCACCTCAGGGTCATCAAATGTCACCAAGGGGCACCTCGGGGTCTTGAAATGTCACCTCAGGGTCATCAAATGTCACCCATGGTCATGGAATGTCATGTCGGGGTCACCAAATGTCACCTCAGGGTCACCAAATGTCACCCAAGGTCATGAAATGTCACATTGGGGTCACCAAATGTCACCAAATGTCACCTCGTGGTCTTGAAATGTCACCCATGGTCAGCAAATGCCACCCCAGGTCATGGAATGTCACGTCGGGGTCACCAAATGTCACCCATGGTCAGCAAATGCCACCCCCGGTCATGGAATGTCACGTCGGGGTCACCAAATGTCACCAAGGGGCACCTCGGGGTCTTGAAATGTCACCCATGGTCAGCAAACGTCACCTCGGGGTCATGGAATGTCACCCAAGGTCATGAAATGTCACATTGGGGTCACCAAATGTCACCAAATGTCACCTCGTGGTCTTGAAATGTCACCCATGGTCAGCAAATGCCACCCCAGGTCATGGAATGTCACGTCGGGGTCACCAAATGTCACCCATGGTCAGCAAATGCCACCCCCGGTCATGGAATGTCACGTCGGGGTCACCAAATGTCACCAAGGGGCACCTCGGGGTCTTGAAATGTCACCCATGGTCAGCAAACGTCACCTCGGGGTCATGGAATGTCACCCAAGGTCATGAAATGTCACATTGGGGTCACCAAATGTCACCCATGGTCACCAAGTGTCACCCAAGGTCATGGAATGTCACATTGGGGTCACCAAATGTCACCTCAGAGTCACCAAATGCCACCCAAGGTCATAAAATGTCACATTGGGGTCACCAAATGTCACCAAATGTCACCAAATGTCACCTCGTGGTCTTGAAATGTCACCCATGGTCAGCAAATGCCACCCTGGGGTCATGGAATGTCACATCAGGGTCAGCAAATGTCACCCAAGGTCATGGAATGTCACATTGGGGTCACCAAATGTCACCCAAGGTCAGCAAATGTCACATTGGGGTCACCAAATGTCACCCATGGTCAGCAAATGCCACCTCAAATGCCACCTCAGGGTCAGCAAATGTCACCTCAGGGTCATGGAATGTCACCCCAGGGTTATGGAATGTCACATTGGGGTCACCAAATGTCACCCAAGGTCAGCAAATGTCACATCGGGGTCACCAAATGTCACCTCAGGGTCATCAAATGTCACCTCAGGGTCACCAAATGTCACCCAAGGTCATGGAATGTCACATCGGGGTCACCAAATGTCACCTCAGGGTCACCAAATGTCACCCATGGTCAGCAAATGTCACCTCAAATGTCACCTCAGGGTCACCAAATGTCACGTCAGGGTCATCAAATGTCACCCATGGTCAGCAAATGTCACCCCAGGGTCATGGAATGTCACATTGGGGTCACCAAATGTCACCCAGGGCCACTAAACATCACGTCGGGGTCACCAAATGTCACCCAAGGTCATGGAATGTCACGTTGGGGTCACCAAATGTCACCCAAGGTCATGGAATGTCACCTTGGGGTCATCAAATGCCACCTCAAATGTCACCTCAGGGTCATCAAATGTCACCTCGTGGTCTTGAAATGTCACCCATGGTCAGCAAATGTCACCCAAGGTCATGGAATGTCACATGGGGGTCACCAAATGTCACCTCAGGGTCATCAAATGTCACCAAGGGGCACCTCGGGGTCTTGAAATGTCACCTCAGGGTCACCAAATGTCACCCAAGGTCATGGAATGTCACCTCAGGGTCACCAAATGTCACCCATGGTCAGCAAATGCCACCTCAGGGTCACCAAATGTCACCCATGGTCAGCAAATGCCACCTCAAATGCCACCTCAGGGTCAGCAAATGTCACCTCAGGGTCATGAAATGTCACATTGGGGTCACCAAATGTCACCCAGGGCCACTAAACATCACGTCGGGGTCACCAAGTGTCACCTCAGGATCATCAAATGTCACCCAAGGTCATGAAATGTCACACTGGGGTCACCAAATGTCACCAAGGGGCACCTTGGGGTCACCAAATGTCACCTCAGGGTCACCAAATGTCACTCTGGGGTCACCAAATGTCACTCTGGGGTCACCAAATGTCGCCGTTTTTCACTCCAAAACTCCGCAAATCCCCGTTTTTTTTTTTTTCACCCCAAAATCCCGGGGGTTTTTTTCCCAAATTTTTGGTTTCTGGCCCCAAACCTTTGAGCAGCTCCTGGGTGACGTTGAAGGCGCTCTCCAGGCTCTAAGGCCGCTCCAGGTCGGGGCACACGGCCCCAGACAACCCCAAAATCCCCATTTTTCACCCCAAAATCCCCATCAATACCATTTTCACCCTAAAATTTCCATTTCTTTTGCCCAAAATCCCCATTTTTCACCCCAAACTCGGCAGGTTTTGCCCCAAAATCTCGATTTTCTTCACTCCAAAAATCTCCGTTTTTTCACCCTGACATCATCATTTTTCACCCCAAAAGCCCTAAAATCGCCAGTTTTCACCCCAAAATCTCAATTCTCCACCCAAAAATCACCGGATTTTGCCCCAAATATCTCAATTCTGTTCACAAGAAAAAAAAAAAATCACCATTTTTTCCCACTCAAAAATCACCATTTTCCCCCCTAAAATCACCATTTTTTGACCAAAAATCACCATTTTTTCACCCAAAGAGCCCCAAAATCCCGGGGTTTTTTTTCCCAAATTTTTGGTTTTTGGCCCCAAACCTTTGAGCAGCTCCTGGGTGACGCTGAAGGCGCTCTCCAGGCTCTGGGGCCGCTCCAGGTCGGGGCACACGGCCCCAGACAACCCCAAAATCCCCATTTTTCACCCCAAAATCCCCACCAATACCATTTTCACCCTAAAATTTCCATTTTTTTTTTGCCCCAAATCACCATTTCTTTCCACTCAAAAATCACCATTTTTCACCCCAAAATCCCCATAAATACCATTTTCACCCTAAAATTTGCTCTTTTTTTGCCCAAAATCCCCATAAATACCATTTTCACCCTAAAATTTCCCTTTTTTTTGCCCCAAATCACCATTTTTTCCCACTCAAAAATCACCATTTTTCCCCCTAAAATCGCCATTTTTTGACCAAAAATCACCATTTTTTCACCCAAAGAGCCCCAAAATCCCGCGGGTTTTTTTTTCCCAAATTTTTGTTTTTTGGCCCCAAACCTTTGAGCAGCTCCTGGGTGACGTTGAAGGCGCTCTCCAGGCTCTGGGACCGCTCCAGGTCGGGGCACACGGCCCCAGACAACCCCAAAATCCCCATTTTTCACCCCAAAATCCCCACCAATACCATTTTCACCCTAAAATTTCCATTTCTTTTGCCCAAAATCACCATTTTTCACCCCAAAATCGGCAGGTTATGCCCCAAAATCTCAATTTTCTTCACTCCAAAAATCTCAGTTTTTTCACCCTGACATCACCATTTTTCACCCCAAAAGCCCTAAAATCGCCAGTTTTCACCCCAAAATCTCAATTCTCCACCCAAAAATCACCGGATTTTGCCCCAAATATCTCAATTCTTTTCACAAGAAAAAAAAAAAAAACCACCATTTTTTCCCACTCAAAAATGACCATTTTTCCCCCTAAAATCGCCATTTTTTGACCAAAAATCACCATTTTTTCACCCAAAGAGCCCCAAAATCCCGGGGTTTTTTTCCCAAAATTTTGGTTTTTGGCCCCAAACCTTTGAGCAGCTCCTGGGTGACGTTGAAGGCGCTCTCCAGGCTCTGGGGCTGGTCCAGGTCGGGGCTCTCGTCGCCCACCTGGGCGAACACCTGGGCCAGGGCGGAGCCGCCCAGCCGGTGCCGCCCGGGGTTCAGCTGCACCCACAGCAGGGTCCCTGAAAACACCAAAATCACCCAAAATCACCCCGAAAATCAGCCCAAAAAATCACCCAAAAATCACCCCAAAACTCAGCCCAAAAATCACCCAAAATCACCCCAGAATCAGCCCAAAATCACCCAAAAATAACCCCAAAATCAGCCCCAGGCATATCCCTGAAACACCCAAAAATCACCCCAAAAATCAACCCAAAAATTATCCAAAAATCACCCCAAAATCAGCCCCAGGCATATCTCTGAAACACCCAAAAATCACCCAAAAATGATCCAAAAATCACCCCAAAATCAGCCCCAGGCATATCCCTGAAACAGCCAAAAATCACCCAAAAATCACCCAAAAATCACCCCAAAATCAGCCCCAGGCATATCCCTGAAACACACAAAAATCACCCAAAAATCAACCCAAAAATCAACCCAAAAATCACCCCAAAATCACCCCAAAATCAGCCCAAAAATCACCCCAAAAATCACCCCAAAAACATCCAAAAATCAGCCCAAAAATCACCCCAAAATCAGCCCCAGGCATATCTCGGAAACACCCAAAAATCACCCCAAAAATCAACCCAAAAATCACCACAAAAATCAACCCAAAAATCACCCCAGAAATCACCCAAAAATGACCCAAAAATCAGCCCAAATCAGACACGAAACTGGGGGAGAAATCTGGAGGGAAACGGGGGGAATTGAGTCAAAAATGGGGAAAATGGACCCAAAAATGGTCCCAAAAATGGGGAAATTCCACCCAAAAATGGACCCAAAACTGGGGAAATTGACCCGAAAATGGGGGAAATTGACCCAAAAATGGACCTAAAAATGGGGAAATTCCAGCCAAAAATGGACCTAAAAATGGAGAAATTCCACCCAAAAATGGACCCAAAAATGGGGGAAATTGACCCAAAAATGGACCCAAAAATGGGGGAAATTGAGCCAAAAATGGACCCAAAAATGACCGAACAATCAGCCCCAGACAGACCCAAAATTGGGGGAAAATGGAGGGGGAATCAACCCAAAAATGGGGGAAATTGAGCCAAAAATGGACCTGAAACTGGGGAAATTTCACCCAAAAATTTACCTAAAACTGGGGAAATTCCACCCAGAAATGGACCCAAAAATGGACCCAAAATGGGAGAAATTGACCCAAAAATGTACCTAAAACTGGGGAAATTCCACCCAAAAATGGACCCAAAAATGGACGCAAAAATGGACCCAAAATGGGGGAAATTGACCCAAAAATGGACCCAAAATGGGGGAAATTTCACCCAAAAATGTACCTAAAACTGGGGAAATTCCACCCAGAAATGGACCCAAAATGGGGGAAATTGACCCAAACATGGACCCAATAATGGAGAGAAACTGAGCCAAAAATTGAAGCAAAAACTGGGGAAAATCCACCCAAAAATGGCCCCAAAAATGTCCCCAGGTGTCCCCAGGTGTGTCCCCAGCTGTCCCCAGGTGTGTCCCCACCCCCCCAGGTGTCCCCAGGTGTCCCCAGATGTCCCCAGGTGTCCCCAGGTGTGTCCCCAGCTGTCCCCAGGTGTGTCCCAGGTGTCCCCAGCTGTCCCCAGGTGTCTCCAGGTGTGTCCCCAGCTGTCCCCTCACCGCGGTCGTTGGGACACTTGAGGTCAGGGGTCACGGTGGCCGTCACGTCGGGGCACACGGCGTAGGCCGAGATCACCAGCGCGCCTGGGGACAGCGGGGACACCGCGGGGTCACCTCGGGGTCACCGCGGGGTCACCTCGGGGTCACCTCGGTGTCCCCAATGTCCCCAGTGCCAACAACTCCCCCCAATGTCCCCAATGTCCCCATTGTCCCCAATGCCCCCACAGTCCCCAATGTCCCCAATGTCCCCAGTGTCCCCAATGTCCCCAATGTCCCCAGTGTCCCCAATGTCCCCAATGCCTCCAATGTCCCCATTGTCCCCAATGCCCCCCAATGTCCCTGCTGTCCCCAATGTCCCCAATGTTCCCAATGTCCCCAACCCCCCCAGTGTCCCCATTGTCACCGGGTGCCATCACGGTGTCCGTCCCCACTCAGGCCACCATGCTCAGCGAGTCCCCAATGTCCCCAGTGTCCCCCAATGTCCCCAGTGTCCCCAGTGTCCCCAACACACACAATGTCCCCAAACCCCCCAATGTCCCCCAATGTCCCCACTGTCCCCAACCCCCCTGCTGTCCCCAGTGTCCCCACTGTCCCCAGTGTCCCCAATCCCCCCAATGTCCCCAACCCCCCCAATGTCCCCAGTGTCCCTATTGTCACCGGGTGCCATCACGGTGTCCGTCCCCACGCGCGCTGCCATGCTCAGCGAGTCCCCAATCCCCCCAGTGTCCCCAATGTCCCCAGTGTCCCCAATCCCCTCAATGTCCCCACTGTCACCGGGTGCCATCACGGTGTCCGTCCCCACTCGGGCCGCCATGCTCAGCGAGTCCCCAATGTCCCCAATCCCCCCAATGTCCCCAATCCCCCCAATGTCCCCACTGTCCCCAATGTCCCCACTGTCCCCAGTGTCCCCAATGTCCCCACTGTCCCCAATGTCCCCACTGTCCCCAGTGTCCCCAATGTCCCCAATGTCCCCAGTGCCAACAACTCCCCCCAATGTCCCCAATGTCCCCTGTGTCCCCAGTGATGTCCCCTACCCTGCCATCTCCCGTGATTGTCCCCACCACGCTCAGGGGACAGCGCTCTCTCTGCCAGTGTCCCCAATGTCCCCAATCCCCCCAATGTCCCCAATGTCCCCAGTGTCCCCAGTGTCCCCGGTGTCCCCGTTGTCACCGGGTGCTATCACGGTGTCCATCCCCACTCAGGCCACCATGCTCAGCGAGTCCCCAGTGTCCCCAATGTCCCCACTGTCCCCCCAATGTCCCCAATCCCCCCGCTGTCCTCATTGTCCCCTGCTGTCCCCGGTGTCCCCATTGTCACCGGGTGCCATCACGGTGTCCGTCCCCACTCGGGCCGCCATGCTCAGCGAGTCCCCATTGTCCCCAATGTCCCCCAATGTCCCCACTGTCCCCAATGTCCCCAATGTCCCAACCCCCCCGGTGTCCCCATTGTCACCGGGTGCCATCACAGTGTCAGTGCCCACTCGGGCCACCATGCTCAGCGAGTCCCCAATGTCCCCAGTGTCCCCCAATGTTCCCAATGTCCCCAGTGTCCCCAGTGTCCCCAACACCCACAATGTCCCCAAACCCCCCAATGTCCCCCAATGTCCCCACTGTCCCCAACCCCCCTGCTGTCCCCAGTGTCCCCATTGTCCCCAGTGTCCCCAATCCCCCCAACCCCCCACAATGTCCCCAATACCCCCAATGTCCCCAATGTCCCCAGTGTCCCCAACCCCCTCAATGTCCCCAATGTCCCCATTGTCACCGGGTGCCATCACGGTGTCGGTCCCCACGCGCGCCGCCATGCTCAGCGAGTCCTTGCCGCCGTCGATGGCCACGCCCAGGTGACGCATGGCCGCCACCAGCGCGTCACACGCGGCCACCAGCGCCCCGCCCTCGGCGCCCAGCTTGGAGCCCCACATCCAATTGCCCGAGCACTTCACGTCCTGGGGACGTTTGGGGACATTTGGGGACAGCGGGGACAGGGGGGGGGGGGCAGTGGGGGGGTTGGGGACATTGGGGACAGTGGGGGGATTGGGGACAGTGGGGACAGGGGGGACATTGGGGGGACATTGGGGGGACATTGGGGACAGTGGGGACATTGGGGGGACATTGGGGACATTGGGGACATTGGGGACAGTGGGGACAGTGGGGACAGGGGGGGGACATTGGGGGGACATTGGGGACAGTGGGGACAGGGGGGACATTGGGGGGACATTGGGGGGACATTGGGGACAGGGGGGACATTGGGGACATTGGGGGGATTGGGGGGATTGGGGACAGTGGGGACATTGGGGGGATTGGGGACATTGGGGACAGGGGGGACATTGGGGACGTTGAGGACATTGGGGGGACATTGGGATTGGGGACAGTGGGGACATTGGGGACATTGGGGACAGCGGGGACGGGGGGACATTGGGGACGTTGGGGACATTGGGGGGACATTGAGATTGGGGACAGTGGGGACATTGGGGACGTTGGGGACAGCGGGGACAGGGGGGGACATTGGGGACATTGTGGGGACATTGGGGACGTTGTGGGGTTGGGGGGTTTGGGAGGAGGTTGGGGACATTGGGGACATTGGGGACATTGGGGGGATGGGGGACAGCGGGGACATTGGGGACATTGGGGACATTGAGGACATTGGGGACAGTGGGGACAGAGGGGGCATTGGGGCGATGTTGGGGACATTGGGGACATTGGGGACATTGGGGACAGTGGGGACAGAGGGGGCAGAGGGGACAGAGGGGACATTGAGGAGGTTTGGGGACATTGGGGGACATTTAGGGACAGTGGGGACAATGGGGACAGGGGGGACATTGGGGACATTTGGAGGGATCAGGGACATTGGGGACAGAGGGGTCAGGGGGGACATTGAGGGGGTTGTTTGGGGACATTGGGGACCATGGGGACATTGGGGGTGTTGGGGACATTGGGCACATTTGAAGGGGTTGGGGACATTGAGGACAATGGGGACATTGCGGGGGGGGGTTGGGGACATTGGGGGATTGGGGACATTTCGAGACATGGGGGACATTGGGGACAGCGGGGGACAGAGGGGACACACAGAGGGACACACAGGACACACGCACACACACAGAGAGGTGGGGCAGGGGACAGGTCAGTGCCACCGCCTGTCACCTCCCCCTGCTGCCACCCCCACCCCACCGCGTCCCCAACCCCCCCAATGTCCCCAACGTCCCAAAAATCCAAAAAAAAAAAAAAAAAAATCCCCCAAAAAATCCCCAAACCCTCCCAAATGTCCCAAATTGTCCCAACGTCCCCAATGTCCCCAATGTCCCCAGTGTCCCCAGTGTCCCCAATGTCCCCAAGGTGTCCCCAGTGTCCCCAATGTCCCCAATGTCCCCAGTGTCCCCAATGTCCCAAACACCCCCAATTGCCCCAAGTCCCCCAAAGCCCGCTGATGTCCCCAATGTCCCCAGTGTCCCAAATAACCCCAAATCCCCCAAACACCCCCGATGTCCCCAATGTCCCCAATCCCCCCAGTGTCCCCGATGTCCCCAATGTCCCCAGTGTCACCTTGAGGTGTGTGACCCTGGCAAACGCCAAGCTGGTGATGGCCTCGGCCAGCGCCCCATGTCCCCAATGTCCCCAGTGTCCCCAGTGTCCCCAATGTGCCAAAGAACCCCAAGTCCCCCAACACCCCCAGTGTCCCCGATGTCCCCAATGCCCCCAGTGTCCCCAATGTCCCCAATGTCCCCAATTCCCCAATCCCCCCAGTGTCCCCAGTGTCCCTGATGTCCCCAGTGTCACCTTGAGGTGTGTCACCCGCGCGAACACCAGGTTGGTGATGGCCTTGGCCAGCGCCCAATGTCCCCAGTGTCCCCAATGTCCTGAATGCCCACAATGTCCCCAATGCCCCCAGTGTCCCCAATGTCCCCAATGTCCCCAATCCCCCCAGTGACCCAATGTCCCCAATGTCCCCACTGTCCCCAAGGTCCTGAACGCCCCCAGTGTCCCCAATGTCCCCAATGTCCCCAATGTCCCCAATCCCCCCAGTGTCCCCAGTGTCACCTTGAGGTGTGCCACCCTGGCAAACAACAGGTTGGTGATGGCCTCGGTCAGTGCCCAGTGTCCCCAATGTCCCCAATGTCCCCGATGTCCCCATTGATGTCCCCAATCCCCCCAGTGTCCCCGATGTCCCCGGTGTCCCCGATGTCCCCAGTGTCCCCAGTGTCACCTTGAGGTGTGTCACCCGCGCAAACACCAGGTTGGTGATGGCCTCGGCCAGCGCCCCATGTCCCCAATCCCCCCAATGTCCCCAATCGCCCCAGTGTCCCCAGTGTCCCCAGTGTCACCTTGAGGTGTGTCACCCTGGCAAACACCAGGTTGGTGATGGCCTCGGCCAGCGCCAGCCGCGCCCCGGCCGCGGGGTCCAGCAGCCCCTTGATCGGCTGCTCGCCGATGGCGGTGGCGGCGCCGCTGTCCCCAAACGGGGACAGGGCCACCACGGCCACGTCGGCCAGCGGCGTGTGCAGGGGACCCACGCACTGCTGCTGCGCCACCAGGCCCGTCACCGAGCGGTCCACCTGGTGGGGACATTGGGGACATTAATGGGGACATTGGGGACGTTGGGGACGTTGGGGACATTGGGGGGACTGGGGACATTGGGGGGATTGGGGACATTGGGGACATTGGGGACATTGGGGACGTTGGGGACACTGGGGACATTGGGGACAGTGGGTGCTGCTGCGCCACCAGGCCCGTCACCGAGCGGTCCACCTGCGGGGACATCGTTGGGGACATTGGGGACAATGGGGGACATTGGGGACATTGGGGACACTGGGTGCTGCTGCGCCACCAGGCCCGTCACCGAGCGGTGCACCTGCGGGGACATTGGGGACATTAATGGGGACACTGGGGACACTGGGGACATTGGGGGGATTGGGGACAGTGGGGACAATGGGGACATTAGGGGCATTGGGGACATTGGGGACGTTGGGGACATTGGGTGCTGCTGCGCCACCAGGCCCGTCACCGAGTGGTCCACCTGTGGGGACATCGTTGGGGACATTAATGGGGACATTGGGGGACATTGGGGACATTGGGGACATTGGGGACATTGGGAGGGTTGGAGGGATTGGGGACATTGGGGACGTTGGGGGGATTGGGGACATTGGGGACATTGGGGACAATGGGGACAATGGGGACAGTGGGTGCTGCTGCGCCACCAGGCCCGTCACTGAGCGGTGCACCTGGTGGGGACATTGGGGACATTGATGGGGACATTGGGGGGTTTGGGGACATTGGGGACATTGGGGACAGTGGGGATGTTGGGGACATTGGGGACACTGGGGATGTTGGGGACATTGGGGACATTGGGGACGTTGGGGGGATTGGGGACATTGGGGACATTGGGGTGGGGGTGGCACAGGTGACACCGAGGCGATGCTGAGGTGACACGGAAGTAACACAGAGGGCACAGAATCGTAACAGGCGGGTGACGCAGGTGACACAGACAGGTGACAGGTGACATTGAGGTGACACAGGTGACACAGGTGACACACACAGGTGACAAGGACAGGTGACACAGGTGACACAGACAAGTGACAAGGACAGGTGACTCAGGTGACACAGACAGGTGTGACACAGGTGACACAGGTGTGACACACACAGGTGACAAGGCCTCACCTTGTTGGTCAGGTACCTCTTGCTGGCCACGGCCGGGGTTTGGGTTATCACAGGTGTGACAGGTGACACAGACAGGTGACACAGGTGTGACACAGGTGACACACACAGGTGTGTCCCACACTCACCTTGTTGGTCAGGTACCTCTTGCTGGCCACGGCCGGGGGTTGGGCTCACATTGAGGTAACACAGGTGACACAGGTGTGACACAGGGGACCCAGGTGTGACACACAGATAATACAGGTGACACAGGTGACACAGACAGGTGACACAGGTGTGTCCCACACTCACCTTGTTGGTCAGGTACCTCTTGCTGGCCACGGCCAGGGGTTGGGTTATCACAGGTGTGACACAGGTGTGACAGGTGACACAGGTGACACAGACAGGTGACACAGGTGTGACACAGGGGTATCACAGGTGACACAGGTGACAAGGACAGGTGTGTCCCTCACCTTGTTGGTCAGGTACCTCTTGCTGGCCACGGCCGGGGGTTGGGGTGGGATTGGGTTATCACAGGTGACACAGGTGTGACACAGGTGTGACACAGGGGTATCACAGGTGACACAGGTGACACATACAGGTGACACAGGTGACACAGGTGACACAGACAGGTGACACAGGTGACACAGACAGGTGTGTCCCACACTCACCTTGTTGGTCAGGTAGCGCTTGCTGGCCACGGCCGGGGATTGGAGTGGGATTGGGTTATCACAGGTGACACAGGTGACACAGACAGGTGTGACACAGGGGTATCACAGGTGACACAGGTGACACAGACAGGTGACACGGACAGGTGTGTCCCACACTCACCTTGTTGGTCAGGTACCTCTTGCTGGCCCCGGCCGGGGGTTGGGCTCACATTGAGGTAACACAGGTGACACAGGGGTATCACAGGTGACACAGGTGTGACAGGTGACACAGGTGTGACACACAGGTGACACAGGTGTGTCCCACACTCACCTTGTTGGTCAGGTACCTCTTGCTGGCCACGGCCGGGGGTTGGGCTCACATTGAGGTAACACAGGTGTGACACAGGGGTATCACAGGTGACACAGGTGACACAGGTGACACAGGTGACACAGGTGTGACAGACAGGTGACACAGGTGATACAGGTGACACAGGTGTGACAAAGGTGACACACACAGGTGACACAGACAGGTGACACAGGTGTGACCCTCACCTTGTTGGTCAGGTACCTCTTGCTGGCCACGGCCGGGGGTTGGGCTCACATTGAGGTATCACAGGTGACACAGACAGGTGACACAGGTGACACAGGTGACACAGACAGGTGACACAGGTGTGTCCCACACTCACCTTGTTGGTCAGGTACCTCTTGCTGGCCACGGCCAGGGTTTGGGTTATCACAGGTGTGACAGGTGACACGGACAGGTGACACAGGTGACACAGACAGGTGACAAGGACAGGTGACACAGGTGACACACACAGGTGTGTCGCACACTCACCTTGTTGGTCAGGTAGCGCTTGCTGGCCATGGCCGGGGTTTGGGTTATCACAGGTGTGACAGGTGACACAGACAGGTGACATAGATGACACAGGTGTGACACACAGGTGTGACAGGTGACACAGGTGACACAGACAGGTGTGACAGGTGACACAGGTGTGACACACAGGTGTGACCCTCACCTTGTTGGTCAGGTACCTCTTGCTGGCCACGGCCGGCAGCCTCAGGACCCTCTCGAGCGCCGCCCGCACCGACAGCGCCGGGGGGAGGCTCAGGGGGCGCCGGGGCAGCGGCGCCCGCGACAGGTGGAACTCCTGGCAATTAATTCATTAATCATTAACAAATAAATTAATAAAATAACAAATAAATAAATTAATAAAAAAATTAAAAAAAAAATAAAATTGGGGTCAAAAATTCGGGGGGAAAAAAGGTCAAATTTGAGGTTTATAAAAAAAAATTTGGGTCAAAAATTTGGGGGGAAAAAGGTTGAAACTGGGGTTCATAAAAAATAAAATTGGGGTCGAAAATTTGGGGGGAAAAGGTTAAAATTTGGGGGGAAAAGGTAAAAATTTGGGGTTCATTAAAAAATCTGGGTCAAAAATTTGGGGGGAAAAAGGTCAAATTTGGGGTTTATAAAAAATTGGGGTCAAAAGTTTGGGGGAAAAAGGTCAAATTTGGGGTTCATTAAAAAAACTGGGGTCAAAAATCCGGGGGGAAAAAGGTTAAATTTGGGGTTCATTAAAAAAAATTGGGGTCAAAAATTGGGGGGGAAAAAGGTTAAGATTGGGGTTCATTAAAAAAATTGGGGTCAAAAATTCGGGGGGAAAAAGGTTAAATTTGGGGTTCATTAAAAAAAATTGGGGTCAAAATTTGGGGGGAAAAAGGTTAAATCTGGGGTTCATAAAAAATAAACATTGGGGTCAAAAATTGGGGGGGAAAAAGGTTAAGATTGGGGTTCATAAAAAAAATTGGGGTGAAAAATTTGGGGGGAAAAAGGTTAAATTTGGAGTTCATAAAAAAAATTTGGGTCAAAAATTGGGGGGAAAAAGGTAAAATTTGGGGTTCATAAAAAATAAAAATTGGGGTCAAAAATTTGAGGGGAAAAAGGTTAAATTTGGGGTTCATTAAAAAAAATTGGGGTCAAAAATTTGAGGGGAAAAGGTCAAAATTGGGGTTCATTAAAAAAATTGGGGTCAAAAATTGGGGGGGAAAAAGGTTAAATTTGGGGTTCATTAAAAAAATTGGGGTCAAAAATTCGGGGGGGAAAAGGTCAAATCTAGGGTTCATAAAAAATAAAATTGGGGTCAAAAATTTGAGGGGAAAAAGGTCAAATTTGAGGTTTATAAAAAAAAATTTGGGTCAAAAATTCAGGGGAAAATGGTTGAAACTGGGGTTCATAAGAAATAAAATTGGGGTCGAAAATTGGGGGGGAAAAAGGTCAAAATTTGAGTTCATTAAAAAATTGAGGTCAAAAATTTGAGGGGAAAAGGGCAAAATTGGGGTTCATAAAAAATAAAAATTGGGGTGAAAAATTTGGGGGGAAAAAAGGTTAAAATTGGGGTTCATAAAAAAATTGGGGTCAAAAATTGGGGGGGAAAAAGGACAAATTTGGGGTTCATAAAAAAATTTGGGGTCAAAAATTGGGGGGGAAAAGGTTAAAATTGGAGTTCATTAAAAAAAATTGGGGTCAAAAATTCGTGGGGGAAAAAAGGACAAATTTGGGGTTCGTTAAAAAAAATAAAATTGGGGTCAAAAATTGGGGGGGAAAAAGGTTAAATTTGGGGTTCATTAAAAAAATTGGGGTGAAAAATTCGGGGGGAAAAAGTCAAAATTGGGGTTCATTAAAAAATTGAGGTCAAAAATTTGAGGGGAAAAGGTCAAAATTGGGGTTCATAAAAAATAAAAATTGGGGTGAAAAACTGGGGGGGAAAAAGGTTAAGATTGGGGTTCATAAAAAAAATTGGGGTGAAAAATTCGGGGGGAAAAAGGTTAAATTTGGGGTTCATAAAAAATAAAAATTGGGGTCAAAAATTTGGGGGGAAAAAGGTTAAGATTGGGGTTCATTTAAAAAAATGGGGTCAAAAATCCGGGGGGAAAAAGGTTAAATTTGGGGTTCATTAAAAAAAATTGGGGTCAAAAATTGGGGGGAAAAAGGTTAAGATTGGGGTTCATAAAAAAAATTGGGGTGAAAAATTCGGGGGGAAAAAGGTTAAATTTGGGGTTAATTAAAAAAAATTGGGGTCAAAAATTCGGGGGGAAAAAGGTTAAATTTGGGGTTCATTAAAAAAAATTGGGGTCAAAAATTGGGGGGGAAAAAGGTTAAGATTGGGGTTCATTTAAAAAAATGGGGTCAAAAATTGGGGGGAAAAAGGTTAAGATTGGGGTTCATAAAAAGATTTGGGTCAAAAATTTGGGGGGAAAAAAGTTTAAAATTGGGGTTCATAAAAAAAATTGGGGACAAAAATTTGGGGGGAAAAAGGTCAAATTTGGGGTTCATTAAAAAAAATTGGGGTCAAAAATTGGGGGGGAAAAAGGTTAAAATTGGGGTTCATTAAAAATATTGGGGTCAAAAATTGGGGGGGAAAATGGTTAAGATTGGGGTTCATTAAAAAAATTGGGGTGAAAAATTGGGGGGGAAAAAGGTCAAAATTGGGGTTCATTAAAAAAATTGGGGTCAAAAATTGGGGGGAAAAAGGTTAAGATTGGGGTTCATAAAAAAATTTGGGTCAAAAATTTGGGGGGAAAAAAGTTTAAAATTGGGGTTCATTAAAAAAATTGGGGTCAAAAATTGGGGGGACAAAGGTTAAAATTGGGGTTCATTAAAAAACTGAGGTCAAAAATTTGAGGGGAAAAGGTCAAAATTGGGGTTCATAAAAAATAAAAATTGGGGTGAAAAATTGGGGGGGAAAAAGGTTAAATTTGGGGTTCATTAAAAAAAATTGGGTTCAAAAATTGGGGGGAAAAAGGTTAAGATCGGGGTTCATTAAAAAAAATTGCGGTCAAAAATTGGGGGGAAAAAGGTTAAAATTGGGGTTCATTAAAAAATTGAGGTCAAAAATTTGAGGGGAAAAGGTCAAAATTGGGGTTCATTAAAAAAAATTGGGGTCAAAAATTGGGGGGGAAAAAGGTTAAGATTGGGGTTCATAAAAAAAATTGGGGTGAAAAATTCGGGGGGAAAAAGGTTAAATTTGGGGTTCATTAAAAAAAATTGGGGTCAAAAATTTGAGGGGAAAAGGTCAAAATTTGGGTTCATAAAAAATAAAAATTTGGGTCAAAATTGGGGGGAAAACGGTCAAAACTGGGGGGGAAAATCTCAAATTTGGGGCTCCCCATTTTGGGCCATCGCTCCCAAATTTTGGATCAATGTTTTTGGGTCCCATTTTGGACTCTTCCTCCCCCAATTTTGGGGCCATTTTTGGGGTCCCATTTCGGGGTGTCCCCCCCCAATTTCGGGTCGGTTTTTGGGGTCCCCTCTCGCCTTTTGGGACCCCATTTTGGGGCTTCCATCCCAATTTTGGGGCCATTTTTGGGGTCCCATTTCGGGGTGTCCCCCCCAAATTTTCGGGTCGGTTTTTGGGGTCCCCTCTCACCTTTTGGGTTCCATTTTGGGACCCCATTTTGGGGCTTCCATCCCAATTTTGGGGCCATTTTTGGGGTCTCATTTCGGGGCGTCCCCCCCCAATTTTGGGTCGGTTTTTGGGGTCCCTTTTTGGGGTGTATTTTTTGGACTCCTCCTCCTAAATTTCACGTCGGTTTTTTGGGGTCCCATTTCGGGGTGTCCACCCCAAATTTTCGGGTCGGTTTTTGGGGTCCCATTTCGGGGTGTCCCCCCCCAAATTTTGGGTCAGATTTTGGGGTCCCCTCTCACCTTTTGGGTTCCATTTTGGGGCTTCCATCCCAAATTCAGGTCGGTTTTTGGGGTCCCATTTCGGGGTCTCCCCCCCAAATTTTGGGTCAGATTTTGGGGTCCCCTCTCACCTTTTTGGGGTGTATTTTTTGGACTCCTCCCCCTGAATTTCAGGTCGGTTTTTTGGGTCCCGTTTCAGGGTGTCCCCCCCCAAATTTCGGGTCGGTTTTTAAGGTCACCGCTCACCTTTTGGGTTCCATTTTGGGTCCCATTTTGGGGCTTCCATCCCAATTTTGGGGCCATTTTTGGGGTCCCATTTCGGGGTGTCCCCCCCCAGTTTTGGGTCGGTTTTTGGGGTCCCCTCTCATCTTTTTGGGGTCCCTTTTTGGGGTGTATTTTTTGGACTCCTCCCCCTAAATTTCGGGTCGGTTTTTTGGGTCCCATTTCGGGGTGTCCCCCCCAAATTTCGGGTCGGTTGTTGGGGTCCCTTTTTGGGGTGTATTTTTTGGATTCCTCCCCCTAAATTTCAGGTCGGTTTTGGGGTCCCATTTCGGGGTGTCCTTCCCAAATTTCGGGTCGGTTTTTGGGGTCCCATTTTGGGGTGTGCCCCCCAAATTTTGGGTCGGTTTTTGGGGTCCCCTCTCACCTTTTGGGACCAAATTTTGGGGCTTCCATCCCAATTTTGGGGCCATTTTTGGGGTCCCATTTCGGGGTGTCCCCCGCAAATTTCGGGTCGGTTTTTGGGGTCCCCTCTCACCTTTTTGGGGTGTATTTTTGGACTCCTCACCCTAAATTTCAGGTCGGTTTTTGGGGTCCCATTTCGGGGTGTCCTTCCCAAATTTCGGGTCGGTTTTTGGGGTCCCATTTCGGGGTGTCCCCCCCAAATTTTGGGTCAGATTTTGGGGTCCCCTCTCACCTTTTTGGGGTCCATTTTGGGGTGTATTTTTGGACTCCTCACCCTAAATTTCGGGTCGGTTTTTGGGGTCCCATTTCGGGGTGTCCCCCCCAAATTTTGGGTCGGTTTTTGGGGTCCCCTCTCACCTTTTTGGAGTGTATTTTTTGGACTCCTCCCCCTAAATTTCGGGTCGGTTTTTGGGGTCCCATTTCGGGGTGTCCCCCCCCAAATTTTGGGTCAGATTTTGGGGTCCCCGCTCACCTTTTGGGTTCCATTTTGGGTCCCCATTTTGGGGCTTCCATCCCAATTTTGGGGCCATTTTTGGGGTCCCATTTCGGGGTGTCCCCCCCAAATTTCGGGTCAGTTTTTGGGGTCCCCTCTCACCTTTTTGGGGTGTATATTTTGAACTCCTCCCCCTAAATTTCACGTCGGTTTTTGGGGTCCCATTTCGGGGTGTCCCCCCCAAATTTCGGGTCGGTTTTTGGGGTCCCATTTCGGGGTCTCCCCCCCAAATTTTGGGTCAGTTTTTGGGGTCCCCGCTCACCTTTTGGGTTCCATTTTGGGGCTTCCATCCCAATTTTGGGGCCATTTTTGGGGTCCCATTTCGGGGTGTTCCCCCCAAATTTTGGGTCAATTTTTGGGGTCCCATTTTGGGGTGTCCCCCCCCAATTTTGGGTCGGTTTTTGGGGTCCCCTCTCACCTTTTTGGGGTGTATTTTGGGACTCCTCACCCTAAATTTCGGGTCGGTTTTTGGGGTCCCATTTTGGGGTGTCCCCCCAAATTTCAGGTCAGTTTTTGGGGTCCCGTCTCACCTTTTGGGACCCCTTTTGGGGCTTCCATCCCAATTTTGGGGCCATTTTTAGGTCCCATTTCAGGGTGTCCCCCCCAAATTTCGGGTCAGTTTTTGGGGTCCCTGCTCACCTTTTGGGTTCCATTTTGGGTCCCATTTTGGGGCTTCCATCCCAATTTTGGGGCCATTTTTGGGGTCCCATTTCGGGGTGTCCCCCCCAGATTTTGGGTCGGTTTTTGGGGTCCCCTCTCACCTTTTGGGTTCCCTTTTGGGTCCCATTTTGGGGCTTCCATCCCAATTTTGGGGCCATTTTTGGGGTCCCATTTCGGGGTGTCTCCCCCCATATTTTGGGTCAGTTTTTGGGGTCCCCGCTCACCTTTTGGGTTCTCTTTTCAGGTCCCATTTTGGGGCTTCCATCCCAATTTCAGGTCGGTTTTTGGGATCCCATTTTGGGGTGTCCCCCCAAATTTCGGGTCAGTTTTTGGGGTCCCGTCTCACCTTTTGGGTCCCCTTTTGGGGCTTCCATCCCAATTTTGGGGCCATTTTTGGGTCCCATTTCGGGGTGTCCCCCCCAAATTTCGGGTCGGTTTTTGGGGTCCCATTTCGGGGTCTCCCCCCCAAATTTTGGGTCAGATTTTGGGGTCCCCGCTCACCTTTCGGGTTCCATTTTGGGACCCCATTTTGGGGCTTCCATCCCAATTTTGGGGCCATTTTTGGGGTCTCATTTTGGGGTGTCCCCCCCCCAAATTTTCAGTCAGATTTTGGGGTCCCTGCTCATTTTTTGGGTTCCATTTTGGGACCCCATTTTGGGGCTTCCATCCCAATTTCAGGTCGGTTTTTGGGGTCCCATTTCAGGGTGTCACCCCCAAATTTCGGGTCGGTTTTTGGGGTCCCCTCTCGCCTTTTTGGGGTGTATTTTTTTGATTCCTCCCCCCAAATTTCAGGTCGGTTTTTGGGGTCCCCTCTCGCCTTTTGGGACCCCATTTTGGGGCTTCCATCCCAATTTTGGGGCCATTTTTTGGGTCCCATTTCGGGGTGTCCCCCCCAAATTTCGGGTCGGTTTTTGGGGTCCCCGCTCACCTTTCGGGTTCCATTTTGGGACCCCATTTTGGGGCTTCCATCCCAATTTTGGGGCCATTTTTGGGGTCTTATTTTGGGGTGTCCCCCCCAAATTTCGGGTCAGTTTTTGGGGTCCCCGCTCACCTTTTGGGTTCTCTTTTCGGGTCCCATTTCGGGGTGCCCCCCCCAATTTCGGGTCGGTTTTTGGGGTCCCATTTCGGGGTGTCCCCCCCAAATTTCGGGTCGGTTTTTGGGGTCCCATTTCGGGGTGTCCCCCCCAAATTTCGGGTCGGTTTTTGGGGTCCCCTCTCACCTTCTGGGGCATCTTGCCCAGCACCCACTCCAGCTCCAGGTTGACGGGGGTGGGGAGCCCCTCGTGGGACCCCCCCTCGGGCACTGGCGAGGCCAGGTCATCGACCAGCACGATCTGGGGGGGGGGACACCCCAAAATCAACCCCAAAACACCCCAAAATTACCCCAAAACGGCCCAAAAACACACACAAAAATCAACACCAAAACACCCCCAAAATACCCCAAATACACCCCAAAATCAACGCCAAATACACCCCAAAAATTACCCCAAAACACACAGAAAAATCAACGCCAAAACACCCCCAAAATACCCCAAATACACCCCAAAATCAACCCCAAATACACCCCAAAATTACCCCAAAACAACCCAAAAACACCCACAAAAATCAACGCTAAAACACCCCCAAAATACCCCAAATACACCCCCAAAATACCCCAAATACACCCCAAAACGGCCCAAAAACACCCACAAAAATTATCTCGAAAATCAACCCCGATGTCACCGGTGTCCCAAATCCCCTCAATGTCCCCAATGTCCCCAATGTCCCCAATGTCCCCAGTGTCCCCAGTGTCCCCAATCCCCCCAATGTCCCCAATGTCCCCAATGTCCCCAGTGTCCCCAGTGTCCCCAGTGTCCCCCAATGTCCCCAATGTCCCCAATGTCCCCAATGTCCCCAGTGTCCCCAGTGTCCCCAATGTCCCCCAAGTCCCCCAATGTCCCCAATGTCCCCAATGTCCCCAATGTCCCCCAGTGTCCCCAGTGTCCCCAATGTCCCCCAAGTCCCCCAATGTCCCCAATGTCCCCAATGTCCCCAATGTCCCCAGTGTCCCCAGTGTCCCCAGTGTCCCCAATCCCCCCAATGTCCCCAATGTCCCCAATGTCCCCAGTGTCCCCAGTGTCCCCAATGTCCCCCAAGTCCCCCAATGTCCCCAATGTCCCCAATGTCCCCAATGTCCCCCAGTGTCCCCAGTGTCCCCAATGTCCCCCAAGTCCCCCAATGTCCCCAATGTCCCCAATGTCCCCCAGTGTCCCCAGTGTCCCCAATGTCCCCCAAGTCCCCCAATGTCCCCAATGTCCCCAATGTCCCCGATGTCCCCAACCTCACCCGTCCATCCCCAGTGATTGTCCCCACCACGCTGAGGGGACAGCGCTCTCTCTGCCAGTGTCCTCAATGTCCCCAATCCCCCCAGTGTCCCCAATCCCCCCAATGTCCCCCAATGTCCCCAGTGTCCCCAATGTCCCCAATGTCCCCACTGTCCCCAATGTCCCCAATCCCCCCAATGTCCCCATTAATGTCCCCAGTGATGTCCCCTACCCTGCCATCTCCCGTGATTGTCCCCACCACGCTGAGGGGACAGCGCTCTCTCTGCCAATGTCCCCGATGTCCCAAACGTCCCCAATGTCCCCAATGTCCCCAGTGATGTCCCTCACCCGTCCATCCCCGGTGATTGTCCCCACCACGCTGAGGGGACAGCGCTCTCTCTGCCAATGTCCCCAACGTCCCCAACGTCCCCAATCCCCCCAATATCCCCAATGTCCCCAATCCCCCCAATGTCCCCAATGTCCCCAATGTCCCCAATGTCCCCTGTGTCCCCAATGACATCCCCTACCCTGCCATCTCCCGTGATTGTCCCCACCACGCTCAGGGGACAGCGCTCTCTCTCCGCCAGCCGCCGCAGCAGCCCCAGCGCCTCCGGCCGCACCAGCAGCGCGTTGGACTCCTGGTACTCGGCGCCCCAGAGCTCCAGGACGCTCAGCGTGGGGTCACCCAGCTGCCACCAATGTCACCGATGTCACCAAGGTGTCACCAATGCCACCAAGGTGCCACCAAGTCCATTGGGAACAATGGCGGCCATCACGGGATTGAAGGGGTTAAAGGGTCTGGGGACATTGGGGACACCGGGGACACTGGGGACAAGGGCTCCAGGACGCTCAGCGTGGGGTCACCCAGCTGCCACCGGGGCCACCAAAGCATCACCGATGTCACCAAGGTGTCACCGATGTCACCAAGGTGCCACCAAGTCCATTGGGAACAATGGGGGATGTCACGGGATTGAAGGGGTTAAAGGGTTTGGGGACACTGGGGACATTGGGGACACTCCTGGTACTCGGCGCCCCACAGCTCCAGGACGCTCAGCGTGGGGTCACCCAGCTGCCACCAATGTCACCAATGTCACCAAGGTGCCACCAAAGCCACCCAGGTATCACCAATGTCACCAGTGAAATAACGGCATTGAAGGGGTTAAAGGGTTTGGGGACATTGGGGACATTGGGGACAAGGGCTCCAGGATGCTCAGCGTGGGGTCACCCAGCTGCCACCGAGGCCACCAAGGTGTCACCGATGTCACCAAGGTGCCACCAAACCCATTGGGTACAATGGGGGCCATCACGGCATTGAAGGGGTTAAAGGGTTTGGGGACACTGGGGACACTGGGGACAAGGGATGAGGGGGACAAGGGCTCCAGGATGCTCAGGGTGACGTCACCCAGCTGCCACCGAGGCCACCAAGGTGTCACCGATGTCACCAAGGTGTCACCAAACCCATTGGGTACAATGGGGGATGTCACAGCATTGAAGGGGTTAAAGGGTTTGGGGATTTGGGGACATTGGGGACAGGGGACACCCACAGCTCCAGGATGCTCAGGGTGGCGTCACCCAGCTGCCACCGGGGCCACCAAGGTGTCACCGATGTCACCAAGGTGCCACCAAAGCCACCCAGGTATCACCAATGTCACCAGTGAAATAACGGCATTGAAGGGGTTAAAGGGTTTGGGGACATTGGGGACATTGGGGACAAGGGCTCCAGGATGCTCAGCGTGGGGTCACCCAGCTGCCACCGGGGCCACCAAGGTGTCACCGATGTCACCAAGGTGCCACCAAAGCCATGGGGTATAAGGGGGGGGTATCACGGCATTGAAGGGGTTAAAGGGTTTGGGGACATTGGGGACACTGGGGACAAGGGATGAGGGGGACAAGGGCTCCAGGATGCTCAGGGTGGCGTCACCCAGCTGTCACCGATGCCACCAAGGTGTCACCGATGTCACCAATGTGCCACCAAGGTGCCATCAAACCCATTGGGTACAATGGGGGATGTCACGGCATTGAAGGGGTTAAAGGGTCTGGGGACATTGGGGACACCGGGGACACTGGGGACAAGGGCTTCAGGACGCTCAGCGTGGGGTCACCCAGCTGCCACCGGGGCCACCAAGGTGTCACCGATGTCACCAAGGTGCCACCAAAGCCACCCAGGTATCACCAATGTCACCAGTGAAATAACGGCATTGAAGGGGTTAAAGGGTCTGGGGACATTGGGGACAGGGGACGAGGGGGACAAGGGCTCCAGGATGCTCAGGGTGGCGTCACCCAGCTGCCACCGGGGCCACCACGGTGTCACCGATGTCACCAAGGTGTCACCAAGGTGCCACCAAAGCCATTGGGTACAATGGGGGATGTCACGGCATTGAAGGGGTTAAAGGGTCTGGGGACACTGGGGACATTGGGGACAAGGGATGAGGGGGACAAGGGCTCCAGGACGCTCAGCGTGGGGTCACCCAGCTGCCACCGAGGCCACCAAGGTGTCACCAATGTCACCAAGGTGCCACCAATGTCACCAAGGTGCCACCAAACCCATTGGGAACAATGGCGGCCATCACGGGATTGAAGGGGTTGGGGACACTGGGAGCTTTGGGGACATTTGGGGACATTGGGGACACTGGGGACACTGAGGACATTGGGGGAACATTAAGGGGACGCTAGTGACATTGGTGACACTGGGATGACACTGAGGGGACACTGAGGTGACACTGGGGTGACACTGGGGTGACATTGGAGACATTTGGTGACACTGGGGACATTGAGGGGACATTGGTGACACGGGGGTGACACTGGGGTGACATTTGATGACATTTGGTGACATTGGTGACACTGAGGGGACATTAGTGACACTGGGGTGACACTGGGGTGACATTGGTGACACGGGGGTGACACTGGGGTGACATTCGGTGACATTTGATGACATTGGTGACACAGGGGTGACACTGAGGTGACACAGGGGTGACACAGGGGTGACACTGGGGTGACATTTGGTGACACTGACCTGGAAGCGGCTGGCGTAGATGACGGCCCCGGCCGGCTCTGAGATCTCCTTGAGGACATTGCCTGGGGACAGCATTGGGGACATCAGGGGGGACATCATTGGGGACACTGGGGACAGCATTGGGGACACTTGGGACATCAGGGGGACATTGGGGACATTGCGGGGACATTGGGGACATCAGGGGGACATTGGGGACATCATTGGGGACACTGGGGGGACATTGGGGACATTGGGGACATTGGGGACAGTGGGGACATCATTGGGGACAGCACTGGGGACATCAGGGGGACATCATTGGGGACATTGGGGACATCAGGGGGACATCAGGGGGACAGTGGGGACATCAAGGGGACATTTGGGACATCAGGGGGACATTGGGGACATTGGGGACATCATTGGGGACATCAGGGGGACATTGAGGACATCAGGGGGACATCATTGGGGACATTGGGGGGACATTGGGGACATCAGGGGGACATTGGGGACATCATTGGGGACACTGGGGGGACATTGGGGACAGTGGGGACATCAGGGGGACATCATTGGGGACATCAAGGGGACATTGGGGGGACGTCAGGGGGACATTGGGGACATTGCGGGGACATTGGGGACATCAGGGGGACAGTGGGGGGACATTGGGGACACCATTGGGGACAGTGGGGACAGCATTGGGGACATTGGGGGAAAAATTGGGGACATTGGAGGGACATTGGGGACAGCATTGGGGACAGCATTGGGGACAGCATTGGGGACAGCATTGGGGACATCAGGGGGACATTGGGGGGACATTGGGGACACCAGGGGGACATCAGGGGGACATCATTGGGGACATCATTGGGGACATTGGGGACACCGGGGGGACAAATGTCCCCGATGTCCCCATTAATGTCCCCAAATGTCCCCTCTCTCACCGTTCCCCCCGGCGCCCTGGTCGTGGATGGAGCTGACGGGGTTCTCAATGTCCCCAATCCCCCCAATGTCCCCAATCCCCATTAATGTCCCCAACACCGCCAACGCCCCCATTGTCCCCAATGTCCCCAATCCCCCCCAATGTCCCCAAATGTCCCCATTAATGTCACCCACCGTTCCCCCCGGCGCCCTGGTCGTGGATGGAGCTGACGGGGTCCCCAATGTCCCCAATCCCCTCAATGTCCCCAATGTCCCCAATGTCCCCAATCCCCCAAATGTCCCCATTAATGTCCCCAAAGTCCCCAATGTCCCCAAATGTCCCCCAATGTCCCCATTAATGTCCCCAATGTCCCCCAATGTCCCCAATCCCCCCACTGTCCCCAATGCCCCCAAAGTCCCCAATGTCCCCAAATGTCCCCCAATGTCCCCATTAATGTCCCCAATCCCCCCAATGTCCCCAATCCCCCCAATGTCCCCAATGTCCCCAATCCCCCCAATGTCCCCAAATGTCCCCAAATGTCCCCTCTCTCACCGTTCCCCCCGGCGCCCTGGTCGTGGATGGAGCTGACGGGGTTCCCACTGTCCCCAATGTCCCCGATGTCCCCAATGTCCCCAATGTCCCCAATGTCCCCAATGTCCCCAATCCCCCTGATGTCCCCAATCCTCATTAATGTCCCCAATCTCCCCAACGCCCCCAAAGTCCCCAAATGTCCCCAAATGTCCCCATTAATGTCACCCACCGTTGCCGCCGGCGCCATGGTCGTGGATGGAGCTGACGGGGTCCCCAATGTCCCCAACGCCCCCAACGCCCCCAATGTCCCCAATCCCCCCAATGTCCCCAATCCCCCCAATGTCCCCAACGCCCCCAATGTCCCCAATGTCTCCAATCCCCCCAATGTCCCCAATCCCCCCAGTGTCCCCAATGTCCCCAGTGTCCCCAAATGTCCCCTCTCTCACCGTTCCCCCCGGCGCCCTGGTCGTGGATGGAGCTGACGGGGTCCCCACTGTCCCCAATCCACATTAATGTCCCCAAAGTCCCCAACGCCCTCAACATCCCCAATGTCCCCAAATGTCCCCAAATGTCCCCATTAATGTCACTCACCGTTCCTGCCGGCGCCCTGGTCGTGGATGGAGCTGACGGGGTCCCCAATGTCCCCAATCCCCCCAATGTCCCCAATCCCCATTAATGTCCCCAACACCGCCAACGCCCCCATTGTCCCCAATGTTCCCAACACCGCCAACGCCCCCATTGTCCCCAATGTTCCCAATCCCCCCAAATGTCCCCAAATGTCCCCATATGTCACCCACCATTCCCCCCGGCCCCCTGGTCGTGGATGGAGCTGACGGGGTCCCCACTGTCCCCAATCCCCTCAATGTCCCCAAATGTCCCCAAATGTCCCCAATGTCCCCAATGTCCCCAAATGTCCCCAAATGTCCCCTCTCTCACTGTTCCCCCCTGCCCCCTGGTTGTGGATGGAGCTGACGGGGTCCCCAATGTCCCCAATCCCCTCAATGTCCCCAGTGTCCCCAATCCCCCCAATGTCCCCAAATGTCCCCAATCCCCCCGATGTCCCCATTAATGTCCCCAAATGTCCCCAAATGTCCCCTGCTCACCGTTGCCGCCGGCGCCCTGATCGTGGATGGAGCTGACGGGGTTCCCATTGTCCCCAGTCCCCATTAATGTCCCCAAATGTCCCCAAATGTTCCCAGTCCCCCCATTGTCCCCGATGTCCCCAATGTCCCCGATGTCCCCAATGTCCCCAATTGTCACCCACCGTTCCCGCCGGCGCCCTGGTCGTGGATGGAGCTGACAGTGTCCCCATTGTCCCCAATGTCCCCAATGTCCCCAATGTCCCCAATCCCCATTAATGTCCCCAATGTCCCCAATGTCCCCACTGTCCCCAATGTCCCCAATGTCCCCAGTGTCCCCAATGTCCCCAATGTCCCCAAATGTCCCCTCTCTCACCGTTCCCGCCGGCGCCCTGGTCGTGGATGGAGCTGACGGGGTTGGCGGCGCCGCTCTCGATGCAGCCGCGCAGGACCCGGTTCAGCTTCTGCTCCATCTCGGGGTCCCCGCGCTGCACGGCCCCCAGATCCCGCTCGGCCTCGTTGTCCCCCTGCACCTGAGGGGACACCGCGGGGACAACGGGGTGGCACCGAAAATTCCCAAAAAAATCCGTGAAAAAATAGTGAAAATCCCAAAAAAATCGCATTAAAATGCCAAAATGCCATAAAAATGCACCCAGGAACCCCAAAAATGCACCCAGGAACCCCAAAAATGCTCCCAGGAACCCCAAAAATGCTCCCAGGAACCCCAAAAATCCCCAGATCCCGCTCGGCCTCGTTGTCACCCTGCACCTGAGGGGACACCGCGGGGACAACGGGGTGGCACCCAAATTCCCAAAAAAATCCGTGAGGAAATAGTGAAAATCCCAAAAAAATCCCATTAAAAATGTCAAAATGCCAAAAAAAAAATCCCAATCAGAGACCTCAAAAATACAAAAATCAAAAAAAAAGGAAAAAAATCCTCAACCAGAAACCTCCAAAAATCCTAAAATCCCAAAAAAATTCCAACCAGAAACCTCAAAAATCCCAAAGTCTCCCCAAAAAATCCATTCAGGAGCAACAAAAATCCCCCAAAAAATCCCATCCAAAATGCCAAAATGCCATAAAAATGCACCCAGGAACCCCAAAAATGCACCCAGGAACCCCAAAAATCCCATTAAAAAGCCCCAAATCCCCCAAAATCCCCTCAAATCCACCCAAAATCCCCCAAATCGTGCACAAATTCCCTCGAAATTCCCCCAAAATCTCCTTAAAGTCCCCCCAAAATCCCTCAAATGCTCCCTAAATCCCCCAAATTCCCCTTAAAAATTCCTCAAATCCACCCCAAATCCCCCAAGTTTCACCCCAAAATCCCCAAATATCCCCTAAAAAAAATCCTCCCAAATTCCACCCAAATCCACCCAAAAATTCCCCAAATTTCATCCAAAATCCTCCCTAAATCCCCCAAATTTCACCACAAAATCCCCCAAAAACTCCCCAAATTTCCCCCTAAATTCCCCCAAATCCTCCAAAATCCACCCAAAATTCCCCTCCAAAATCCCCCCAAAACTCCCCCTAAATCCCCCAAATTCCCCCCAAAACCTCCCTGAAATCCACCCCAAAATCCAAAAAAAATCCCCCCAAAAAAAATCTCCCAAATTCTACCTAAAAATCCCCCAAATTTCACTTAAATCCCCCAAATTTCACCCCAAATTTCACCCCAAAATTCCCCCAAAAAATCCTCCCAAATTCTGCCCAAAATACCCCCAAAATCCCCCCAAATTCTACCTAAAAATCCCCCAAATTTCACCCCAAAATCCCCCCAAAAACTCCCCAAATTTCCCCCTAAATTCCCCCAAATCCTCCAAAATCCCCCCAAAATTCCCCCCTAAATCCCCCAAATTCCCCCCAAAACCTCCCTGAAATCCACCCCAAAATCCAAAAAAATCCCCCCAAAATCTCCCCAAATTCTACCTAAAAATCCCCCAAATTTCACCCAAAATCCTCCCTAAATCCCCCAAATTTCACCCCAAAATTCCCCAAATTTCCTCCTTAAATTCCCCCAAATCCTCCAAAATCTTCCCAAAATTCCCCTCCAAAACCCCCCCCAAAAATCCCCCAAATTCTGTCAAATTTCCCCCAAAATCCCCAATTTTCCAAAATCCCGGGAATTTGCCCCAAACCTGGATGGAGGAGGCCGCCCCTCCCCCCACGCTGAACCCCCAAAATTCTCTCAAATCTCCCCAAAATTTCACCCCAAAATCCCCCAAATTCCACCCAAAAATCCCCAAATTCCACCCAAAAATCCCCAAAATTTCACCCCAAAATTCCCCAAAATCCCAAATTTTCCCCAAATCCCCCTCAAAATCCACCCCAAATCCCCCAAAAATTCCCCAAATTCCACCCAAAATTCACCCAAATTCCATCAAAAATCCCAAATTTTCCCCAAAATGCTCAAATCCCCCCAAAATCTTCCCTAAATCCCCCAAAATCCCCAAATTCCACCCAAAATCCCCCCAAAAATCCCCGAAATTCCACCCAAAATCCCCCAAATTCCACCCAAAACCCCCCAAAAATCCCGAATTTTCCCAAAATCCAGGAATTTGCCCCAAACCTGGATGGAGGAGGCCGCCCCTCCCCCCACGCTGACCCCCCAAATTCTCTCAAATCTCCCCAAAATTCCCTCAAATCCACCCAAAACCCTCAAAATTCCCCCCAAAATCCCCCAAATTCCACCCCAAAAATCCCCAGAATTCCCCCCAAATCCTCCCAAAATCCCCCAAAAATCCCCCAAATTTCCCCCAAAAAATCCTCCAAAAAATTCCCCGAATTCCACCCAAAATCTCCCAAAATTCCCCTCCAAAATCCCCCCCAAAATTCCCTGAATTCCACCCAAAATCGCCCAAAATTCCCCTCCAAAATCCCCCAATTCTGTCAAATTTCCCCTCAAATCCCCCAAAATTGCCCCAAAAATCCCAAATTTCCCAAAATCCCGGGAATTTGCCCCAAACCTGGATGGAGGAGGCCGCCCCTCCCCCCACGCCGATCCTGTAGACGGGACCCCCCAACTTCACCACCAACATCCCTGGGGGGAAAAACCAAAATTTGGGATTTGGGGGAAATTTGGGGGATTTGGGGAAATTTGGGGGATTTGGGGAAAAAATTGGGGGATTTTTGGGGGATTTGGGGAAAATTTCGGGGGGATTTTGAGGGATTTTTGTGCCAAATTTGGGGGATTTGGGGAAAAATTTGGGGAGATCTTGGGGGATTTTTTTGGGATTTGGGGAAAATTTAGGGGGGATTTTGGGGATTTGGGGAAAATTTGGGGGATTTTGAGGGATTTTTGGGCAGAATTGGGAGGATTTTAAGGGGGGATTTTGGGAAAATTTGGGGGGTTTGGGGAAAAATTTGGGGGATTTGGGGAAAAATTTGGGGGATTTTTGGGGGATTTGTGGAAAATTTCGGGGGATTTTGAGGGATTTTTGTGCCAAATTTGGGGGATTTGGGAAAAATTTGGGAATTTTGGGGGATTTTTTGGGGGATTTTGGGGAAATTTAGGGGGGATTTTTGGGGGATTTTGGGGAAAATTTGGGGGATTTGGGGCGGATTTGGATTTTTAGGGAATTTTGGGGGGATTTGGGTTAAAATTTGGGGGGATTTTGGGGGATTTAGAGAATTTTGGGGGAGGAAATTTGGGGGATTTTGGGGGGAATTTGGGGGATTTGGATTTTAGGGAATTTTGGAGAAAATTTGGGGGATTTGGGGAAAAATTTGGGGGGATTTTGGGGGGATTTTTTTGGATTTGGGGAAAATTTTGGGGGGATTTTGAGGGATTTTTGTGTGGAATTTGGGGAATTTTGAGGGAGATTTGGGGGAAATTTGGGGGGATTTTGAGGGATTTTTGTGTGGAACTTGGGGGATTTTAGGGGGAATTTGGGAGGAATTTGGGGGAAATTTGGGGGGATTTTGGGGGGAGGAAGTTATTTTTTGAGATTTTTCGGGGTATTTTTGGGGTATTTTTAGGACATTTTGGGGACATTTTTTGGGGTATTTTTGGGTTATTTTGAGGGATATTCCTGGGATATTTTGGGACATTTTTGGGCCATCTTTGGGGTCATTTTTGGGTGTTTTTGGGCCCTGACCTGGCTCTGGGGTTTCCTTCTTGACGTGCTCGTCCTCCAGGGCTCCGACGCCGCCGCTGAACATGATGGGTTTGATCCACTCCGGCGCTGCCCCCGGGCAGGACCTGCCCGAAGGAGCGGGCGAAGCCTGGAAACCCAAAATCCCAAAATCCCTCAAATTCCACCCACATTTACCCGAAAGCGCCAAAAAATTCCGGCCAGAATCGGCCAAAATTGGAGAAATGCACAAACGGCAAAAAAACGGCAAAAAAATGGCAAAAATCGGCCCCAAACCGGCCCCAAATTGAACCAAAATCCCCACCAAAATCACCCAAATCAGAGACACCCAAAACTGCCCAACTTCGCCCCAAAATCTGCCCCAAAATCCCCAAAATTGCTCCAAATCAACCCCAAATTAACCCCAAAATCAGCCAAAAATCCCAACCAAAATCACCCCGAAACACCCAAATTGGAGAAACCCAAAATCCCCCAAATTCACCCTAAAATCAGCCCCAAATCAGCCCAAAATCCCCTGAAATGTCTCCAAAATCAGCCCCAAAATCCCCACCAAAATCACCCAAATCAGAGACACCCAAAATTGTCCAAATTCACCCAAAATCATCCCAAAATCAGGACAAAAATCCCCCAAAATTGCCCCAAAATCAGCCCCAAATTAACCCAAAATCAGCCAAAAATCCCAACCAAAACCTCCCAAAAATCCCCAAATTGTAGAAATCCAAAATCCCCCAAATTCACCCCAAATTTTGCCCCAAATCAGCCCCAAAATCAGCCCCAAAATCCCCCTGAAATGTCTCCAAAATGAGCCCCAAAATCACCCAAATCAGAGACACCCAAAACTGCCCAAATTCGCCCCAAAATCAGCCCAAAAATCCCCCAAAATTGCCCCAAAATCAGCCCCAAATTAACCCAAAATCAGCCAAAAATCCCAACCAAAATCACCCCGAAATACCAAATTGGAGAAACCCAAAATCCCCCAAATTCACCCCAAATCCCTCAAAAATCCCAACCAAAATCACCCCGAAACACCCAAATTGGAGAAACCCAAAATTCACCAAATTCACCCCAAAATTGCCCCAAAATCAGCCCCAAACCCAGCCCAGACCCCCCGGGCAGGACCTGCCGAAGGAGCGGGCGAAGCCTGGAACCCAAAACCCCAAAATCCCTCAAATTCCACCCACGTTTACCCAAAATCGTCAAAAATTCCGGCCAGAATCGGCCAAAATTGGAGAAATGCAACAAACGGCAAAAAAATGGCAAAAAATGGCAAAATCGGCCCAAACTGGCCCCAAATTGAACCAAAATCCCACCAAAATCTCCCAAATCAGAAACCCAAAATTGCCCAAATTTGCCCCTAATTCGCCCCAAAATCAGCCAAAACTTCATCCCAAAATTGCCCCAAAATCAGCCCCAAATTAACCCAAAATCAGCCAAAAATCCCAACCAAAATCACTCCGGAATCACCCAAAATCGCAGCCAAAATCACCCCAAAATCAGCTCCAAAATCCCCAAAAATCCAACCAAAATCACTCCGGAATCACCCCAAAATCCCAGACAAAACTCCCTCAAAATTATCCAAAAATCCCAACCAAAATTATCCCAAAATATCCAAATTGGAGAAACCCAAAATTCACCAAATTCACCCAAAATCAGCCCCAAATTAACCAAAATCAGCCAAAAATCCCAACCAAAATCACCCCGAAATACCCAAATTGGAGAAACCCAAAATCCCCCAAATTCACCCTAAAATCGGCCCCGAATCAGCCCCAAAATCACCCCCAAAATCCCCCTGAAATGTCTCCAAATGAGCCCCAAAATCCCCGCCAAAATCACCCAAATCAGAGACACCCAAAATTGCCCAAATTTGCCCCTAATTCGCCCCAAAATCAGCCAAAACTTCATCCAAAATTGCCCCAAAATCAGCCCCAAAATCACCCCAAATCCCCCAAAAATCCCAACCAAAATCATCCCAAAACACCCAAATTGGAGAAACCCAAATTCACCAAATCCACCCCAAATCCCTCAAAAATCCCAACCAAAATCATCCCAAAACACCCAAATTGGAGAAACCCAAAATCCCCCAAATTCACCCCAAAACTGCCCCAAAATCAGCCCCAAACCCAGCCCAGACCCCCCGGGCAGGACCTGCCCGAAGGAGCGGGCGAAGCCTGGAACCCAAAACCCCAAAATCCCTCAAATTCCACCCACATTTACCCGAAAGCGCCAAAAAATTCCGGCCGGAATCGGCCAAAATCGGAGAAACGCAACAAACGGCAAAAAAATGGCAAAAATCGGCCCCAAATGAAACCAAAATCCAGCCAAAATCACTCAAATCAGAGAAACCCAAAATTGTCCGAATTTGCCCCTGATTCGCCCCAAAATCAGCCAAAACTTCATCCCAAAATTGCCCCAAAATCAGCCCCAAATTAACCCCAAAATCAGCCAAAAATCCCAACCAAAATCACCCCGAAACACCCAAATTGGAGAAACCCCAAAATCCCCCAAATTCACCCAAATTTTGCCTCAAATCAGCCCCAAAATCCCCCTGAAATGTCTCCAAAATCAGCCCCAAAATCCCCGCCAAAATCACCAAATCAGAGAAACCCAAAACTGCCCAAATTCGCCCCAAAATCTGCCCCAAAATCACCCCTAAATCAGCCCAAAAATCACCCCAAAACTGCCTCGAAATCAGCACCAAAACCCTCCTGAAATGCCCCAAAAATCGCAGCCAAAATCACCCCAAAATCAGCTCCAAAATCCCCAAAATCCCAACCAAAATCACTCCGGAATCACCCCAAAATCCCAGACAAAACTCCTCAAAATTATCCAAAAATCCCAACCAAAATTATCCCAAAATATCCAAATTGGAGAAACCCAAAATTCACTAAATTCACCCCAAATTTGCCCCAAAATCAGCCCCAAATTAACCCAAAATCAGCCAAAAATCCCAACCAAAATCACCCCAAAATACCCAAATTGGAGAAACCCCAAATCCCCCAAATTCACCCTAAATCGGCCCCAAATCAGCCCAAAATCCCCCTGAAATGTCTCCAAAATCAGCCCCAAAATCCCCACCAAAATCACCCAAATCAGAGACACCCAAATTTTCTGAATTTGCCCTGATTCGCCCCAAAATCAGCCCAAAAGTGCCCCAAAATTGCCCCAAAATCAGCCCCAAATTAACCAAAATCAGCCAAAAATCCCAACCAAAATCACTCCGGAATCACCCCAAAATCGCAGCCAAAATCACCCCAAAATCAGCTCCAAAATCCCCAAAAATCCCAACCAAAATCACTCCGAAATCACCCCAAAATCCCAGACAAAAACGCCCCCAAATCCCCAAAAATCCCTCAAAAATCCCAACCAAAATCATCCCAAAATCCCCAAATTGGAGAAACCCAAAATTCACCAAATTCACCCCAAAACTGCCCCAAAATTTGCCCCAAAATCAGCCCCAAATTAACCCAAAATCAGCCAAAAATCACCCAACCAAAATCACCCAAAAATCCCAATTGGAGAAACCCAAATCCCCCAAATTCACCCAAAATCTGACCCAAACTGCCCCAAATTCACCCTAAAATCAACCAAAATTGCCCCAAACCCAGCCCAGATCCTCCTGAGCAGGAACTCCCAAATTCCGTCCAAATCCACCCAAATTTACCCAAAATCAAAAAAAAAAATCTGCCCCAAAATCCCCAAAAATCCCAACCAAAATCGCTCCGGAATCACCCCAAAATCCCAGACAAAACGCCCCAAAATCCCCCAAAAATCCCTCAAAAATCCCAACCAAAATCACCCCAAAATCCCCAAACTGGAGAAACCCAAAATTCACCAAATTCACCCCAAAACTGCCCAAAATTTGCCCCAAAATCAGCCCCAAATTAACTCAAAATCAGCCAAAAATCCCAACCAAAATCACCCAAAATCCCCAAATTGGAGAAACCCAAAATCCCCCAAATTCACCCTAAAATCGGCCCCAAATCAGCCCCAAAATCACCCCCAAAATCCCCCTGAAATGTCTCCAAAATGAGCCCCAAAATCCCCGCCAAAATCACCCAAATCAGAGACACCCAAAACTGCCCAAAATCGCCCCAAAATCAGCCCCAAATTAACCCAAAATCAGCCAAAAATCCCAACCAAAATCACCCCAAAACCCCCAAATTGGAGAACCCCAAATCCCCCAAATCACCCCAAAATCTGACCCAAAATTGCCCCAAATTCACCCTAAAATCAACCCAAAATTGCCCCAAACCCAGCCCAGATCCTCCTGAGCAGGAAATCCCAAATTCCGTCCAAATCCACCCAAATTTACCCAAATCAAAAAAAATCTGCCCCAAAATCCCCCAAAAATCCCAACCAAAATCGCTCCAAAATCACCCAAAAATCCCAGACAAAAACGCCCCAAAATCCCCCAAAAACCCCTCAAAAATCCCAACCAAAATCATCCCAAAACACCCAAATTGGAGAAACCCAAATTCACCAAATTCACCCCAAAATCAGCCCCAAAATCAATCCCAAAATCATCCCAAAATCAGCCCAAAAATCCCCCAAAATTGCCCCAAAATCAGCCCCAAATTAACCCAAAATCAGCCAAAAATCCAACCAAAATCACTCCGGAATCACCCCAAAATCCCAGACAAAAACGCCCAAATGTCCCCAAATTGTCCCAAATGTCCCCAAATTGTCCCAAAATTGTCCCCAAACCTCCTCCAAGCGTCCCCAAATTGTCCCCAAAATGTCCCCAAACCCCCAAAATTGTCCCCGATTGTCCCCAAAGTGTCCCCAAATTGTCCCCAGAATGTCCCAAAACCTCCGAAAAATGCCCCAAAAACCCCTGAAAATCATCCCCAAACCCCCCAAAATTGTCCCCAAATTGTCCCCAAATTGTCCCAAATGTCCCCAAATGTCCCCAAATGTCCCCAAATGTCCCCATGTCCCCACCTGCCAGCAGGGGCTCCCCGAATTTGTTGCCGTAGTCGGAGGCGCCGTCGCTGGCGCCGATCGCGACCTCCAGGGGCCGGGCAAAGGACGAGGGGTACGGGGAGAGGGGATCCTCCACGGCTGCTCGTAGCCTGGAACGGGGGAAAAAACCATGAAAATGGGAAAAAAACAAAAAAAAAACGGTGAAAAACAAAAAAAAAAACGGGGAAAAAAGACGAAAATTTGGGAAAAAAGCTCAAAAAATGGGGGAGAAAATCGCAATTTTGGGGATTTTTGGGGATCCTCCCACGGCTGCTCGTAGCCTGGAACGGGGGAAAAACCATGAAAATGGGAAAAAACAAAAAAAAATGGGGAAAAATAAAAAAAAAATGGGGAAAAACAAAAAAAAATGGGGAAAAAAGATGAAAGTTTGGCGAAAAAATGCGAAAAAACGGGGAAAAAAGCTCAAAAAACGGAGGAGAAAATCTCAATTTTGGGATTTTTGGGGATCCGCCACGGCTGCTCGTAGCCTGAAACGGGGAAAAACCATGAAAATGGGAAAAAGGGAAATTGGGGGAAAAAAACAAAAAAAAATGGGGAAAAAAGACAAAAATTTGGGGAAAAAACGCGAAAAAACGGGGAACAAAGCTCAGAAAACGGAGGAGAAAATCTCAATTTTGGGGGAATTTGGGGGTACGGGCACAGGGGATCCTCCCACGGCTGCTCGAAGCTGGATTGGGGGAAAATCATCCAAAATTGAGAAAAAACAGAAATTGGGAAAAAAAAAACAAAAGAAAAAGGGGGAAAAAAGATGAAAATTTGGCGAAAAAAACGCGAAAAAAACGGAGAAAAAAGCTCAAAAAACGGAGGAGAAATCTCAATTTTGGGGGATTTTTGGGGATCCTCCCACGGCTGCTTGGAGCCTGAAATGGGGTGAAAAGATCAAAAATTGGGAAAAAACAAAAAAAAAAATTGGAAAAAAGACGAAAATTTGGCGAAAAAACGTGAAGAAATGGGGAAAAAAGCTCAAAAAATGGAGGAGAAAATCTCAATTTTGGGGGATTTTTGGGGATCCTCCCACGGCTGCTCAGAGCCTGGAACGGGGGAAAATCCATGAAAATGGGAAAAAACAAAAAAAAAATGGGGAAAAACAAAAAAAAAATGGGGAAAAAAGATGAAAATTTGGGGAAAAACCGCGAAAAAACGGGGAAAAAAGATGGAAATTTGGGGAAAAAACGTGAAAAAAGATCAAAAAACAGGCGAGAAAATCTCAATTTTGGGGAATTTTAAAAGATCCTCGTAGCCTGAAATGGGGGAAAAAAAGGGAATTTTGGGAAAAACAGAAATTGAGGCCAAAAATGGGGAAGAAAACCCCAAATTTCGGGGGATTTTGGGGAGATTTTTGGGGGGGTTTTGGGAAGAATTTGGGGGAATTTTTTGGGGATATCCTGGGGATTTTTTAGGGATTTTTCGGGTGATATTTTTGTGATTTTTTTGGGGATTTTTGGGGATTTTTTTTGGGCTTTTTGGGGATTTTTTGGTGATTTTTTGGGGGATTTTTGGGGGATTTTTGGGGATTTTGGGGGGGATTTTTTTGGGATTTTTGGGGATTTTTTGGTGATTTTTTGGGGGATTTTTTGGGGATTTTTTGGTGATTTTTGGGGGAATTTTTTGGGATTTTTTGGTGGTTTTTTGGTGATTTTTTGGGGGTTTTTTTGGGGGGATTTTTGGGGAAATTTTTTGGGATTTTTTGGTGATTTTTTGGTGATTTTTTGGGGGGATTTTTTGGGGATTTTTGGGGATTTTTTGGTGTTTTTGGGTGATTTTTTGGGGATTTTGGGGGGGATTTGTTTGGGGATTTTTGGGGGATTTTTTTGCGATTTTTGGGGTTTTTTTCGGGATTTTTGGGTGATTTTTTGGTGATTTTTTGGGGTTTTTTTTGGGGGATTTTTGGGCGATTTTTTGGGGGATTTTTGGGCGATTTTTTGGGGGATTTTTGGGCGATTTTTTGGGCGATTTTTGGGCGATTTTTTGGGCGATTTTTTGGGATTTTTTGGTGATTTTTTTTTTATTTTTTGGGGATTTTTTTGCTGATTTTTTGGGGGGATTTTTGGTGTTTTTGGGGGATTTTTTAGGGTTTCTGGGGTGGATTTTGGGGTGTCTGGGTGGATTTTGGGATTTTTTGGGGTTCCTGGGTGTGGTTTGGGGGTTTTTGGTGTTTTTGGGGTTTCTGGGGTGGATTTTGGGGTTTTTGGGTTGGGATTTTTTGGTTTTTAGAGGTTTCTGGGGTGGATTTTGGGGTTTTTGGGGGTGCTGAACCCGATTTTTTTGGGGTTTTTTTTGATTTTGGGACGTTTTAGGATATTTCAGCCGTCTCTCACCGGGTATGAGCAGGTTCCCGAAGCAGCACCGGGCTTTTGGGGCGGATTTGAGATTTTTTGGGGTTTCTGGGGTGGATTTTGGGGTTTCTGGGGATGCCAATCTCAAATTTTGGAGTTTTTGGGGAGTTTTGGGGGGATTTTGGGGGAGTTTTGGAGATTTTTGCTGGGATTTTAGGGGATTTTGAGGGTTTTTTGTGGATTTTTGTGTTTTTTGGGGTTTCTGGGGTGGATTTTGGGATTTCTGGGTGGGATTTTGGGGTTTTTGGGGTTTCTGGGGTGGATTTTGGGGTTTCTGGGGTGGATTTTGAGGTTTTTGGGGTTTTTGGGGTTTCTGGGTGGGATTTTTTTGGTTTTTAGGGGTTTCTGGGTGAGATTTTGGGATTTTTTGGGGTTTCTGGGTGGGATTTTGGGGTTTTTGGGTTGGGATTTTTTTGGTTTTTGGGGTTTCTGGGGTGGATTTTGGGATTTCTGGGTGGATTTTGGGGTTTTTGGGGGTGCTGAACCCGATTTTTTGGGATTTTTTTGATTTTGGGATGTTTTAGGATATTTCAGCCGTCTCTCACCGGGTACGAGCAGGTTCCCGAAGCAGCACCGGGGTTTGGGGTGGATTGGGGGATTTTTGGGGGTTTCTGGGGTGGATTTTGGGGTTTCTGGGTGAGATTTCGGGGTTTTTGGGGTTTCTGGGGTGGATTTTGGGGTTTTTGGGTTGGGATTTTTTGGTTTTTAGAGGTTTCTGGGGTGGATTTTGGGTTTTTAAGGCTCCTGACTCCAAATTTCACGGATTTTTTGGTTTTTTTTTTTTTTTATTTTGGGGTGTTTTAGGATATTTCAGCCGTCTCTCACCAGGTATGAGCAGGTTCCCGAAGCAGCACCGGGGCTTGGGGTGGATTTGGGGATTTTGGGGTTTCTTAGTGGGATTTTTTTGGTTTCCTGGGTTTGTGGGGGGATTTTGGGGTTTTTGGGATGCCAATCTCAAATTTTGGAGTTTTTGGGCAGTTTTGGGGGGATTTTGGGGGAGTTTTGGTGGTTTTTGGGGGATTTTTGGAGATTTTTGGTGGGATTTTGGGGGATTTTGGGGATTTTTTGTGGATTTTTGTGTTTTTTGGGGTTTCTGGGGTGGATTTTGGGGTTTCTGGGTGGGATTTTGAGGTATTTCAGGGTTTTGGGGAGATTTTGGGGTTTTGGGGGTTTTTGAGTGGGATCTTTTTGGTTTTTGGGGTTTCTGGGGTGGATTTTGGGTTTTTGGGTTGGGATTTTTTGGTTTTTAGGGGTTTCTGGGGTGGATTTTGGTGTTTTTGGGGGCGCTGAACCCGAATTTTGGGTGGTTTTTGTGCTTTTCGTGTCTCTCACCGGGTATGAGCAGGTTCCCGAAGCAGCACCGGGGTTTTGGGGCGGATTTGAGATTTTTTGGGGTTTCTGGGTGGGATTTTGGGGTGGGATTTTTTTGGGTTTTTTGGGGTGGATTTTGGAGGTTTTCAGGGTGGATTTCGGAGGTTTCTGGGGGATTTTGGGGTTTTGGGGGTTTCTGGGTGGGATTTTGGGGTTTTTTTTGGGTTTCTGGGTGGATTTTGGGGTTTTTGGGGTTCCTGGGTGTTGGATTTTGGAGGTTTCTGGGGTGGATTTTGGGGTTTTTGGGGTTTCTGAGTGGGATCTTTTTGGTTTTTGGGGTTTCTGGGGTGGATTTTGGGGTTTCTGGGGTGGATTTTGGTGTTTTTGGGGGGTGCAGAACCCGAATTTTGGGTGGTTTTTGTGCTTTTCCGCGTCTCTCACCGGGTATGAGCAGGTTCCCGAAGCAGCACCGGGGTTTTTGGGTGGATTTGGGGATTTTTGGGGTTTCTGGGTGGGATTTTGGGATTTCTGGGTGGGATTTTGGGGTTTTTGGTGTTTCTGGGTGGTTTTTGGGGTTTGTGGGGGGACTTTGGGGTTTTTGGGGATGCCAATCTCAAATTTTGGAGTTTTTGGGCAGTTTTGGGGGGATTTTGGGGGATTTTTGGTGTTTTTTGGGGGATTTTTGGAGATTTTTGGTGGGATTTTGGGGGATTTTGGGGATTTTTTGCTGGATTTTTGTGTTTTTTGGGGTTTCTGGGGTGGATTTTGGGGTTTCTGGGTGGGATTTTGAGGTATTTCGGAGTTTTGGGGAGATTTTGGGTTTTGGGGGTTTTTGAGTGGGATCTTTTTGGTTTTTGGGGTTTCTGGGGTGGATTTTGGGGTTTTTGGGGGTGCAAGAATCCCAATTTTGGGTGGTTTTTGTGCTTTTCCGCGTCTCTCACCGGGTATGAGCAGGTTCCCGAAGCAGCACCGGGGTTTTTGGGCAGATTTGAGATTTTTTTGGGGTTTCTGGGTGGATTTTGGGGTTTTTGGGGGCGCTGACCCCGATTTTGTTGGGATTTTTTTTGATTTTGGGATATTTTAGGATATTTCAGCCGTCTCTCACCAGGTATGAGCAGGTTCCCGAAGCAGCACCGGGGGCTTGGGGTGGATTTGGGGATTTTTGGGGTTTTCTTAGTGGGATTTTTTGGTTTCCTGGGTTTGTGGGGGGATTTTGGGGTTTTTGGGGATGCCAATCTCAAATTTTGGAGTTTTTGGGCAGTTTTGGGGGGATTTTGGGGGAGTTTTGGAGATTTTTGGTGGGATTTTGGGGGATTTTGAGGGTTTTTGTGGATTTTTGTGTTTTTTGGGGTTTCTGGGGTGGATTTTGGGATTTCTGGGTGGGATTTTGAGGTATTTCGAGTTTGGGGGAGATTTTGGGGTTTTTGGGGTTTTTGAGTGGGATCTTTTTGGTTTTTGGGGTTTCTGGGGTGGATTTTGGGGTTTTTGGGGGTGCTGAACCCGATTTTGTTGAGATTTTTTTTGATTTTGGGATGTTTTAGGATATTTCAGCCGTCTCTCACCGGGTATGAGCAGGTTCCCGAAGCAGCACCGGGCTTTTGGGGCGGATTTGAGATTTTTTGGGGTTTCTGGGTGGGTATTTTGGGGTTTCTGGGGATGCCAATCTCAAATTTTGGAGTTTCTGGGCAGTTTTGGGGGGATTTTGGGGGAGTTTTGGAGATTTTTGCTGGGATTTTAGGGGATTTTGAGGGTTTTTTGTGGATTTTTGTGTTTTTTGGGGTTTCTGGGGTGGATTTTGGGATTTCTGGGTGGGATTTTGGGGGTTTTGGGGTTTCTGGGTGGATTTTGGGGGTTCTGGGGTGGATTTTGAGGTTTTTGGGGTTTTTGGGGTTTCTGGGTGGGATTTTTTTGGTTTTTAGGGGTTTCTGGGTGAGATTTTGGGGTTTTTTGGGGTTCCTGGGTGGGATTTTGGGGTTTTTGGGTTGGGATTTTTTGGTTTTTGGGGTTTCTGGGGTGGATTTTGGGATTTCTGGGTGGATTTTGGGGTTTTTGGGGGCGCTGAACCCGATTTTGTTGGGTTTTTTTTTTATTTTGGGATGTTTTAGGATATTTCAGCCGTCTCTCACCGGGTATGAGCAGGTTCCCGAAGCAGCACCGGGGTTTGGGGTGGATTTTGGGGTTTTTGGGGTTTCTGGGTGGGATTTTGGGGTTTCTGGGTGGGATTTTGGGGTTTTTGGGGATGCCAATCTCAAATTTTGGAGTTTTTGGGCAGTTTTGGGGGGATTTTGGGGGAGTTTTGGAGATTTTTGGTGGGATTTTGGGGATTTTGGGGATTTTTTGTGGATTTTTGTGTTTTTTGGGGTTTCTGGGGTGGATTTTGGGGTTTCTGAGTGGGATTTTGAGAGATTTCGGAGTTTTGGGGAGATTTTGGGGTTTTGGGGGTTTTTGAGTGGGATCTTTTTGGTTTTTGGGGTTTCTGGGGTGGATTTTGGGTTTTTGGGTTGGGATTTTTTGGTTTTTAGGGGTTTCTGGGGTGGATTTTGGTGTTTTTGGGGGCGCTGAACCCGAATTTTGGGTGGTTTTTGTGCTTTTCGTGTCTCTCACCGGGTATGAGCAGGTTCCCGAAGCAGCACCGGGGTTTTGGGGCGGATTTGAGATTTTTTGGGGTTTCTGGGTGGGATTTTGGGGTGGGATTTTTTTGGGTTTTTTGGGGTGGATTTTGGAGGTTTTCAGGGTGGGATTTCGGAGGTTTCTGGGGTGGATTTTGGGGTTTTTGGGGTTTCTGGGGTGGATTTTGGGGGTTTTTTTGGGTTTCTGGGTGGATTTTGGGGTTTTTGGGGTTCCTGGGTGGGATTTTGGGGTTCCTGGGTGAGATTTTGGGGTTTTTTTGGGGTTTCTGGGGTGGATTTTGGCGTTTTTGGGTTGGGATTTTTTGGTTTTTAGGAGTTTCTGGGGTGGATTTTGGGGTTTTTGGGGTGGATTTTGGGGTTTCTGGGTGGGATTTTGGGGTTTTTTGGGGATGCCAATCTCAAATTTTGGAGTTTTTGGGGAGTTTTGGGGGGATTTTGGGGGAGTTTTGGAGATTTTTGCTGGGATTTTAGGGGATTTTGAGGGTTTTTTGCGGATTTTTGTGTTTTTTGGGGTTTCTGGGGTGGATTTTGGGATTTCTGGGTGGGATTTTGGGGTTTTTGGGGTTTCTGGGTGGATTTTGGGGTTTCTGGGGTGGATTTTGAGGTTTTTGGGGTTTTTGGGGTTTCTGGGTGGGATTTTGAGGTTTTTGGGGTTTCTGGGTGGGATTTTGAGGTTTTTGGGGTTTCTGGGTGAGTTTTAGGCGTTTCTGGGGTGGATTTTGGGGTTTTTAAGGCTCCTGACTCCAAATTTCACGGATTCTTTTGGGATTTTTTTTGATTTTGGGGTATTTTAGGATATTTCAGCCGTCTCTCACCGGGTATGAGCAGGTTCCCGAAGCAGCACCGGGGTTTTGGGGCGGATTTGAGATTTTTTGGGGTTTCTGGGTGGGATTTTGGGGTGGGATTTTTTTGGGTTTTTTGGGGTGGATTTTGGAGGTTTTCAGGGTGGGATTTCGGAGGTTTCTGGGGTGGATTTTGGGGTTTTGGGGGTTTCTGGGTGGGATTTTGGGGTTTTTTTTGGGTTCTGGGTGGATTTTGGGGTTTTTGGGGTTCCTGGGTGTTGGATTTTGGAGGTTTCTGGGGTGGATTTTGGGGTTTTTGGGGTTTCTGAGTGGGATCTTTTTGGTTTTTGGGGTTTCTGGGGTGGATTTTGGGTTTTTGGGGGTGCAGAACCCGAATTTTGGGTGGTTTTTGTGCTTTTCCGCGTCTCTCACCGGGTATGAGCAGGTTCCCGAAGCAGTACCCGGCCGTGCCCGCGATCACGTGCGCTCCCCTCCCCGTGCTCTGCACGTCCCGGATCCGGCCCCCGGTGCCGGTGGTGGCGCCGCTGAACGGAGCCACGGCTGCGGGGAAACAACGCAAAAAATGACCAAAAAATCAACAAAGAAACACCAAAAAAAAAACCACGAAAAAAAACCAAACAAAAGCAAAAAAAAACCCAACAGAAAGCAGCAAAAAGCAACATAAAAAAAGACAAAACACCACAAAACGCCACGGCTGCGGAACCGAAACGCGGAGAAACAACACAAAAAATGGCAAAAAAATCAACAAAGAAACACAAAAAAAAAACACGAAAAAAAAAACCAAACAAGAGCAAAAAAAAAAAAAAACCCAACAGAAAGCGGCGAAAAGCAACGAAAAACGACAAAAAATCAAGAAAAAAAAACAAAACAGCAAAGGCAAGAAAAAAACAATTGAAACAAAAAAGAAAAAAAAAAAAAACCAACAAGTAAACAACAAAAGAAAACAGCAAAAACCACTCAAAAAAAAGAGAAAACCAGCAAAAATCAGGAAAAAAAAGACAAAACACCAGAAAACGCCACGGCTGTGGAAAGGCGGAGAAACAACACAAAAAATGACAAAAAAAATCAACAAAGAAACACCAAAAAAATACATGAAAGAACCAAACAAAAGCAAAAAAAAACCCAACAGAAAGCAGCAAAAGGCAACAAAAAAGGACAAAAAATCAAGAGAAAAAAAAAAAACTAAACCAACAAAACAACAATTAAAACAAAAAAGAAAAAAAACAGCAAGAAAACAACAAAAGAAAACAGCAAAAACCACTCAAAAAAAAGAGAAAACCAGCAAAAATCAGGAAAAAAAAGGCAAAACAGCACAAAACGCCACGGCTGCGGAACCGAAACGCGGAGAAACAACACAAAAAATGGCAAAAAAATCAACAAAGAAACACCAAAAAAAAAAAAAAACACAAAAAAAACAAACAAAAGCAAAAAAAAAAACGCAACAGAAAGCAGCAAAAGGCAACAAAAAACGACAAAAAATCAAGAGAAAAAAAAAAACTAAACCAACAAAAAAACAATTAAAACAAAAAAGAAAAAAAACCAGCAAGAAAACAACAAAAGAAAACAGCAAAAACCACTCAAAAAAAAAAGAGAAAAGCAGCAAAAACCAGCAAAAAAAAGGCAAAACAGCACAAAACGCCACGGCTGTGGAAAGGCGGAGAAACAACACAAAAAATGACAAAAAAATCGACAAAGAAACACCAAAAAAATACATGAAAGAAACCAAACAAAAGCAAAAAAAAACCCAACAGAAAGCAGCAAAAAGCAACAAAAAACGACAAAAAATCAAGAGAAAAAAAAAACTAAACCAACAAAAAAACAATTAAACAAAAAAGAAAAAAAACAGCAAGAAAACAACAAAAGAAAACAGCAAAAACCCCTCAACAAAAAGACAAAACCAGCAAAAACCAGCAAAAAAAAAAAGACAAAACGCCACGGCTGGGAAATGCAGAAAAAACGGCCAAAATCAGCGAAAAACAGGGAAAAAAAAAACCAAAAAAACAACGAGAAACAGCAAGGAGCAGTGAAAAGCAGCAAAAAACGACAAAAAAAACAACGACAAAACAGCAAAAAACAGCAAAAAAACAACAAAAAACAACAAAAAACAACAAAAAACACAGGTGAGACAAAGGAGGCACAGCTGGACACGCCCACTTTGGCTGGACACGCCCACCATGAATGGCCACGCCCACCGTGGATGGCACACATCTCGTGAGAGTAGCTTTGTCACCAGAGTGACCGGTGGGGACGGTGTGGGTCTGACCCCTGAGTGACCTCTGAGTGACCTCTGACCCCCTGAGTGACCCCTGAGTGACCACTGACCCCTGAGTGACCCCTGACCACTGACCACTGACCACTGACCATTGACCACTGACCATTGACCATTGACCACTGACCACTGACCATTGACCACTGACCACTGACCATTGACCATTCCCACTGACCACTGACCACTGACCACTGACCATTGACCATTCCCACTGACCACTGACCATTCCCACTGACCACTGACCATTGACCACTGACCACTGACCACTCACTGACCACTGACCACTGACCATTGACCACTGACCACTGACCACTGACCATTGACCATTGACCATTCCCACTGACCACTGACCATTCCCACTGACCACTGACCATTGACCACTGACCACTGACCATTGACCACTGACCATTGACCACTGACTACTGACCATTGACCACTGACCATTGACCACTGACCATTGACCACTGACTACTGACCATTGACCACTGACCACTGACCATTGACCATTCCCACTGACCACTGACCACTGACCACTGACCATTGACCACTGACCATTCCCACTGACCACTGACCACTGACCATTGACCACTGACCATTGACCACTGACCATTGACCATTGACCACTGACCACTGACCACTGACCACTGACCATTGACCACTGACCATTGACCATTGACCACTGACCACTGACCACTGACCATTGACCATTGACCACTGACCATTGACCATTGACCATTGACCACTGACCATTGACCATTGACCACTGGACCATTGACCATTGACCACTGACCATTGACCACTGACCACTGACCACTGACCATTGACCACTGACCACTGACCACTGACCACTGACCATTCCCACTGACCATTGACCATTGACCACTGACCATTGACCACTGACCACTGACCACTGACCATTGACCACTGACCACTGACCACTGACCACTGACCATTGACCACTGACCACTGACCATTGACCACTGACCACTGACCACTGACCACTGACCATTCCCACTGACCATTGACCATTGACCATTGACCACTGACCATTGACCACTGACCACTGACCATTGACCATTGACCACTGACCACTGACCACTGACCACTGACCATTGACCACTGACCACTGACCATTCCCACTGACCACTGACCACTGACCATTGACCACTGACCACTGACCACTGACCACTGACCATTCCCACTGACCATTGACCATTGACCACTGACCATTGACCACTGACCACTGACCACTGACCATTGACCACTGACCACTGACCACTGACCACTGACCATTGACCACTGACCACTGACCATTGACCACTGACCACTGACCACTGACCACTGACCATTCCCACTGACCATTGACCATTGACCATTGACCACTGACCATTGACCATTGACCACTGACCATTGACCACTGACCACTGACCACTGACCATTGACCATTCCCACTGACCATTCCCACTGACCACTGACCACTGACCACTGACCATTGACCACTGACCACTGACCACTGACCATTGACCATTCCCACTGACCATTGACCACTGACCATTCCCACTGACCATTCCCACTGACCATTGACCACTGACCACTGACCACTGACCACTGACCATTGACCACTGACCATTGACCATTGACCACTGACCACTGACCACTGACCACTGACCATTGACCACTGACCACTGACCATTCCCACTGACCACTGACCACTGACCATTGACCATTGACCACTGACCACTGACCACTGACCATTGACCACTGACCATTGACCATTCCCACTGACCCCTGACCATTGACCACTGACCACTGACCACTGACCACTGACCACTGACCACTGACCATTGACCACTGACCATTGACCATTGACCACTGACCACTGACCATTGACCACTGACCATTGACCACTGACCACTGACCACTGACCACTGACCATTGACCACTGACCACTGACCATTCCCACTGACCACTGACCATTGACCACTGACCATTGACCACTGACCACTGACCATTGACCACTGACCATTGACCACTGACCATTGACCACTGACCATTCCCACTGACCACTGACCATTGACCACTGACCATTGACCATTGACCACTGACCACTGACCATTGGCCACTGACCATTTACCATTGACCATTGGCCACTGACCATTGACCATTGACCACTGACCATTCCCACTGACCATTGACCACTGACCATTGACCATTGACCACTGACCATTGACCACTGACCATTGACCACTGACCATTGACCATTGACCACTGACCATTGACCACTGACCACTGACCACTGACCACTGACCATTGACCACTGACCACTGACCACTGACCATTGACCACTGACCACTGACCATTGACCACTGACCATTGACCATTGACCACTGACCATTGACCATTCCCACTGACCACTGACCATTCCCACTGACCCCAGATGACCCCAACGATGACCTCTGACCCCCGACTGACCGGTGGGGAAGTTGTGCGTCTCGGCGGTGAAGGTCACGTGCCGGACGCTCGTCCTCCTCTCGTAGGGGCCGGGCCCGGCCGGGTTCTGCGGCCACAGCGCGGCCACGGGGACGCCGCGGATGGCGCTGGGGGAGAGGCGCCAAAATCGGCAAAATTCAACCCAAAATGCACCACAAAATCCCCAAAAAATCACCCCAAAAATTCACCCCAAAAAACTCCCCAAAAAATTCCCCAAATTCACCCCAAAATTCATACCAAAATCCACCCTGGGACGCCGCGGATGGCGCTGGGGGCAAGGCACCAAAATCGGCAAAATTCACCCCAAAATTCACTAAAATCCCAAAAAAATCACCCCAAAAATTCACCCCAAAAAACTCCCCAAAAAATTCCCCAAATTCACCCCAAAATTCACAAAATTCACCCCAAAATCCCACCCTGGGATGCCGCGGATGGTGCTGGGGGAAAGGCACCAAAATCGGCGAAATTCAACCCAAAACTCACCAAAATCCCCAAAAAAAAATCACCCCAAAAATTCAGCCCAAAAAACTCTCAAAAAAAATCCCCAAAATTCACCCCAAAATTCACCCCAAAATCCACCCTGGGACACCGCGGATGGCACTGCCAGGAAAGGGACCTAAATCGGCAAAATTCACCCCAAAATGCACCACAAAAATTCACCCCAAAAAACTCCCCAAAAAATTCCCCAAGTTCACCCCAAAATTCACAAAATTCACCCCAAAATCCCACCCTGGGACACCGCGGATGGCACTGCCCGGAAAGGGAACAAAATCAGCAAAATTCAACCCAAAATGCACCACAAAAATTCACCCCAAAAAACTCCCCAAAAAATTCCCCAAATTCACCCCAAAATTCATCCCAAAATCCACCCTGGGACACCGCGGATGGCGCTGCCAGGGAAGGGACCTAAATCGGCAAAATTCACCCCAAGATTCACCAAAATCCCAAAAAATTCACCCCAAAAATTCTCCCCAAATAACTCCCCAAAAAAATCCCAAAATTCACCCCAAAATTCACCCCAAAATCCACCCTGGGACGCCGCGGATGGCGCTGGGGGCAAGGCACCAAAATCGGCAAAATTCAACCCAAAATTCACCAAAATCCCCAAAAATTCACCCCAAAAAACTCCCCAAAAAAATCCCCGAAAAATTCCCCAAATTCACCCCAAAATTCATCCCAAAATCCCACCCTGGGTCACCGCGGATGGCGCTGCCTGGAAAGGGACCAAAATCGGCAAAATTCACCCCAAAATTCACCAAAATCCCAAAAAATTCACCACAAAAATTCAGCCCAAATAACTCCCCAAAAAATTCCCCAAATTCACCCCAAAATTCACCCCAAAATCCACCCTGGGACACCGCGGATGGCACTGGGGGAAAAGCACCAAAATCGGCAAAATTCAACCCAAAATGCACCACAAAAATTCACCCCAAAAAACTCCCAAAAAAAATTCCCCAAATTCACCCCAAAATTCATCCCAAAATCCCACCCTGGAACGCCGCGGATGGCACTGCCAGGAAAGGCACCAAAATCGGCAAAATTCACCCCAAAATGCACCACAAAAATTCACCCCAAAAAACTCCCCAAAAAAATCCCCAAAAAATTCCCCAAATTCACCCCAAAATTCATCCCAAAATCCCACCGTGGAACGCCACGGATGGCGCTGGGGGAAAGGCACCAAAATTGGCAAAATTCAACCCAAAATTCACCACAAAACCCCCAAAAATTCACCCCAAATAACTACCCAAAAAAATTCCCCAAATTCACCCCAAAATCCACAAAATTCACCCCAAAATTCACCCTGGGACGCCGCGGATGGCACTGCCAGGAAAGGCACCTAAATCGGCAAAATTCAACCCAAAATTCACCAAAATCCCAAAAAAAATCACCCCAAAAATTCACCCCAAATAACTCCCAAAAAAATTCCCAAAATTCACCCCAAAATTCATCCCAAAATCCCACCCTGGAACGCCACGGATGGCGCTGGGGGAAAGGCACCAAAATCGGCGAAATTCAACCCAAAATTCACCACAAAATCCCAAAAAATTCACCCCAAAAATTCAGCCCAAATAACTCCCAAAAAAATTCCCCAAATTCACCCCAAAATTCACCCCAAAATCCCGCCCTGGGACACCGCGGATGGCGCTGGGGGAAAGGCACCAAAATCGGCAAAATTCACCCCAAAATGCACCCCAAAATCAACAAAATTCCTCCTCAAATTCACCCAAAAAACCCCAAAAATTCACCCCAAATAACCTCCCGAAAAACCCAAAAAATAACACCGAAAAAATCCCAAAATTCACCCCAAAATCAACAAAATTCACCCCAAAATTCACCCCCAAAAAATCCCCAAATTCACCCCAAAATTCACCCCAGAATCAACAAAATTCACCCAAAAAACCCCAAAAATTCACCCCAAATAACCTCCCGAAAGAACCCCAAAAAATAACACTGAAAAAATCCCAAAATTCACCCCAAAATCAACAAAATTCACCCCAAAATTCACCCCAGAATCAACAAAATTCACCCAAAAAACCCCAAAATTTCACCCCAAATAACCTCCCGAAAGAACCCCAAAAATAACACCGAAAAAATCCCAAAATTCACCCCAAAATTCACCCCAAAAAAACCCCAAAAAATCCCAAAATTCAGCCCAAAATTCACCCCAGAATCAACAAAATTCACCCAAAAAACCCCAAAAATTCACCCCAAATAACCTCCCGAAAGAACCCCAAAAAATAACACCGAAAAAATCCCAAAATCAACAAAAATCACCCCCAAAAAAGCCCCAAAATTCACCCAAAACAAAAGCCAAAAAATCCCAAAATTCACCCCAAAATTCACCCCAAAATCAACAAAATTCACCCCAAAATTTACCCCAAAAAAAACCCAAAATTCACCCCAAAAAAAACCCAAAAAATCCCAAAATTCACCCCAAAATTCACCCCAAAATCAACAAAATTCACCCCAAAAAAAACCCAAAAAATCCCCAAATTCACCCCAAAATTCACCCCAGAATCAACAAAATTCACCCAAAAAACCCCAAAAATTCACCCCAAATAACCTCCCGAAAAACCCAAAAAATAACACCGAAAAAATCCCAAAATTCACCCCAAAATCAACAAAATTCACCCCAAAATTCACCCCAAAAAAACCCCAAAAAATCCCAAAATTCACCCCAAAATTCACCCCAAAATCAACAAAATTCACCCAAAAAACCCCAAAAATTCACCCCAAATAACCTCCCGAAAAACCCAAAAAATAACACTGAAAAAATCAACAAAATTCACCCCAAAATCAACAAAATTCACCCCAAAATTCACCCCAAAAAAACCCCAAAAAATCCCAAAATTCACTCCAAAATTCACCCCAGAATCAACAAAATTCACCCAAAAAACCCCAAAAATTCACCCCAAATAACCTCCCGAAAAACCCAAAAAATAACACTGAAAAAATCAACAAAATTCACCCCAAAATCAACAAAATTCACCCCAAAATTCACCCCAAAAAAACCCCAAAAAATCCCAAAATTCACTCCAAAATTCACCCCAAAATCAACAAAATTCACCCAAAAAACCCCAAAAATTCACCCCAAATAACCTCCCGAAAAACCCAAAAAATAACACTGAAAAAATCAACAAAATTCACCCCAAAATCAACAAAATTCACCCCAAAATTCACCCCAAAAAAACCCCAAAAAATCCCAAAATTCACTCCAAAATTCACCCCAAAATCAACAAAATTCACCCAAAAAACCCCAAAAATTCACCCCAAATAACCTCCCGAAAGAACCCCAATGAATAACACTGAAAAAAATCCCAAAATTCACCCCAAAATCAACAAAATTCACCCCCAAAAAAGCCCCAAAATTCACCCAAAACAAAAGCCAAAAAATCCCAAAATTCACCCCAAAATTCACCCCAAAATCAACAAAATTCACCCCAAAATTTACCCCAAAAAAAACCCAAAATTCACCCCAAAAAAACCCCAAAAAATCCCAAAATTCACCCCAAAATTCACCCCAAAATCAACAAAATTCACCCCAAAAAAAACCCAAAAAACCCCCAAATTCACCCCAAAATTCACCCCAGAATCAACAAAATTCACCCAAAAAACCCCAAAAATTCACCCCAAATAACCTCCCGAAAAAACCCAAAAAATAACACCGAAAAAATCCCAAAATTCACCCCAAAATCAACAAAATTCACCCCCAAAAAAACCCCAAAACCACCCCAAAAGTCACCCCAAATAACCTCCCAAAAAATAACACTGAAAAAATCCCAAAATTCACCCCAAAATCAACAAAATTCACCCCAAAATTTACCCCAAAAAAACCCAAAAAAATCCCAAAATTCACCCCAAAATCAACAAAATTCACCCCAAAATTCACCCCAAAAAAAACCCAAAAAATCCCAAAATTCACCCCAAAATTCACCCTAAAATCAACAAAATTCACCCCAAAAAATCCCAAAATTCACCCAAAAAAAACCCCCAAAATTCACCCGAAATAACCTCCCAAAAAATCCCAAAATTCACCCCAAAATCCCAGCCCGGGACCCCGTGGATGGCACTGGGGGGGAGAGGAGAGGGTCAGGTGTCCCCAGCTGTCCCCAGGTGTGTCCCAGGTGTGTGTCAGGTGTCTCAGGTGTGTCCCCATGTCCCCAGGTGTGTCCCCAGGTGTGTCCCCAGGTGTGTCCCCAGGTGTCCCCAGGTGTCCCCAGGTGTGTCTATGATGTCCCCAGCTGTGTCCCAGGTGTGTCCAGCGGTGTCCAGGTGTCCCCAGGTGTGTCCCAGGTGTGTCCCCAGGTGTGTCACTGGTGTGTCCCCAGGTGTGTCACTGGTGTGTTTGTGTGTCCCAAGTGTCCCAGGTGTGTCCCCAGGTGTCCCCAGGTGTGTCCCAGGTGTGTCTGTGATGTCCCCAGGTGTCCCCAGGTGTGTCCCCAGGTGTGCCCAGGTGTTTCCCAGGTGTCCCCAGGTGTCTCTATGATGTCCCCAATGTCCCAAGGTGCGCCCCAGGTGTGTCCCAGGTGTGTGTCAGGTATCTCAGGTGTGTCCCCACGTGTGTCCCAGGTGTGTCCCCAGCTGTCCCCAGGCATGTCCCAGGTATCTCAGGTGTGTCCCCAGATGTGTCTATGATGTCCCCAGGTGTCCCCAATGTCCCCAGGTGTGTCCCAGGTGTGTGTCAGGTGTCCCCAGGTGTGTCCCCAATGTCCCCAGGTGTGTCCCAGGTGTGTCCCCACCCCCCCAGGTGTGTCCAGGTGTGTCCCCAATTCCCCAGGTGTGTCCCAGGTATCTCAGGTGTGTCCCCATGTGTGTCCCCATGTCCCCAGGTGTGTCTGTGTGTCCAGGTGTCCCCAGCTGTCCCCAGGTGTGTCCCACGTGTGTCCAGGTGTGTCCAGGTGTCCCAGGTGTGTGTCAGGTGTGTCTGTGTGTCCCCAGCTGTCCCCAGGTGTCCCCAGGTGTGTCCCCAATGTCCCCAGGTGTGTCCCCAATGTCCCCAGGTGTGTCCCAGGTGTGTCCCCAGGTGTCCCCAGGTGTCCCCAGGTGTGTCCCCAATGTCCCCAGGTGTGCCCAGGTGTGTCCCCACCCCCCCAGGTGTGTCCAGGAGTGTCCCAGGTGTGTCCCCAGGTGTGCCCAGGTGTTTCCCAGGTGTCCCCAGGTGTCCCCAGGTGTGTGTGAGGTATCTCAGGTGTGTCCCAGGTGTCCCCAGGTGTGTCCCAGGTGTGTCCCCAGCTGTCCCCAGGCGTGTCCCCAGGTGTGTCCCAGGTGTGTCCCAGGTGTGTCTGTGATGTCCCCAGGTGTCCCCAGGTGTGTTCCCAGATGTCCCCAGGTGTTTCCCAGGTGTGTCCCCAGGTGTCTCTATGATGTCCCCAATGTCCCCAGGTGCGCCCCAGGTGTGTCCCAGGTGTGTCCCAGGTATCTCAGGTGTGTCCCCAGATATTTCTATGGTGTCCCCAATGTCCCCAGGTGTCCCCAGGTGTGTCCCACGTGTATCCAGGTGTGTCTATGATGTCCCCAGGTGTGTCCCCAATGTCCCCAGGTGTGTCCCAGGTGTGTGTCAGGTATCTCAGGTGTGTCCCAGGTGTCCCCAGGTGTGTCTATGATGTCCCCAGGTGTCCCCAGGTGTGTCCCCAGCTGTCCCCAGGCGTGTCCCAGGTATCTCAGGTGTGTCCCCAGGTGTGTCCCCATGTCCCCAGATGTATCTATGATGTCCCCAGGTGTCCCCAGGTGTGCCCAGGTGTGTCCCCACCCCCCAGGTGTCCCCAGGTGTGTCCCAGGTGTGTCCCAAATGTCCCCAGGTGTGCCCAGGTGTGTCCCCAGGTGTATCTATCATGTCCCCAGGTGTGACCCCAATGTCCCCAGCTGTCCCCAGCTGTCCCCAGGTGCGTCCCCACCCCCCAGGTGTCCCCAGGTGTGTCCCAGGTGTGTCCCAGGTGTGTCCCAGCTGTCCCCAGGTGTGTCCCCAATGTCCCCAGGTGTGTCTATGATGTCCCCAGGTGTGTCCCCACCCCCCAGGTGTCCCCAGGTGTCCCCAGGTGTCCCGATGACGTCACACCTGCTGTTGTCGCAGAACTTGATGACGTTGTTGGGGTGGGAGGAGCTGCCCCAGGTGTGTCTGTGTGTCCCAGGTGTGCCCCCAGGTGTGTCTAGGTGTGTCTGTGTGTGTCTGTGATGTCCCCAGGTGTGTCCCAGGTGTGTGTCAGGTGTCTCAGGTGTGTCCCCAGGTGTGTCCCAGGTGTGTCCCAGCTGTCCCCAGGTGTGTCTATGATGTCCCCAGGTGTCCCCAGGTGTGTCCCAGGTGTATCTATCATGTCCCCAGGTGTGTCCCCACCCCCCAGGTGTGTCCCAGGTGTGTCCCCATGTCCCCAGGTGTGTCTCAGGTGTGTCCCTGATGTCCCCAGGTGTCACAGGTGTGTCCCAGGTGTGTCCCCAGATGTCCCCAGGTGTGTCCCAGGTGTGTGTCAGGTATCTCAGGTGTATCTATGGTGTCCCCAGGTGTGTCCCCAGGTGTGTCTATGATGTCCCCAGGTGTGTCCCAGGTGTGTGTCAGGTGTCTCAGGTGTGTCCCCAGGTGTGTCCCCATGTGTGTCCCCAGGTGTGTCCCCAATGTCCCCAATGTCCCCAGGTGTCCCCAGGTGTGTCCCCACCCCCCAGGTGTCCCCAGGTGTGTCCCCATGTCCCCAGGTGTCCCCAGGTGTATCCCCACCCCCCAGGTGTGTCCCCAATGTCCCCAGGTGTGTCTGTGTGTCCCCAATGTCCCCAGGTGTGTCTGTGTGTCCCCAATGTCCCCAGGTGCGCCCCAGGTGTGTCCCAGGTGTGTGTCAGGTATCTCAGGTGTGTCCCCAGATGTATCTATGGTGTCCCCAATGTCCCCAGGTGTCCCAGATGTGTCTGTGGTGTCCCCAGGTGTGTCCCAGGTGTGTCCCAGGTGTGTCCCCAGGTGTGTCCCAGGTGTGTCCCCAGGTGTCCCCAGATGTCCCCAGCTGTCCCAGGTGTATCTATGGTGTCCCCAGGTGTGTCCCCAATGTCCCCAGGTGTCCCCAGGTGTGTCCCCAGGTGTGTCCCCAGGTGTCCCCAGGTGTGTCCCCACCCCCCAGGTGTCCCCAGGTGTGTCCCTGCTGTCCCCAGGTGTCCCCAGGTGTCCCGATGACGTCACACCTGCTGTTGTCGCAGAACTTGATGACGTTGTTGGGGTGGGAGGAGCTCTGCGTGTCCATCAGGGAGCGGAACAGGGACACGCCCACCGGCCGCCCGTCCACAGTCACGTGACCCCGGAAGAACCAATGGCGGCTGTGCTCGCTGCGGGGGGAAAGGTATGACATCATCAGAGTGACGTCATCACAGGGACACGCCCACGGGGCAGCCGTCGATGGTCACGTGACCGCAGAAGAACCAATGGCGGCTGTGCTCGCTGTGGGGGAAAGATATGACATCATCAGAGTGACGTCATCACAGGGACACGCCCACTGGCCACCCGTCCACAGTCACGTGACCGCGGAAGAACCAATGGCGGCTGTGCTCGCTGTGGGGACAAGAGTTACGTCATCGGTGTGATGTCATCGGTGTGACATCATCACAGAGACCCGCCCACTGGGCAGCCATCGATGGTCACGTGACCCCGGAAGAACCAATGGCGGCTGTGCTCGCTGCGGGGGGGGAAAGTATGACATCATTAGAGTGACGTCATCACAGGGACACGCCCACCGGGCGACCGTCAATGGTCACGTGACCGCGGAAGAACCAATGGCAGCTGTGCTCGCTGTGGGAACAAGAGTGACGTCATCAGTGTGACATCATCGGTGTGACATCATCACAGGGACACACCCACAGGTGAGTCATCGATGGTCACGTGACCTCCGATGGCTGCCCAGTGGGCGGGTCTCTGTGATGACATCACACTGATGACATCATCAGAGTGACGTCATCACAGGGACACGCCCACCGGCCGCCCGTCCACGGTCACGTGACCGCGGAAGAACCAATGGCGGTTCTGCTCACTGTGGGGACGAGAGTGACGTCATCAGTGTGACATCATCAGTGTGATGTCATCACAGGGACATGCCCACACAAGAGCCATCCACAGTCACGTGATCCCGGAAGAACCAATGGCGGCTGTGCTCGCTGCGGGGGACAGGAATGACATCATCAGAGTGACGTCATCACAGAGACCCGCCCACCGGGCGGCCATCCATGGTCACGTGACCGCGGAAGAACCAATGGCGGCTGCGCTCGCTGCGTGGGGGGAAAGGTATGACATCATCAGAGTGACGTCATCAGTGTGATGTCATCACAGGGACCCGCCCACACAAGAGCCATCCACGGTCACGTGACCCCGGAAGAACCAATGGCGGCTGTGCTCGCTGCAGGGGAACAGGAATGACATCATCAGAGTGATGTCATCACAGGGACACGCCCACCGGCCGCCCGTCCATGGTCACGTGACCCCGGAAGAACCAATGGCGGCTCTGCTCGCTGTGGGGACAAGAGTGACGTCATCAGTGTGATGCCATCAGTGTGACGTCATCACAGAGACCCGCCCACAGGTGAGTCATCGATGGTCACGTGACCGCGGAAGAACCAATGGCGACCACTCGCCGCGGGGGAAAGATATGATGTCATCAGTGTGATGTCACCATGGTGACGTCATCGGCGTGACGTCATCACAAGGACCCGCCCACTGGGCGGTCATCGGTGGTCACGTGACCGCGGAAGAACCAATGGCGGCTGCGCTCGCTGTGGGAAAGAGGTGACGTCATCGGTTTCACAGGTGTGACGTCATCGGTGCGACGAGTTTGGGATTTTCCGGATTTCTTTTTTATTTTTCTGGGATTTTCTCCGACTTCGGGGGATTTGGGGGAATTTTTTGGGGATTTTGGTGTTTTTTGGGTGTTCTGGGCTCACCTGTTGCTCTGGGCCAGCTCACAGAGCTCCAGGAATGAAAATTTCAGTGATTTTATGGATTTTTATGGGATTTTTGTGGGATTTTTGTGGGATTTTTGCAGGATTTCTCTGGGATTTTGCAGGATTTTGATGTTTTTCTTGGATTTTGCAGTTTTTCTGTGTTTTTTGGGTGGTTTTTGGGCTCACCTGTTGCTCTGGGCCAGCTCACAGAGCTCCAGGGATGGGAATTTCTGTGATTTTATGGATTTCTGTGGGATTTTTGTGGGATTTTTGCAGGATTTCTCTGGGATTTTTTAAGATTTTTATGGTTTTTTGGGGATTTTGGTGTTTTTTGGGTGTTTTTGGGCTCACCTGTTGCTCTGGGCCAGCTCACAGAGCTCCAGGAATGAAAATTTCAGTGATTTTATGGATTTTAATCGGATTTTTGTCAGATTTTTGCAGGATTTCTCTGGGATTTTGTAGCATTTTTATATTTTTTCTTGGATTTTGCAGTTTTTCTGTGTTTTTTGGAGGTTTTGGGCTCACCTGTTGCTCTGGGCCAGCTCACAGAGCTCCAGGGATGGGAATTTCAGTGATTTTATGGATTTTAATCGGATTTTTATGGGATTTTTGCAGGATTTCTATGGGATTTTGTAGGATTTTTATGTTTTTTTGGGATTCTGCAGTTTTTCTGTGTTTTTTGGGTGTTTTTGGGCTCACCTGTTGCTCTGGGCCAGCTCACAGAGCTCCAGGGATTAAAATTTCAGTGATTTTATGGAATTTTATGGGATTTTGTGGGATTTTTGTGGGATTTTTATGGGATTTTTGCAGGATTTCTCTGGGATTTTGTAGGATTTTGATGTTTTTTTGGGATTTTGGTGTTTTTGGGCTCACCTGTTGCTCTGGGCCAGCTCACAGAGCTCCAGGAATGAAAATTTCAGTGATTTTATGGATTTTTATGGATTTTAATGGGATTTTTGTGGGATTTTTGCAGGATTTCTCTGGGATTTTGTAAGATTTTTATGTTTTTCTGGGATTTTGCAGTTTTTCTGTGTTTTTTGGTGTTTTTGGGCTCACCTGTTGCTCTGGGCCAGGTCCAAGAGCTCCACGGACGTCGCGAATTTCCAGGATTTTCGTGAGATTTTTATGGGATTTTTGTGGGATTTTTGCAGGATTTCTCTGGGATTTTGTAGGATTTTGATGTTTTTCTGGGATTTTGCAGTTTTTCTGTGTTTTTTGGAGTTTTTGGGCTCACCTGTTGCTCTGGGCCAGGTCAAAGAGCTCCACGGAGGTCGGGTTCCTCCCGGCCTTCTGGAAGAGCTGAGTGTAGAACTCCAGGTCCCACGAGTCGAAGGCCAGGCCTGGAGAAAGGGGAAAAAAAAAATCACCAAAAAATTAAAAAAAAGTTCCCAAAAAATCCCCCAAATTAAAAAAAAAAAAAAAAGCCCCAAAAAGTTCCCAAAAATTACTCCAGAAAGTCCCCAAAACATTGACAAAAAAAAAATGCTAAAAATTCTCCAAAATTTTCCTAAAAATGTTCCCGAAAATATTCCCAAAAAAAAAAAAATCCCCCTAAATTCCCAAAAATATAAAAAAAAAAAAAAAAAAAAAAAACAAACCCAAAATAAAAAAAATATTCCCAGGAAATTTCCATAACCTAGCCCAAAAATATTTTTTCAATTCTCAAAAAAAATCCCCAAAATTACCAAAAAATCCCCAAAAAAAATCCCCAAAAACTCCCCAAAAATCACCTAAAAGTTTTTAAATGCTCAAAAGAAAAAGTCCCCTGAAATGCCCAAAAAATTCCAAAAGATTTCTGCCCAAAAATTCCCCACAAAATTCCCCACAAATCCCCAAAGGATTCCTCCAAAATTTCCTACACATTCCCAAAATATTCTCAAAGGAATTACAAAAATATCCCTTAAAATTCCCCCAAAATGCCTCCAAGAAAACCCCAAAAATTTCTACGAAATTCCCAAAAATTTCCAACAAAATTTTTCCCCAAATTTCCATAAAAGTTCCCCAAATGTTTCCCCAAAAATTCCCCCAAAAATTCCCCAAAATTAAAAAAAAAAATCCTGAAAAATTCCCAATGTCCTCACTCTCTGCCAATCCCTCCTCTGTCCCCTCTGTCCCCCCAATGTCCCCAATGTCCCCACTGTCCCCCCAATGTCCCCTCTGTCCCCTCACTGTCCCCAATGTCCCCAATGTCCCCAATGTCCCCAATGTCCCCATTGTCCCCCCAATGCCCTCCCAATGTCCCCAAATGTCCCCATTAATGTCCCCAATGTCCCCTCAATGCCCCCAATGCCCCCAATGTCCCCAATCCCCGTTGATGTCCCCAATGTCCCCAATGTCCCCAATGTCCCCAATCTCACCCTGTGTCCGCCTCCCTCAGCGCTCTCTGTCCCCAATGTCCCCAACCCCATTATTGCCCCCAATGTCCCCAATGTCCCAAATGTCCCCAATGTCCCCAATCCCCCCAATGTCCCCAATGTCCCCATTATTGTCCCCATTAATGTCCCCAATGTCCCTCACCCAGCTCGCTGTCCGCCTCCCTCAGGGCTCTCCGTCCCCACTGTCCCCATTAATGTCCCCATTGATGTCCCCAATGTCCCCAATCCCCCCAATCCCCCAGTGTCCCCATTATTGTCCCCAATGTCCCCAATTCTCCAATCCTCCCAATGTCCCCAATGTCCCCACTGATGTCCCCATTGATGTCCCCATTGATGTCCCCAATGTCCCCAATGTCCCCACTGTCCCCATTATTGTCCCCAATGTCCCCACTGTCCCCATTGATGTCCCCACTGTCCCCATTGATGTCCCCACTGTCCCCAATGTCCCCAGTGTCCCCCTGTCCCTCACCCAGCTCAGTGTCCGCCTCCCTGAGCGCTCGCTGTCCCCACTGTCCCCACTGATGTCCCCACTGTGCCCATTGATGTCCCCACTGTCCCCATTGATGTCCCCACTGTCCCCAGTCCCTCACCCAGCTCGGTGTCCGCCTCCCTGAGCGCTCGCTGTCCCCATTGATGTCCCCAGTGTCCCCAATGTCCCCATTATTTCCCCCAATGCCCCCACTGTCCCCATTGCTGTCCCCACTGTCCCCAATCCCTCACCCAGCTCGGTGTCCGCCTCCCTGAGCGCTCTCTGTCCCCACTGATGTCCCCACTGTCCCCATTGATGTCCCCAATGTCCCCAATCTCACCCAGCTCGGTGTCCGCCTCCCGGAGCGCTCTCTGTCCCCACTGTCCCCAATGTCCCCAATGTCCCCATTGATGTCCCATTGATGTCCCCACTGTCCCCATTGATATCCCCATTGATGTCCCCAATCTCACCCAGCTCTGCGTCCGCCTCCTGAGCGCTCGCTGTCCCCATTGATGTCCCCATTGATGTCCCATTGATGTCCCCAATGTCCCCATTGATGTCTCATTGATGTCCCCATTGATGTCCCCACTGTCCCCATTGATGTCCCCACTGTCCCCAGTCTCACCCAGCTCGGTGTCCGCCTCCCTCAGGGCTCTCTGTCCCCATCGATGTCCCCATTGATGTCCCCACTGTCCCCATTGATGTCCCCATGTCCCCAATGTCCCCAACCCCATTATTTCCCCCAATGCCCCCACTGTCCCCATCGATGTCCCCACTGTCCCCACTGTCCCCATTGATGTCCCCATTGATGTCCCCACTGTCCCCATTGATGTCCCCACTGTCCCCAGTCTCACCCAGCTCGGTGTCCGCCTCCCGGAGCGCTCGCTGTCCCCAATGTCCCCAATGTCCCCATTGTCCCCACTGTCCCCAGTCTCACCCAGCTCGGTGTCCGCCTCCTGGAGCGCTCTCTGTCCCCACTGTCCCCATTGATGTCCCCAATGTCCCCATTGATGTCCCCACTGTCCCCACTGTCCCCACTGTCCCCATTCTCACCCAGCTCGGTGTCCGCCTCCCGGAGCGCGCTCTGTCCCCGCCCCAGGACGTCGATGGTGGTGACGGGCACGGGCACCGCGGGGACATCGAAGGAGCGCAGGGGCTCCGGGTACAGCTGCTCCGTCACCGGGTCCCGCAGCGCGCGGGACAGACGGACGCGCACCTCGGGGGACGCCGGGGACGACAGCTGGGGACACGCGGGGGACGTGAATGGGGTTTTTTCCCATTTTTTCCTGATTTTTTTCTGATTTTTTCCAAATTTTTTCCGATTTTTTCCCATTTTTTTCCGATTTTTTTCCGATTTTTTTCTGATTTTTTTCCAATTTTTTCTGATTTTTTTCTGATTTTTTCTGATTTTTTTCTGATTTTTTTCTGATTTTTTTCCGATTTTTTTCGGAATTTTTTCCAATTTTTTTCCTGATTTTTTTCAGATTTTTTGGGGCACTTTTCCAATATTTTCTCAGGGTTTTCCAGGATTTTCTTCTGATTTTTTGGCAATGTTCTGGGATTTTTTGGGGTTTTTCTTTTAGGATTTCTTGGGAATCTTTGAGATTTGTTTTTTGAGATATTTTGGGGACTTTTTTTTTTGAGATTCTTTTGAGATTTTTGGGGGAATTTTTCCTGATTTTTTTCAGGTTTTTGGGGATATTTTTGGGACAATTTGGGGACACTCTGGGGACACTCTGGGGCCACGGGGGTACGGCTGCTCCGTCACCGGGTCACGGAGCGCAGGACAGACGGACACGGACACCGGGGACGACAGCTGGGGACACGCAGGGGACATTGGTGACCATGGGGACAATGGGGACATTGGGGGGATTGGGGACATTGGGGACTTTGGGGACTCTGGGGAGACATTGGTGACATTGGGGACATTGGGGGGATTGGGGACATTGGGGACACTGGAGACCATGGGGACATTGGGGACACTGGGGAGGTTTTGGGGCATTTGGGGACATTTGGGGGGACATTGGGGACATTGGGAGGACTGGGGAGATTTGGAGACACCGGGGACAGTGGGGGGACATGAATGGGATTGGGGACATTGTGAATGCTTTGGGGACATTGGGGACAATGTGGGAACAGGGGACATTGGGGACACTGAGGGGATTGGGGACATTGGGGACACCAATGGAGTCGGGGACACTGGGAATGTTGGGGACATTGGGGACCATGGGGACAACGGGGACACTGAGGGAATTGGAGACATTGGGGACATTGGGGACATTGGGGACATTGGGAGGGTTTGCAGACATTGGGGACATTGGGGACATTGAGAACGTTTCGGGGACATTGGGGACACTGGGGACAATGTGGGAATTGGGGACATTGGGGACATTGGGGGGACATTGGGGACACTGAGAATGTTGGAGATATTGGAGATCATGGGGACAATGAAAACATTGAGGGACTGGGGACAGTGTGGGGACACGAATGGGATTGGGGACATTGTGAATGTTTGGGGACATTGGGGACAATGTGGGAATTGGGGACACTGGATTGGTGGCACTGGGAAAAGGGGACATTGGGGACTTTGGGGACATTGGAGACCATGGGGACACTGAGGGGATTGGGGACATTGGGGACACTGGGGAGGTTTTGGGGACATTGGGGACATTGGGGACACTGGGGACATCACAGGGATTGGTGACATTGAGAACGTTTTGGGGGACATTGGTGACATTGGGGGATTGGGGACACTGGGGACATTGGAGACCATGGGGACAATGGGGACACTGAGGGGATTGGGGACATTGGGGACACTGGGGAGGTTTTGGGGACATTGGGGACACTGTGGGATTGGGGACTTTGGGGGGGATTGGGGACATTGGGGGACACCGGGGACAGTGGGGGGACATGAATGGGATTGGGGACATTGTGAATGCTTTGGGGACATTGGGGACACTGAGGGGATTGGGGACATTGGGGACACCAATGGAGTCGGGGACACTGGGAATGTTGGGGACATTGGGGACCATGGGGACAACGGGGACACCGAGGGAATTGGAGACATTGGGGACATTGGGAGGGTTTGTAGACATTGGGGACATTGAGAACGTTTCGGGGACATTGGGGACACTGGGGACAATGTTGGAATTGGGGACATTGAGGACATTGGGGACATTAATGGAGTCAGGGACACTGAGAATGTTGGAGACATTGGGGATTATGGGGACAATGGGGACATTGGGGGGACATTGGGGACATTGGGGGACATTGGGGACATTGGGAGACATTGGAGACACTGTGGGCATTGGGGACTTTGGGGACATTGCGGGGACTGGGGATATTTGAGGACATTGGGGGGACATTGGGGACATTGGGGACACCGGGAGGGTTTGCAGGCATTGGGGACATCAGAGGGATTGGGGACACTGGGGACACTGGGGACATTGGGAATGTTGGGAATGTTGGGGACACTGGGGACATTGGAGACCATGTGGACAACAGGGACACTGAGGGGATTGGGGACATTGGAGACATTGGGGGGGTTTTGGGGGATTTGGGGACATTGGGGACATTGGGGGGGTTTTGGGGGATTTGGGGACATTGGGGACTTTGGGGACATTGGGGGACATTGGGGACATTAATGGAGTTATGGGACATTGGGGACCATGGGGACATTGGGGACACTGGGGAGGTTTTGGGGCATTTGGGGACATTTGGGGGGACATTGTGAGGACTGGGGAGATTTGGGGACACCGGGGACAGTGGGGGGACATGAATGGGATTGGGGACATTGTGAATGTTTGGGGACATTGGGGACATTGGTGACATTAATGGACTTAGGGACACTGAGAATGTTGGGGACATTGGAGACCATGGGGACATTGGGGACATTGTGGGATTGGGGACTTTGGGGGGGATTGGGGACATTGGGGGACACCGGGGACAGTGTGGGGACACGAATGGGATTGGGGACATTGTGAATGTTTGGGGACATTGGGGACAAGGTGGGAATTGGGGACACTGGATTGGTGGCACTGGGAAAAGGGGACAACGGGGACTTTGGGGACATTGGAGACCATGGGGACACTGAGAGGATTGGGGACATTGGGGACACTGGGGAGGTTTTGGGGACATTGGGGACACTGGGGACATTGGGGACATCACAGGGATTGAGGACATTGAGAACGTTTTGGGGGACATTGGTGACATTGAGGGATTGGGGACATTGGGGACATTGGGGACTCTGGGGACTTTGGGGAGACCTTGGGGACATTGGGGACTTTGGGGACATCATAGGGATTGGTGACATTGGGGACACCTTGGGGACACTGGGGGGCATTGGGGACACCTTGGGGACGTTGAGAATTTTGGGGGAATTTTTAGGGGAATTTTGGGAATTTTTGGGGGAAGTTTTTGGCATTTTTGGGGCATTTTGGGGGGAATTTTTGGGATTTTTTTGGGGGGGTTTTGGGGAAACTTGGAGGAAATTTGGGGGAATTTTTGGGGGAATTTTTGGGAATTCTTGGGGGAATTTTGGGGGAATTTTTGGAGATTTTTGGGGAAACTTTGAGGAATTTTGGGGGAATTTTTGGGAATTTTTGGGGGAATTTTTGGGGGAATTTTGGGGGAATTCTTGGGGGAATTTTTTTGGGGAATTTTTTTGGGGATTTTTGGTGAAACTTTGAGGAAATTTGGGGGAATTTTTGGGGAAATTTTTGGGGATTTTTGGGGGAACTTCGAGGAAATTTGGGTGAATTTTTGGGGAATTTTTGGGGGAATTTTGGGGGAATTTTTGGGGGAATTTTTTTGGGAATTTTTGGGGATTTTTGGGGAAACTTTGAGGAAATTTGGGTGAATTTTTGGGGGATTTTTTTTGGGAATTTTTGGGAATTTTGGGGTTCCTGTCCCCACCTGCAGCAGGATCCTGCGCGATCTCTCCAGGCGCCGCACCCGGCTCAGCCCGGCCGCGTGGCACAGGGACACGGCGTTGGTGGACAGGGGGGTGCACACCCCCAGCCTGCCGTAATTAACACAATTCGTTAATTAGCATTAATTAATTATCCTTAATGAGCCAAAAATCCCGAAATTCCCATCCAAATCCCACCAAAAATGCCCCCAAAAATCCCCCAAATTCCACCCAAACAGTGGCACAGCTCCAAGCCTGGGGTAGATTAGCCCTAATTAATTAATTAGTGCTAATTAATTATTCTTAATGAGCCAAAAATCCCAAAATTCCCATCAAAATCCCACCAAAAATGCCCCAGAAATCCCCAATCTGTGACACGGCGTTGGTGGACAGGGGTGTGCACACCCCCAGCCTGAAGTAATTAACACAATTCGTTAATTAGCATTAATTATTAGCACTAATCAGTCCAAAACCCCCGAAATTCCCCCAAATTCCCCACCTGGGCCCGATCTCCAGCAGCACGTGGGGGCCCTGGGGGCTCAGGAAGCTCCAGGGGCCAAAATTCCTTCAAATTTCCCCCAAAATCCCCAAAAAATCCCAAATAATCCCCAAAACTCCACCCAAAATCCTTCCCAAAAATCCAAAATCCCCCAAAATCCCCCAAAAATCCAAAAAAATTCTCAAAACCTCCCCAAGAAACACAAAAAAATCCCCAAGAAATCCCCCAAAATCCCCCAAAAATCTTCCCCAGTATCAAAAAATTCCAAAAAATTCCCTCTAAAATAGAAAAAATCCCCAAAAATCCCAAAATATCCCCCCAAAGTCCCCTAAAAATTAAAAAAAAATCTGAAATCCCTCCAAAATCCCCCCAAAAAACCTCCCCAAAATCGCCCTAAATTTTCCCAAATCCTCCCCCAAAATCCCCCAAAAAATCCCAAATAAACGCCCCAAAAAACCTCCAAAAAATAAAAAAATTCCAAAAAAAATCCCCCAAAATCCCCCCAAAACAAATCCCAAATAATCCCCCCAAAAAATCCCAAATAATCCCCAAAAAAATCCCCCAAATCCCCTAAAATCCCCCCGAAGACCCCCCCAAAATTTCCCAAAAAATCCCCTAAAATTTCCCAAAATCCCAAAATTCACCAAAAAAATCCAAAAAAATCCCCCCAGAAAATAATAAAAAAAAAAAATCTGAAAAAAATCCCCCAAAAATCCAAAAGAATCCCCCCAAAAAATCCAAATAAATTTCAAAAAAATCCCCCAAAAATCCAAAATAATCCCCAAAAAACCCCCCAAAAATCCCCTGAAACCCCCAAAATTTCCCAAAATTTCAAATTTTCCCCAAATTTCCCAAAATTTGCCCCAAATTCCCACCTGGGCCCGATCTCCAGCAGCACGTGGGGGCCCTGGGGGCCAAAATTTCCCCAAATCCCCCCAAAAACCCCAAAATCCCAAAGCAATCCTTCTCCAATCCCCAAAATTCCCCAGAATTCCTCCAAAACTAAAAAAAAAAATCCCAAAATTTTCAAAATAATCCTCAAAAATTTCCAAAACGGCCACAAAAATCTGTCCAAAACCCCCAAAAAATCCCCAAAATTTCCCCAAAACATCTCCAAAATAATCCCCCCAAATTCCTCTCAATCCACCCAAAAAAACCCAAAAACCCCCATAAAAGCCCCCAAGATACCCCAAAAAATCCCAAAACATTCCCCAAATTCCCCTAAAACGCCTCCCAAAACCCCAGAAAAAAAAAAATCCCCCCAAAAATCCCCCCAAATTCTCTCAAAATAGGACAAACTCCCCCCAAAATCTCCCCAAATCCCCTCAAAATTCCCCCCAAAATCCCTCCCGAAAAATGCCCCAAAATCTTCCCAATTCCCCCCAAATCCACCCAAAAATGCCCCCAAAAATGTCCCCAAAAATCCCCAAAAAATCCCCAAAAGATCCCCAAAAAATCCCCAAAAATTCCCCAAAAATCCCCAAAAAACCCCCCAAATCCGCTAAAATTTCCCCATAATCCCCTAAAATTTTGCCAGATGGTTCCCAAAAATCCCCAAATTTCCTAAAATTTCAAAATTTTCCCCAAATTTCCCGAATTTTCCCCAAATCCCACCTGGGCCCCATCTCCAGCAGCACGTGGGGGCTCTGGGGGCTCAGGAAGCTCCAGGGGCCAAAATTCCTTCAAATTTCCCCCAAAATCCCCAAAAAATCCCAAATAATCCCCAAAACTCCACCCAAAATCCTTCCCAAAAATCCAAAATCCCCCAAAATCCCCCAAAAATCCAAAAAAATTCTCAAAACCTCCCCAAGAAACACCAAAAAATCCCCGAGAAAGCCCCAAAAATCCCCCGGATTTCCAAAAAACTGCCCCAAATTCCCTCCAAATCCCCAAATTTCAAAAAAAAATCCCAAATAATCCCCCAAAAATCCCAAAGAATCCCTACCAAAAATTCCAAAATTTCCCCAAAAAATCCCCCAAAAAATGATAAAAAAAATCTGAAAAAAATCCCCCAAAAATCCAAAATAACCCCCCAAAACAATCCAAATAAACTTCAAAAAAATCCCCGAAAAATCAAAAAAAATCCCCCAAAAAACCCCAAAAATCCCCTAAAAACCCCCAAAATTTCCCAAAATTCCAAATTTTCCCCAAATTTCCCAAAATTTCCCCCAAATCCCACCTGGGCCCGATCTCCAGCAGCACGTGGGGGCCCTGGGGGCTCAGGAAGCTCCTCTGGGCCACGTCCCCGCCCTGGGCCAGGGGGGACCCCAAAATCCAGCGCAGGCTCTGCAGCTCAGATGGGTTTGGGGGGGAATCACCTGGAACACAGAAAATAAAAATACCCCATAAAAATCCCATTAAAATGGCAAAAATCCCGCAAAAATCCCATTAAAAATCCCATTAAAATGGCAAAAATCCCATAAAAATCCCATTAAAATCCCATAAAAATCCCATTAAAATCCCCAAAATCCAGCGCAGGCTCTGGAGCTCAGCTGGGCTTGGGGGGGAATCACCTGGAACCGAAAACCAAAATCCCATTAAAATCCCATTAAAATGGCAAAAATCCCATAAAAATCCCATTAAAATGGCAAAAATCCCATTAAAATCCCATTAAAATCCCATAAAAATCCCCAAAATCCAGCGCAGGCTCTGGAGCTCAGCTGGGTTTGGGGGGGAATCACCTGGAACCAAAAACCAAAATTATCCCATAAAAATCCTGCAAAAATCCCATTAAAATTGCATTAAAATTGCGAAAATCCCATAAAAATCTCATTAAAATGGCAAAAAATCCCATAAAAATCCCATTAAAATGGCAAAAATCCCACAAAAATCCCATTAAAAATCCCATTAAAATGGCAAAAATCCCATTAAAATCCCATAAAAATCCCATTAAAATCCCATTAAAGTGGCAAAAATCCCATAAAAATCCTACAAAAAATCCTACAAAAATCCCATAAAAATCCCATTAAAATGGTAAAAAATCCCATTAAAATGGCAAAAATCCCATTAAAATCCCATTAAAATCCCATTAAAATCTCATAAAAATGGCAAAAATCGCATTAAAATCCCATTAAAAATCGCATTAAAATCCCACTAAAATCCCATTAAAATCCCATTAAAAATCCCATTAAAATCCCATAAAAATCCCATTAAAATCCCATTAAAATCCCATTAAAAATCCCATTAAAATCCCATTAAAATCCCATAAAAATCCCCAAAATCCAGCGCAGGCTCTGAAGCTCAGCTGGGTTTGGGGGGAAATCTCCTGGAACCAAAAAGCAAAAATATCCCATAAAAATCCCATTAAAATGGTAAAAAATCTCATAAATCCCATAAAAATCCCATAAAAATCCCATTAAAATGGCAAAAATCCCGCAAAAATCCCATTAAAAATCCCATTAAAATGGCAAAAAACCCATAAAAATCCCATAAAAATCCCATAAAAATCCCATTAAAATGGCAAAAATCCCATTAAAATCCCATTAAAACCCCATAAAAATCCCATTAAAATGGCAAATATCCCATTAAAATCCCATTAAAATCCCATTAAAATCCCATTAAAATCCCACTAAAATCCCCAAAATCCAGCGCAGGCTCTGGAGCTCAGCCTGGTTTGGGGGGGAATCACCTGGAACCAGAAAACAAAATTATCCCATAAAAATCCCATAAAAATGGCAAAAATCCCATAAAAATCCCATAAAAATCCAATAAAAATCCCATTAAAATCCCCAAAATCCAGCGCAGGCTCTGGAGCTCAGCTGGGTTTGGGGGGGAATCACCTGGAACCAGAAAACAAAATTATCCCATAAAAATCCCATAAAAATCCCATTAAAATTGTATTAAAATGGCAAAAATCCCATAAAAATGGCAAAAATCCCATAAAAATCCCATTAAAATCCCATTAAAAATCGCATTAAAATGGCAAAAAATCTCATAAAAATGGCAAAAATCCCATTAAAATCCCACAAAAAATCCCATTAAAAATCCCATTAAAATGGCAAAAATCCCATTAAAATCCCATTAAAATCCCATTAAAATCCCATTAAAATCCCATTAAAATCCCATTAAAATCCCCAAAATCCAGCACAGGCTCTGGAGCTCAGATTGGCTTGGGGGGGAATCACCTGAAACCGAAAAAGAAAATTATCCCGTAAAAAACAAAAAATCCCATTAAAATCCCATTAAAATTGCATTGAAACAGGCAAAAATCCAATTAAAATTCCACCAAAAATTCCAAAAAAAATCCCAATTTTTGCCCAAATTTCACCCAATTTTTGCCCAAATTTCACCCAAATTTCACCCAATTTTTGCCCATTTTTTGTGTTTTTCCCCCCATTCTCACCTGCCCATCCCAGGCAGTAGCAGAGCTCGCAGGACACCCCGGTCACCCCCAAAACCTTCCAGAAACCCCCAAAAATTCGCCAAAAAATCCCCAAAAAATGAAAAAAAAATTTAGAATTTTTGCCCAAATTTTGGGTTTTTCCCCCCAATCTCACCTGCCCAGCCCAGGTGAGCACAGACCTCTCAGAGCCCTCCAAAAATCCTCAAAAATTCACAAAAATTCACCAAAAAACCCCAAAATTTACCCAAAAAAACGCCAATTTTTGCCCAATTTTTGCCCAAATTTCACCCAATTTTTGCCCAAATTTGGGGTTTTTCACCCCAACCTCACCTGCCCAGCCCAGGTGAGCACAGACCTCTCAGAGCCCTCCAAAAATCCTCAAAAATTCACAAAAATTCACCAAAAAAACCCCAAAATTTACCCAAAAAATGCCCAAAAAATTCAGAATTTTTGCCCAAATTTCACCCAAATTTCACCCAAATTTCACCCAATTTTTGCCCAATTTTTGTGTTTTTCCCCCCATTCTCACCTGCCCATCCCAGGCAGCAGCAGAGCTCGCAGGACACCCCGGTCACCCCCACAAATTCACCAAAAATTCACCAAAAAATCCCCAAAAAACCCCAAAATTGACCCAAAAAATCCCAATTTTTGCCCAAATTTCACCCAATTTTTGCCCAAATTTGGGGTTTTTCACCCCAGTCTCACCTGCCCAGCCCAGGTGAGCACAGACCTCTCAGAGCCCTCCAAAAATCCTCAAAAATTCACAAAAATTCACCAAAAAAACCCAAAATTTACCCAAAAAACCGCCAATTTTTGCCCAATTTTTGCCCAAATTTCACCCAATTTTTGCCCAAATTTCACCCAAATTTCACCCAATTTTTGCCCAAATTTTGTGTTTTTCCCCCCAATCTCACCTGCCCATCCCAGGTAGTAGCAGAGCTCACAGGACACCCCGGTCACCCCCAAAAATTCACCAAAAATTCACCAAAAATTCACCGAAAAACCCCAAAATTTACCCAAAAAATGCCCAAAAAATTCAGAATTTTTGCCCAAATTTTGCCCAAAATCCCCATTTTTCAGCCCAGACTCACCTGCCCATCCCAGGCAGTAGCAGAGCTCGCAGGACACCCCGGTCACCCCCAAAACCTTCCAGAAATCCCCAAAAATTCACCGAAAAATCCCCAAAAAACCCCAAAATTGACCCCAAAAATTCAGAATTTTTGCCCAAATTTTGGGTTTTTCCCCCCAACCTCACCTGCCCAGCTCAGGTGAGCACAGACCTCTCAGAGCCCTCCAAAAATCCTCAAAAATTCACAAAAATTCACCAAAAATTCACCAAAAAAACCCAAAATTTACCCAAAAAAATCCCAATTTTTACCCAAAATTGGGGTTTTTCACCCCAACGTTACCTGCCCAGGCCAGGTGAGCTCAGAGCTCTCAGAACCCTCCAAAAATCCCCAAAAATTCACAAAAATTCACCAAAAATTCACCAAAAAATCCCCAACAATTCACCAAAAAACCCCAAAATTGACCCCAAAAATTCAGAATTTTTGCCCAAATTTTGTGTTTTTCAGCTCAAACTCACCTGCCCATCCCAGGTAGTAGCAGAGCTCGCAGGACACCCCGGTCACCCCCAAAACCTTCCAGAAACCCCCAAAAATTCACCGAAAAATCCCCAAAAAACCCCAAAATTGACCCAAATTTCACCCAATTTTTGCCCAAATTTGGGGTTTTTCACCCCAATCTCCCCTGCCCAGCCCAGGTGAGCACAGACCTCTCAGAGCCCTCAAAAAAATCCCCAAAAATTCACAAAAATTCACCAAAAAACCCCAAAATTGACCCAAAAAACCGCCAATTTTTCACCCAATTTTTGCCCAAATTTCACCCAATTTTTGCCCAAATTTCACCCAATTTTTGCCCAAATTTGGGGTTTTTCACCCCAACCTCACCTGCCCAGCTCAGGTGAGCACAGACCTCTCAGAGCCCTCCAAAAATCCTCAAAAATTCACAAAAATCCCCAAAAATTCACCAAAAAACCCCAAAATTGACCCAAAAAAATCCCAATTTTTGCCCAAATTTCACCCAATTTTTGCCCAAATTTCATCCAAATTTCACCCAATTTTTGCCCATTTTTTGTGTTTTTCAGCCCATTCTCACCTGCCCATCCCAGGCAGTAGCACAGCTCGCAGGACACCCCGGTCACCCCCACAAATTCACCAAAAATTCACCAAAAACCCCCAAAATTTACCCAAAAAATGCCCAAAAAATTCAGAATTTTTGCCCAAATTTCACCCAAATTTCACCCAATTTTTGCTCAAATTTCACCCAAATTTCACCCAAATTTCACCCAAATTTCACCCAATTTTTGCCCAATTTTTGTGTTTTCCCCCCATTCTCACCTGCCCATCCCAGGTAGTAGCAGAGCTCGCAGGACACCCCGGTCACCCCCAAAACCTTCCAGAAACCCCCAAAAATTCACAAAAAATCCCCAAAAAACCCCAAAATTTACCAAAAAAATCCCAATTTTCACCCAATTTTTACCCAAAATTGGGGTTTTTCCCCCCAAATCTCACCTGCCCAAACAAGGCGAACTCAGAGCTCTCAGAGCCCTCCAAAAATCCCCAAAAATTCACAAAAATTCACAAAACTTCGCCAAAAAATCCACAAAAAATCACTAAACACCCCCAAAATTTACCCAAAAAATTCAGAATTTTTCCCCAATTTTTGCCCATTTTTTGTGTTTTTACCCCCAATCTCACCTGCCCATCCCAGGCAGTAGCAGAGCTCACAGGACACCCCGGTCACCCCCAAAACCTTCCAGAAACCCCCAAAATTCACCGAAAAATCCCCAAAAAATCCCCAAAAAACCCCAGAATTTACCCAAAAAATTCAGAACTTTTGCCCAAAATTGGGGTTTTTCACCGCAATCTCACCTGCTCAAACAAAGTGAGTGCAGACCTCTCAGAGCCCTCCAAAAATCCCCAAAATTCACAAAAATTTGCCAAAAAATCCACAAAAATTCACCAAAACACCCCAAAATTTACCCAAAAAATCCCAATTTTTGCCCAAATTTTGCTCAAATTTGGGGTTTTCCCCCCAAGTCTCACCTGCCCAAACAAGGCGAACTCAGAGCTCTCAGAGCCCTCTAAAAAATCCCCAAAAATTCATAAAAATTCACCAAAAATTCACCAAAAATTCACCGAAAAACCCCAAAATTGACCAAAAAAATCCCAAATTTCACCCAAATTTCACCCAAATTTCACCCAATTTTTGCCCAAATTTCACCCAATTTTTGCCCAAATTTCACCCAATTTTTGCCCAAATTTCACCCAATTTTTGCCCAAATTTCACCCAAATTTCATCCAATTTTTGCCCAATTTTTGCCCATTTTTTGTGTTTTTCCCCCATTCTCACCTGCCCATCCCAGGTAGTAGCAGAGCTCGCAGGACACCCCGGTCACCCCCGGCTCCACCTCCTTGGCCGCCGCCAGGGGGGACCCCAAACCCGAGGGGACCCCGAGATCGGGGACCCCCCCCGGGCTCTGCGGGAGCACGAAGAAGCGCAGCAGCTGCATCTGCAAGGGGCAAAAATGAAATAAATTAATAAAAAATAGCAAAATTTACCCCAAAATATCCCAAAATTTGTCCCAAAACAGTCCCAAAAATTACAAAAAAAAAAAAATCCCAATTTTCCCCATAAAACTCCAGAAATTTCTACCACAAAAATCCCAATTTTGGGGGGAATTTTCCCATAAAAATCCCAAAATTTTTGCCGGAAAAATCCCAAAATTTCCCCATAAAACCCCCAACTTATGGGGGAGTTTTGACACAAAAATCCCAAAATTTCCCCCTAAAAATCCCAATTTTTACCATAAAGATCTGAATATTAGGGGGAATTTTCCCCATAAAATAACAAAATTTCCCCAGAAAAATCCCCAAATTTTGGGGGAAATTTCCCAATAAAAAATCCCCAAATTTGAGGGAAAAATTCCAGAATCTGCAACGGCCAGAAATGGCAAAAATTAACAAAAAACAGCCCAAAAATTAACAAAAAATAGCCCAAAAATGGACCCACAATATCCCTAAATTTTTGTCATAAAAGTCCCAAAAATTCCCCATAAAAATCCCAAATTTTGGGGGAATTTTGCCATAAAAAGTCCCAAAATTTCCCCATAAAAATCCCAAATTTGGGGGGAATTTTGCCATAAAAAGTCCCAAAATTGCCCCATAAAAATCCCAAATTTTGGGGGAATTTTGCCATAAAAAACCCCAAAATTGCCCCATAAAAATCCCAAATTTTGCGGGGAATTCCGCCAGAAAAATTCCAAAATTTCCCCAGAAAAATTCCAAAATTTCTGCCACAAAAATCCCAAATTTTGCTGTAAAAATCCCAAGTTTTTCCCTAAAAATGCAGAAAACTTTCCCATAAAAATCCCAAATTTGGGGGGAATTTTGCCGTTAAAAATCCCAAAGTTTTTGCCATAAAAACCCCAATTTTGGGGGGAATTTTGCCCATAAAAATCCCCAAAATTCCCAGAAAAAATCCAAGAATTTGGGGGAAATTTGCCCCAAAAATCCCAAAATTTGGGGAATTTGGGGACCCCCCCCGGGCTCTGCGGGAGCACGAAGAAGCGCAGCAGCTGCATCTGGAACGGGCAAAAATGAAATAAATTAATAAAAAATAGCAAAATTTACCCCAAAATGTCCCAAAATTTGTCCCAAAACAGTCCCAAAACTTCCCCAAAAAAATCTCAAAATTTACCCCAAAAAATCCCAATTCTTGCTATAAAAATAATAAAAAAATCCCCATTTTTGCCATACATTTTGAGGAAATTTTGCCCAAAAAATCCCAAAATTTACCACTAAAAAACCCCAATTCTTGCTATAAAAATAAAAAATATTCCTCATACAAATCCCAATTTTTGGGGGAATTTTCCCATAAAAATCCCAACATTTTTGCCATAAAAATCCCAAATTTGGGGGCAATTTTGCCATAAAAATCCCAATTTTTCCCAATAAAAGTCCCCAAATTTCTTCTAGGAAAATTCCCAAATTTTTGCCATAAAAGTCCCAAAACTTCCCCATAAAAATCTCAAAAATTCCCCCAAAAAATCCCCAAAATTCCTTCACATTTCTCCCCCTAATTCCCCCCCAAAAAATCCCCCAAAAAATCCGAAAAACATCCCAAAAATCCCCCAAAAAATCCCAAAATTCCCCGAAATTCCCCCCTTAAACCCCAAATTCCCGCAAAATCTCCCCCAAAAATTCCCCAAAATTCCCCCAAAAATCCAAAAAAAAAAACCCCAAAATCTCCCCCAAAAAATCCCCCAAAAAAATCCCAAAAAACCCCCCAAAAATCCCAAAAAACATAAAAAAAACCCCAAAAATTCCGCCCCTCCCCCCTCCGGCACCTCCGCGGCTTTCGCCGATTCTGCCCCAAAATGGCCCCGCGGGGGCTTTTAAAGGGGGGAGGGGCGGGGGCGTGGCCTGAGGGGGCGGGGCCTGAGGGAGGCGTGGTTTGATTGGCGGAGCTTTGCGAGGCCACGCCCACTTTGCTAAAATGGTGGCAGATAGGTTCAAAATTGACCCAAAATTTGAGCAAAATTGGGAATTTTGTGAGCCTGGAAGACCCAAAATTGACGCCAAAAGCCTCAAAATGCACCAAAAAAATCACCAAAAAGCCTCAAAGTTGCAGAAATTCACCCAAAATTGGGATTTTTGTGAACCTGAGAGACCCTAAAATGCCCCAAAATCATCAAAATTCATTAAATTCATCCAAAATTCCCCCAAAATTCGGATTTCTGGCAACCTTGGAGCCCCAAAATGCCCGAAATCCACCCCAAAATCACCCAAAATTCACAAAAAAAGCCTCAAAATCAACAAAAAATCACCCCAAAAGCCCCAAAAATACCCAAAATCACCCCAAAAATCACCAAAAGTTCATCCAAAATTCTCCAAAAAGCCACAAATTTGTCCCCAAATTCACCAAAATAGACCCAAAATTCACCCAAAAAGCCCCAAAATCACCCAAAATTGGGATTTTTGTCACCCTGAGGGCGCCAAAATGCCCAAAATTCACCCCAAATTCACCAAATTTCACCTAAAATTGGGATTTTTTTTGACCCTTGGAATCAGAGGCCCCAAATTTGAAGAATTCCAGGGGAATTTTCCAGAATTTTGGAGAAAATTTGGGATTTAGGGAAATTTTAGGGGAATTTTTTTCCTTTTTAGAGCAATTTTGGAGGATATTTGGAGATTTTTGCGGGGAATTTTGGGATTTTTTGTGGGGAATTTGGGATTTTTTTAAAAGAATTTTTTGGGAAAGAAAATTTGGGAATTTCTGGCGTTTTTACAGGACTTTTGGGAGAATTTGGAAGTTTTTAGAGGAATTTTGGGAATTTTTTGGGGTTTTTTGGGGCGTCTACAGGGGTGGGGCGCCCCTCCCCCCGCCCCTCCCCCCACCCCCTGTGACCCCTGAGGGGGCGGGGCAGGGGTGGGAAGGTCGTTGGTGACGTCATCGATGACGTCATGACCTTGAGAGCCTCTCCCACCCCAAAATCCCCTCAGGGACCCCAAAAATCCAACCCGGGACCCCAAAAATCTCCTCAGGACCCCCAAAACCCCCTCAGGAATCCCTAAATCCAACTCGGGATCCCCAAAATCACCTCAAGGACCCTCAAATTCCGTTCGGGACCCCAAAAATCAACTCCAGAACCCCTAAAATCCGCTCAAAACACCCAAAATGAACCTCGGGACCCTCAAAATCTTCTCAGAACCCCCAAAAATCCAACCCGGCATCCCCAAAAATCCCCTCAGGGACCCCAAAATCAACTCCAGGACCCCCAAAATCCCCTCAAGACCCCCTAAATTCGCTCAGGGACCCCAAAATGCACCCAAAGACC
>CM063145.1:12531693-12605019 GCA_031885435.1 Passerculus sandwichensis
TTCCAGATTTTTTCACCGTTTTTTTTTTTCCAAAATCCTGGATTTTTCCCCTGTACTTTCCTATCTTTGCCCCCAATTTCTTTACATTTTTTGCCCAATTTTTTATGCTTTTACCCCAATTTTTTGCGGTTTTTTTCTCAATTTTTACCCCAATTTTCCCTGATTTTTTTTCCCCATATCTCCGCCCAACCTCCACCGTTTTTCACGGGGTTTTTTTTTGTTTTTTCCCCAAATTCCTGCAATTTTTTTCCCTGTACTTTCCTATCTTTCCCCGCAATTACTTCCACTTTTTCCCCAATTTTTTATGCTTTTACCCCAATTTTTGGGGTTTTTTTCCCAATTTTTGGGGGTTTTTTTCCCCACATTTTTACCAATTTTCCCTGATTTTTTCCCCATATCTCCGCCAAACCTCCGCCGTTTTTCACGGGGTTTTTTTTGTTTTTCCCCAATTTTTTGGGTTTTTTTCCCAATTTTTTATCATTTTTTCACCAAATTTCCAGATTTTTTCACCGTTTTTTTTTTCCGAATTCCTGCAATTTTTCCCCTGTACTTTCCCATCTTTCCCCCCAATTTCTTTACATTTTTTCCCAATTTTTTGGGCTTTTTGACCCCAATTTTTTGGGTTTTTTTTCTCAACTTTTACCCCAATTTTCCCTGATTTTTTTTCCCCACATCTCCGCCCAACCTCCGCCGTTTTCCACGGGGTTTTTTTTTGTTTTCCCCCAAATTTTTGGGTATTTTCCCAATTTTTTATCATTTTTTCACCAAATTTCCAGATTTTTTCACCGTTTTTTTTTTCCAAATTCCGGATTTTTTTCCCTGAACTTTGGCGTCTTTTCCCTCCATTTTTTGGGTCTTTTTCCCCAATTTTTCCCCGATTTTTCCCATTTTTTCGCCAAATTTCCGTATTTTTTCACGGAGTTTTTTTTTTGTTTTTCCCCCAAATTCCTGCAATTTTTTCCCTGTACTTTCCCATCTTTCCCCCCAATTTCTTTACATTTTTTCCCAATTTTTTGGGCTTTTACCTCAATTTTTGGGGGTTTTTTTTCGCAATTTTTTCCCATTTTTTCGCCAAACTTCCATATTTTTTCACTGGGTTTTTTTCTTTTTTCTTTCCAATTTTTGGTGCTTTTCCCCAAATTCCTTTTCCCCCAAATTCCTTGAATTTTTTCCCTGAACTTTGGCGTCTTTTCCCTCCCTTTTTTGGGGTTTTTTCCCCCAATTTTTCCCTTTTTTTTCGCCAAATTTCCATCTTTTTTCACCGAGTTTTTTTTCACCTTTTTTCCCATTTTTTGTGCTTTTCACCATTTATTTCATTTTTTTCCCAAATTCCCTTTTTCCCCAAATTCCTGCATTTTTTTCCCCTGTACTTTCCTATCTTTCCCCAAATTTTTGGGGTTTTTTTCTCAACTTTTACCCCAATTTTCCCTGATTTTTTTCCCCATATCTCCGCCCAACCTCCACCGTTTTTCACGGGTTTTTTTCTGTTTTTTCCCCAAATTCCTGCTTTTTTTTTCCCTGTACTTTCCTATCTTTCCCCCCAAATTCTTTACATTTTTGCCCAATTTTTTGGGGTTTTTTTCCCCACATTTTTACCAATTTTCCCTGATTTTTTCCCCCATATCTCCGCCCAACCTTCGCCATTTTCCACGGGGTTTTTTTTGTTTTCCCCCGAATTTTGGGCTGTTTCTCCTCTCACCCACGGTGTGGATGGGCCGCCGGAAGGGCAGCAGCCCCAGCTGTACTGGAAGACGCCGCGGGCGTGGAACAGCGGCAGCGCCACCCCCAATATTTTCCCCAATTTTTTTCCCATTTTTTTCCTATTTTTTGTGCTTTTCACCATTTATTTCATTTTTTTCCCAAATTCCCTTTTCCCCCAAATTCCTGCATTTTTTTCCCCTGTACTTTCCTATCTTTCCCCCAATTTTTTGGGTTTATTTCTCAACTTTTACCCCAATTTTCCCCCATATCTCCGCCCAACCTCCACCGTTTTCCACGGGGTTTTTTTTGTTTTTCCCCATTTTTTCCCTTTTTTCCCCCCAAATTCCCTCACCCACGGTGTGGATGGGCCGGCGGAAGGGGCAGCAGCCCCCAGCTGTACTGGAAGACGCCGCGGGCGTGGAACAGCGGCAGTGCCACCCCCAGCAGCCGCTGCAGCCGCCCCTGCAGCCGCCGCAGCCGCGAGCCCGGCGGGTTGGGCACCTGCTGGAACAGCTCGTTCTCCCCAAAGCTGAACACGGGCACCAGCGGCGTGCTGGAAGGAAAATTCGGGGGGTCAGAAATATTTAGGAGCTTGTCATGGTGCTTCATGCAAAATTTCAGCTCGAAATTCCCACTGGAAACGCCAAAATCCCACTCGGAATGGAGGATCCCTGCTCGGAAATTCCACTTGAGAAAGGCCAAAAATCCCTCCTGGAAATCCCAAATCCCTTCCCCAGAAATTCCACTTGAAAAACGCCAAAATCCCTTCTCTAAATCTCCCTTTAGGAAGCTCAAAATTCCCCTAGAGGAACCCCAAAAACCCCCCCCTGAAAATCCCCCATTTCTGCCCCAAAATCCCCATTTATCACCCCAAAACCCCTCCCCTCACGGACTGCAAAATGCCCATTTACCACCCAAAACCGACCCCAAAATCCCAAATTATCACCCCTAAACCACCCCAAAATAATGATTTCTGCCACAAAATCCCCATTTATCACCCCAAAATCCACATTTATCCCCCAAAATCCCTGAGATATCCCTCCAAATCTTCCATTTCCCACCTCAAAACCCCTCCCCTCACGGACCGCAAAATGCCCACTTACCACCCCAACACCGACCCCAAAATCCCAAATTATGACCTCAAAACCACCCCAAAATCCCCATTTCTCTCCCCAAATCCCCCATTTAACCCACCCAAATCCCCATTTCTGCTCCAAAATCTCGATTTTGCCCCAAAATCCCACCCGGATTTGAGGGCGATCCTGACGAAGCCCGTCCTGCGCAGCAGCCGCAGCCGCAGCGCCCCCGGCCGTGCCTCCAGGAACCCCCAAAATCCCCTCAAATCCCCCCAAAATCCCAAATTATCACCCCAAAACCATCCCAAAATCATGATTTCTGCCACAAAATCCCCACTTATCACCCCAAAATCCACATTTATCCCCCCAAAATCCCTGATATATCCCTCCAAATCTTCCATTTCCCACCTCAAAACCCCTCCCCTCACGGACCGCAAAATACCCATTTACCAGCCCAAAACCGACCCCAAAACCACCCCAAAATCCCTAATTATCACCCCAAAATCCCCATTTCTTTCCCCAAATCCCCCATTTAACACCCCCAAATCCCCATTTCTGCCCCAAAATCCCGATTTTGCCCCAAAATCCCACCCGGATTTGAGGGCGATCCTGACGAAGCCCGTCCTGCGCAGCAGCTGCAGCCGCAGCGCCCCCGGCCGTGCCTCCAGGAACCCCCAAAATCCCCTCAAATCCCCCCAAAATCCCAAATTATCACCCCAAAACCACCCCAAAATCATGATTTCTGCCACAAAATCCCCATTTATTACCCCAAAATCCACATTTATCCCCCCAAAATCCCTGATATATCCATCCAAATCTTCCATTTCCCACCTCAAAACCCCTCCCCTCACGGACCGCAAAATGCCCATTTACCACCCCAAAACCGACCCCAAAACCCCCCAAAATCCCAAATTATCACCCCAAAACCACCCCAAAATCGCCATTTCTCTCCCCAAATCCCCCATTTAACACACCCAAATCCCCATTTCTGCTCCAAAATCTCAATTTTGCCCCAAAATCCCACCCGGATTTGAGGGCGATCCTGACGAAGCCCGTCCTGCGCAGCAGCCGCAGCCGCAGCGACCCGGAACCCCAAAATCCCCTCAAATCCCCCCAAAATCCCAAATTATCACCCCAAAACCACCCCAAAATCATGATTTCTGCCACAAAATCCACATTTATCACCCCAAAATCCACATTTATCCCCCCAAATCCCTGAGATATCCCTCCAAATCTTCCATTTCCCACCTCAAAACCCCTCCCCTCACGGACCGCAAAATGCCCATTTACCACCCCAAAAACGACCCCAAAACCCCCCAAAATCCCTAATTATCACCCCAAAACCACCCCAAAATCCCCATTTCTCTCCCCAAATCCCCCATTTAACACACCCAAATCCCCATTTCTGCTCCAAAATCTCGATTTTGTCCCAAAATCCCACTCGGATTTGAGGGCGATCCTGACGAAGCCCGTCCTGCGCAGCAGCTGCAGCGCGCCCGGCCGGGCCTCCAGGGACCCCAAAATCCCCTCAAATCCCCCCAAAATCCCAAATTATCACCCCAAAACCACCCCAAAATCATGACTTCTGCCACAAAATCCCCATTTATCACCCCAAAATCCACATTTATCCCCCCAAATCCCTGAGATATCCCTCCAAATCTTCCATTTCCCACCTCAAAACCCCTCCCCTCACGGACCGCACAATGCCCATTTACCACCCCAAAACCGACCCAAACCCCCCCAAAATCCCTAACTATCACCCCAAAATCCCGAGTTCTCTCCCCAAATCCCCCATTTAACACCCCCAAATCCCCATTTCTGCTCCAAAATCTCGATTTTGCCCCAAAATCCCACCCGGATTTGAGGGCGATCCTGACGAAGCCCGTCCTGCGCAGCAGCCGCAGCCGCAGCGCCCCCGGCCGGGCCTCCAGGAACCCCAAAATCCCCTCAAATCCCCCCAAAATCCCAAATTATCACCCCAAAACCACCCCAAAATCATGACTTCTGCCACAAAATCCCCATTTATCACCCCAAAATCCACATTTATCCCCCAAAATCCCACCCGTATTTGAGGGCGATCCTGACGAAGCCCGTCCTGCGCAGCAGCCGCAGCCGCAATGCCCCCGGCCGGGCCTCCAGGGACCCCCCAAATTCCCAGATTTTCACCCCAAAATCCTCATTTTTGCCCCAAAATCCCCATTTATCACCCCATAATCCCACCCGTATTTGAGGGCGATCCTGACGAAGCCCGTCCTGCGCAGCAGCTGCAGCCGCAGCGCCCCCGGCCGGGCCTCCAGGAACCCCCCAAATTCCCAGATTATCACCCCTAAATCCTCATTTTTGCCCCAAAATCCCATTTATCGCCCCAAAATCCCACCCGTATTTGAGGGCGATCCTGACGAAGCCCGTCCTGTGCAGCAGCCGCAGCCGCAGCACCCCCGGAACCCCAAAATCCCCTAAAATCCCCCCAAAATCCCAAATTATCACCCCAAAACCACCCCAAAATCATGATTTCTGCCACAAAATCCCCATTTATCACCCCAAAATCCACATTTATCACCCCAAAATTCCAGATATATCCCTCCAAATCTTCCATTTCACACCTCAAAACCCCTCCCCTCACGGACCGCAAAATGCCCATTTACCACCCCAAAACCGACCCCAAACCCCCCCAAAATCCTTAACTATCACCCCAAAATCCCGAGTTCTCTCCCCAAATCCCCCATTTAACACCCCCAAATCCCCATTTCTGCTCCAAAATCTCGATTTTGCCCCAAAATCCCACCCGGATTTGAGGGCGATCCTGACGAAGCCCGTCCTGCGCAGCAGCCGCAGCCGCAGCGCCCCCGGCCGGGCCTCCAGGGACCCCCCAAATTCCCAGATTATCACCCCAAAATCGCCATTTTTGCCCCAAAATCCCCATTTATCACCCCAAAATCCCACCCGGATTTGAGGGCGATCCTGACGAAGCCCGTCCTGCGCAGCAGCTGCAGCCGCAGCGCCCCCGGCCGGGCCTCGAGCGCCTCCGGGGGCCCGCCCAGGGCGATCACGGCCACGAGGCCGCCGGGGCCCGCCAGGAGGTGCTCCAGGCTCGAGGCCTCCGACGAAACCAGGCCTGGAAATAAAGAAATAAAGTGGAAAAAATTCAGAAATAAAGGAGAAAAAAAATTTGCAATTAAAGGGGAAAAAATTTGGAATTATTCAGAACCCTGGGCCTGGCCCGGAGGTGCTTCAGGCTCGAGGCCTCTGAGGAAACCAGGCCTGGAAATGCAGAAATAAAGGGGAAAAAATTCAGAAATAAAGGGGGAAAATATCAGAACTGAAGGGGGGAAAATGCAGAATTAGTAGTAGAAAAAAAAAAAAAATTAAAGGGGGAAAAATATCGGAATTAAAGGGGAAAAAAATTTGGAATTATTGAGAACCCCGGGCCTGGCCAGGAGGTGCTCCAGGCTTGAGGCCTCTGAGGAAATCATGCCTGGAAATGCAGAAATAAAGTGGAAAAAATTTAGAAATAAAGGGAAAAAAAAAAAAACGGAAATAAAGGGGAAAATAATCAGAATTAAAGGAAAAAAATCAAAACAGAAATAAAGGGGAAAAAAAAATCAGAATGAAAGGGGAAAAAATTGGGAATTATTGAGAACCCCGGGCCTGGCCAGGAGGTGCTCCAGGCTCGAGGCCTCCGAGGAAATCATGCCTGGAAATGCAGAAATAAAGTGGAAAAAATTCAGAAATAAAGGGAAAAAAAAAACGGAAATAAAGGGGAAAATAATCAGAATTAAAGGAAAAAAACCAAAACAGAAATAAAGGGGAAAAAAATTCGGAATTAAAGGGGAAAAAATTGGGAATTATTGAGAACCCCGGGCCTGGCCAGGAGGTGCTTCAGGCTCGAGGCCTCAGAGGAAACCAGGCCTGGAAATAAAGAAATTAAGTGGGAAAAAATCAGAAATAAAGGGAAAAAAAAAAAAAAAAAAGGAAATAAAGGGGAAAATAATCAGAATTAAAGGAAAAAAAATCAGAAATAAAGGGGAAAAAAATTGGGAATTATTGAGAACCCCGGGCCTGGCCAGGAGGTGCTCCAGGCTTGAGGCCTCTGAGGAAATCATGCCTGGAAATGCAGAAATAAAGTGGAAAAAATTCAGAAATAAAGGGGGAAAATATCAGAACTGAAGGGGGGAAATGCAGAATTAGTAGTAGGAAAAAAAAAAAAGAATTAAAGGGGAAAAAAATCGGAATTAAAGGGGAAAAAATTCAGAATTCTTGAGAACCCCCGGCCAGGCCAGGTGGTGCTCCAGGCTCGAGGCCTCAGAGGAAACCAGGCCTGGAAATAAAGAAATTAAGTGGGAAAAATGAGAAATAATCAGAGTTAAAGGACAAAAAATTCAGAAATAAAGGGGAAAAAAATTCGGAAACAAAGGGGAAAAAAATTTGGAATTATTGAGAACCCCGGGCCTGGCCAGGAGGTGCTCCAGGCTCAAGGCCTCTGAGGAAACCAGGCCTGGAAAATCAGAATTAAAGTGGGAAAAAATCAGAAATAAATGGGGAAAATATCAGAACTGAATGGGGAAAATGCAGAATTAGTAGTAGAAAAAAATAAGAATTAAAGGGGGAAAAATATCGGAATTAAAGGGGAAAAAAATTGGGAATTATTCAGAACCCCGGGCCTGGCCAGGAGGTGCTTCAGGCTTGAGGCCTCTGAGGAAATCATGCCTGGAAATGCAGAAATAAAGTGGAAAAAAATCAGAAATAAAGGGGGAGAATATCAGAACTGAAGGGGGAAAATGCAGAATTAGTAGTAGAAAAAAAAAAAAAAAGAATTAAAGGGGGAAAAATATCGGAATTAAAGGGGAAAAAAATTTGGAATTATTGAGAACCCTGGGCCTGGCCAGGAGGTGCTTCAGGCTTGAGGCCTCTGAGGAAATCATGCCTGGAAATGCAGAAATAAAGTGGAAAAAAATCAGAAATAAATGGGGAAAATATCAGAACTGAAGGGGGAAAATGCAGAATTAGTAGTAGAAAAAAATAAGAATTAAAGGGGAAAAAAATCGGAATTAAAGGGGAAAAAATTCAGAATTCTTGAGAACCCCCGGCCAGGCCAGGTGGTGCTCCAGGCTCGAGGCCTCAGAGGAAACCAGGCCTGGAAATAAAGAAATTAAGTGGGAAAAAAGAGAAATAAAGGGGAAAAAAATTCAGAGTTAAAGGACAAAAAATTCAGAAATAAAGGGGAAAAAAATTCAGAAATAAAGGGGAAAAAATTGGGAATTATTCAGAACCCCGGGCCTGGCCAGGAGATGCTCCAGGCTCAAGAAACCAGGCTTGGAAAATCGGAATTTTGGGGGGGAAAAAATGAGAATTAGTGGGAAAGAAAATCAGAATTTGGGTTTTGAATTTGAAATATTTCAAATTTGGAAATTATTCCAATTCAAATTTGGAATTATTCCAAACCCCAGGCCCGGCCAGGAGGTGCTCCAGGCTCGAGGCCTCCGAGGAAACCAGGCCTGGATGGGGGAACCCAAAAACCAAAAAACTGGGGGGGAATAAAATAAAAAAAAAATTAAAAATTATATTTCCAACTTCCTCAATTTATATTTTATTTTAATTTTACTCTTTTTTCACCACCAGCCATGGCATAGTCTCTGAAGAGCGGCAGGCGGAACCAGCAAGGCAGCGTCAACCCAAAGCCCACAGGACATTTTCTATGTAACTGAACTGTTTGTATATTTAAATTTTATGCAAAATTTATGCAAATTTATGCAAATTTTAATCCTTTCTCACCGCCGGCAGGGCAGCGTCAGCCCAAAGCCCTCAGGATATTTTCTAGGTAACTGATCTGTTTGAATATTTAAATTTATGCTAATTTGTGCAAATATATGCAGATTTATGCGAATTTATGCAAATTTAACCCTTTCTCACCCCCGGCCATGGCGTAGTCCCGGAAGAGCGGCAGGCGGAACCAGCAGGGCAGCGTCAGCAGCCGCGGCTGCAGCCCCGGGAAGAGGCGCCCGAACCCGGTGGCCTCGGTGCAGAAATTCCCGAAGGCTCCGGCGGCCAAAACCCCGTGAGGGTGGAACCCGAACACGTAATTGCGCCCGGGGTCCAGCGGCACCGTGCGGATCAGCTACAAAAAGTGGATTTTTTTTTTTTTTAATTTATTTATTCAGGGTTTTCTGGGGAAATTTTGGGGTTTTTTTTTGAGGTTCTTGGGAATTTGGGGGGACTTTTTGGAGAATTTTTGGCGATTTTTAGGGATTTTTAAGGGATTTTTGGGGTTTAGAGCGGCATTTAGGGGTCCTCGGGGAGTTTTATTTTGAATTTGGGGGGGGAGGGGTTGGGTTTTTTTGTGGTTTTGTTTATTTTGACCATTTACGGTGCAATGGCGCCCCCTGAAGGCGGGGCGGGTGGCGGTCATCCAGAGACCCCCCAAAACCCCCCTAAATCCCCCCAAAACCTCTCAAAACTCCCCTCAGGAAGCCCAAACCCCCCTAAACCCCACTCTGGGACCCACAAAACCCCCAAAATCCCCTCAGAAACCCCCAGAAATCCCCCCCAAACCCCATTTCCCGCCATTTTCCCCTGAGGATCACCGAGATGGGGAAGTAGTCCCGGAAGTGGTTCCAGACGGGCCAGGCGCGCACCCAGGCGTGTCCCGGTCCTCCAGAGACCCCCAAACCCCATCCAGGGACCCCAAAATTCCCCCAAAACTCCATTTAGAGACCCTAAACCCCCCTAAACCCCACACTGGGACCCACAAAACCCCCAGAATCCCCTCAGAATTCCCCCCAAACCCCATTTCCCGCCATTTTCCCCTGAGGATCACTGAGATGGGGAAGTAGTCCCGCAAGTGGTTCCAGACGGGCCAGGAGCGCCCTGGTCCTCCAGAGACCCCCAAACCCCATCCAGAGACCCCAAAATTCCCCCAAAACTCCATTTAGAGACCCCAAACCCTCTAAACCCCACACTGGGACCCACAAAACCCCCAAAATCCCCTCAGAAACCCCCAGAATCCCCTCAGAAATCCCCCCAAACCCCATTTCCCGCCATTTTCCCCCTGTGGATCACCGAGATGGGGAAGTAGTCCCGGAAGTGGTTCCAGACGGGCCAGGCGCGCACCCAGGCGTGTCCCGGTCCTCCAGAGACCCCCAAACCCCCCTAAATCCCCCCCAAACCCCCCCAAAACTTCTCTCAGGAACCCCAAACCCCCCTAAACCCCACACTGGGACCCACAAAACCCCCAGAATCCCCTCAGAATTTCCCCCAAACCCCATTTCCCGCCATTTTCCCCCGAGGATCACCGAGATGGGGAAGTAGTCCCGGAAGTGGTTCCAGACGGGCCGGGAGCGTCCTGGTCCTCCAGAGACCCCCAAACCCCATCCAGGGACCCCAAAATTCCCCCAAAACTCCATTTAGAGACCCCAAACCCCCTAAAATCCACACTGGGACCCACAAAACCCCCAAAACCCCCTCAGAAATCCCCCCCAAACCCCATTTCCCCCCGAGGATCACCGAGATGGGGAAGTAGTCCCGGAAGTGGTTCCAGACGGGCCAGGCGCGCACGCAGGCGTGTCCCGGTCCTCCAGAGACCCCCAAACCCCCCTGAATCCCCAAAAAAACTCCCAAAACCCCCCAAAACTCCCATCAAGAAGCCTAACCCCCCAAAATCCCCTCAGAAACCCCCCAAATCCCCTCAGAAATCCCCCCCAAACCCCATTTCCCGCCATTTCCCCCCGAGGATCACCGAGATGGGGAAGTAGTCCCGCAAGTGGTTCCAGACGGGCCAGGAGCGTCCTGGTCCTCCAGAGACCCCCAAACCCCATCCAGGGACCCCAAAATTCCCCCAAAACTCCATTTAGAGACCCTAAACCCCCCTAAACCCCACACTGGGACCCACAAAACCCCCAAAACCCCCTCAGAATTTCCCCCAAACCCCATTTCCCCCCGAGGATCACCGAGATGGGGAAGTAGTCCCGGAAGTGGTTCCAGACGGGCCAGGCGCGCACGCAGGCGTGTCCCGGTCCTCCAGAGACCCCCAAACCCCCCTGAATCCCCAAAAAAACTCCCAAAACCCCCCAAAACTCCCCTCAAGAAGCCTAACCCCCCAAAATCCCCTCAGAAACCCCCCAAATCCCCTCAGAAATCCCCCCCAAACCCCATTTCCCGCCATTTCCCCCCGAGGATCACCGAGATGGGGAAGTAGTCCCGCAAGTGGTTCCAGACGGGCCAGGAGCGTCCTGGTCCTCCAGAGACCCCCAAACCCCCTTAAATCCCCCCAAAACCTCCAAAAATCCCCCCAAAACCTCCCAAAATCCCCCCCAAACTCCCTTCAGGAAGCCCAAACCCCCCTAAAATCCACACTGGGACCCACAAAACCCCCAAAATCCCCTCAGAAACCCCCAGAAATGCCCCCAAAATCCCGTTTCCCGCCATTTTCCCCCGAGGATCACCGAGATGGGGAAGTAGTCCCGGAAGTGGTTCCAGACGGGCCAGGCGCGCACCCAGGCGTGTCCCGGTCCTCCAGAGACCCCCAAACCCCATCCAGGGACCCCAAAATTCCCCCAAAACTCCATTTAGAGACCCCAAACCCCCTAAACCCCACACTGGGACCCACAAAACCGCCAAAATCCCCTCAGAATTCCCCCCAAACCCCATTTCCCGCCATTTTCCCCGAGGATCACCGAGATGGGGAAGTAGTCCCGGAAGTGGTTCCAGACGGGCCAGGCGCGCACCCAGGCGTGTCCCGGTCCTCCAGAGACCCCCAAACCCCCCTAAATCCCCCCAAAACCTCCCAAAATCCCCCCAAAACTCCCTTCAGGAAGCCCAAACCCCCAAAATCCCCTCAGAAACCCCCAAAATCCCCTCAGAATTCACCCCAAACCCCATTTTCCCCCCCGAGGATCACCGAGATGGGGAAGTAGTCCCGGAAGTGGTTCCAGACGGGCCAGGCGCGCACCCAGGCGCTCGGGCGCCCCCCGCGGCGCGGCGTGTCGCGGTCCGCCAGCAGCCACAGCCCGTAGAGCAGCGCGGGCAGCCAGAGCGGGCCGCGGAGCGCCAGCACGAACAGCAGCGTGCACAGCTGGCCTGCGGATCGATAGTGATCGATTGGTTATCGATCAGCGGCTATTGGTGATCGTTGTTGGGTTAGAGATGCCGATTTGGTAATATTGATATGTATATATGGGTGTATATATATATAGGTGTGGGTATCAGCACGAACAGCACCGTGCACAGCTGGCCTGGGATCGATAGTGATCGATTGGTTATCGATTAGCGGCTATTGGTGATGGTTATTGGGTTAGAGATACTGATATGTAAATATTTATGTATAAATATAAATATAAATATGTAAATGTGTGTGTATCAGCACGGACAGCGCCGTGCACAGCTGGCCTGGGGATCGATAGTGATCGATTGGTTATCGATTGGCAGCTATTGGTGATCGTTATTGGGTTATAGATATCGATATGTAAATATTTATGTATATATGAATATAAATATAAATATAAATATAAATATAAATATAAATATAAATATAAATATAAATATAAATATAAATATAAATATAAGTGTATATGTAAATGTGTGTGTATCAGCACGAACAGCAGCGTGCACACCCGGCCTGGGATCGATAGTGATCGATCGGTTATCGATAATCAGCTATTGGTGATCGTTATTGGGTTCTAAATCCCTATATGTAAATATTGATGTGTAAATATAAATATAAATATAAATATAAATATAAATATAAATATATATGTATATGTAAATGTGTGGGTATCAGCATGGACAGCAGCGTGCACAGCTGGCCTGGGATCGATAGTGATCGATTGGTTATCGATCAGCGGCTATTGGTGATGGTTATTGGGTTAGAGATCCCGATATATAAATATTTATGTGTATATATAAATATAAATATAAATATAAATATAAATATGTAAATGTGTGGGTATCAGCACGAACAGCACCGTGCACACCCGGCCTGGGATCGATAGTGATCGATTGGTTATCGATTAGCAGCTATTGGTGATCGTTATTGGGTTATGGATACCGATTTGGAAATATTTATGTATAAATATAAATATAAATATAAATATAAATATAAATATAAATATAAATATAAATATGTAAATGTGTGGGTATCAGCACGAACAGCGCCGTGCACAGCTGGCCTGGGATCGATAGTGATCGATTGGTTATCGATTGGCAGCTATTGGTGATCGTTATTGGGTTAGAGATCCCGATATGTAAATATTTATGTGTAAATACAAATATAAATATAAATATAAATATAAATATAAATATAAATATAAATATAAATATGTAAATGTGTGTGTATCAGCACCGACAGCACCGTGCACACCCGGCCTGGGGATCGATAGTGATCGATTGGTTATCGATAATCAGCTATTGGTGATCGTTATTGGGTTCTAAATCCCTATATGTAAATATTTATGTGTAAATATAAAATATAAATATAAATATAAATATAAATATAAATATAAATATAAATATAAATATAAATATAAATATAAATATAAATATAAATATAAATATAAATATAAATATAAATATGTGTGTGTATCAACACGGACAGCGCCGTGCACAGCTGGCCTGGGATCGATAGTGATCAATTGGTTATCGATTAGCAGCTATTGGTGATCGTTATTGGGTTATGGATACCGATATGTAAATATTGATGTGTAAATATAAATATAAATATAAATATAAATATAAATATAAATATAAATATAAATATAAATATGTGTGTGTATCAGCACAGACAGCGCCGTGCACAGCTGGCCTGCGGATCAATAGTGATCGATTGGTTATCGATTAGCAGCTATTGGTGATCGTTATTGGGTTCTAAATCCCTATATGTAAATATTGATGTGTAAATATAAATATAAATATAAATATAAATATAAATATGTAAATGTGTGGGTATCAGCACGAACAGCAGCGTGCACAGCTGGCCTGGGGATCGATAGTGATCGATTGGTTATCGATTAGCAGCTATTGGTGATCGTTGTTGGGTTAGAGATCCCTATATGTAAATATTTATGTGTAAATATAAATATAAATATAAATATAAATATAAATATAAATATAAATATAAATGTGTTTATGTAAATGTGTGTGTATCAGCACGGACAGCACCGTGCACAGCTGGCCTGGGGATCGATAGTGATCGATTGGTTATCGATTAGCAGCTATTGGTGATCGTTATTGGGTTAGAGATCCCGATTTGGAAATATTGATAAATATATATATATGTGTGTCTATGTATATATATATATATATATATATATATATATATATATATATATATATGGGTATATATAGATGTGTGTATGAGCACGAACAGCAGCGTGCACAGCTGGCCTGCGATCGATAGTGATCGATTGGTTATCGATTGGTTATCGATTAGCAGCTATTGGTGATCGTTATTGGGGATCGATTTTGGGGACCCCCCCCCTCACAATTTCACCCCAAAATCCCCCCTTGGACTCCCCCTCTTGGTACCCCAAAGTTCTTTAGGGCAGCCCCGAGCGATTTTCCACCCTAAAATTTGGGGATTTTGGGGTTCCTGGGGGGAAATTTGGGGGTTTTGGGGACCCTTTTGGGGGTTTTGGGGACCCTTTTGGGGGGTTTTGGGGACCCTTTTTGGGGGGATTTGGGGTCCTATTTGGGGGGTTTTGGGGACCCTTTTGGGGGGTTTTGGGGACTCTTTTGGGGGGTTTTGGGGACCTTTTTGGGGGGGTTTGGGGACTCTTTTGGGGGGTTTTGGGGACCCTTTTTGGGGACCCTTTTTGGGGGGATTTGGGGACCCTTTTGGGGACCCTTTTTGGGGGGTCTTGGGGACCCTTTTTGGGGGTTTTGGGGACCCTTTTGGGGACCCTTTTTGGGGGGTCTTGGGGACCCTTTTTGGGGGTTTTGGGGACCCTTTTGGGGACCCTTTTTGGGGGTTTTGGGGACCCTTTTGGGGGATTTTGGGGACCCTTTTTGGGGGGATTTGGGGACCCTTTTGGGGGATTTTGGGGACACTTTTGAGGGGTTTTGGGGACCCTTTTTGGGGGTTTGGGGACCCTTTTTGGGGGGATTTTGCGGACCTTTTTGGGGGGTTTTGGGGGGTTTTGGGGACCCTTTTTGGGGGGTTTTGGGGACCCTTTTGGGGACCCTTTTGGGGGGTTTTGGGGACCCTTTTGGGGACCCTTTTTGGGGAGTTTTGGGGACCCTTTTGGGGGGATTTTGGGGACCCTTTTGGGGGATTTTGGGGACCCTTTTTGGGGGGTTTTGGGGACCCTTTTTGGGGGGTTTTGGGGACCGTTTTTGGGGGGATTTGGGGACCCTTTTTGGGGGGTTTTGGGGACCATTTTTGGGGGTTTTGGGGACCCCCTGGGGGGGTTTTGGGGACCCTTTTGGGGGGTTTTGGGGTCCCTTTTTGGGGGTTTTGGGGACCCTTTTGGGGGGGTTTTGGGGGATTTTGGGGACCCTTTTTGGGGGGTTTTGGGGACCCTTTTGAGGGGTTTTGGGGACCCTTTTTGGGGGATTTTGGGGACCCTTTTGGGGGGTTATGGGGACCCTTTTTGGGGGGATTTGGGGACCCTTTTGGGGGGGTTTTGGGGACCCTTTTGGGGGTTTTGGGGACCCTTTTTGGGCGGATTTTGGGGACCCCCTCGGGGGGTTTTGGGGACCTTTTTGGGCGGATTTTGGGGACCCTTTTTGGGGAGTTCTGGGGACCCTTTTGGGGGGATTTTGGGGACCCTTTTGGGGGGTTTTGGGGACCCTTTTTGGGGGGTTTTGGGGACCCCTTTTGGGGGGATTTGGGGACCCTTTTTGGGGGGTTTTGGGGACCCTTTTTGGGGGATTTGGGGACCCTTTTGGGGACCCTTTTTGGGGGATTTTGGGGACTGTTTTAGGGGATTTTAGGGACCTTTTTTGGGGGGTTTTGGGGACCCCTTTTGGGCGGATTTTGGGGACCCCCCTCGGGGGGTTTTGGGGACCCTTTTTGAGGGGTTTTGGGGACCCTTTTGGGGGGTTTTGGGGACCCTTTTTGGGAGGTTTTGGGGACCCTTTTTGGGGGGGTTTTGGGGACCCTTTTTGGGGGATTTGGGGACCCTTTTGGGGGATTTGGGGACCCTTTTTGGGGGGATTTGGGGACCCTTTGGGGGGTTTTGGGGACCCTTTTTGGGGGGGTTTTGGGGACCCTTTTTGGGGGGATTTGGTGACCCTTTTTGGGGGATTTTGGGGACCCTTTTGGGGACCCTTTTGGGGGGTTTTGGGGACCCTTTTTGGGCGGATTTTGGGGACCCCCTCGGGGGGTTTTGGGGACCTTTTTGGGGGGTTTTGGGGACCCTTTTGGGGACCCTTTTTGGGGGTTTTGGGGACCCTTTTGGGGACCCTTTTTGGGGGTTTTGGGGACCCTTTTGGGGGGTTTTGGGGACCCTTTTGGGGGATTTTGGGGACCCTTTTTGGGGGATTTTGGGGACCCTTTTGGGGGGATTTGGGGACCCTTTTTGGGGGATTTTGGGGACCCTTTTGGGGGATTTTGGGGACCCTTTTTGGGGGGATTTGGGGACCCTTTTTGGGGGATTTTGGGGACCCTTTTTGGGGGGTTTTGGGGACCATTTTTGGGGGGTTTTGGGGACGCTTTTGGGGGGATTTTGGGGACGCTTTTGGGGGGTTTTGGGGACCCTTTTGGGGGGATTTGGGGACCCTTGTGGGGACCCTTTTTGGGGGGATTTTGGGGACCCTTTTGGGGACTCTTTTGGGGGATTTTGGGACACTTTTTGGGGGGTTTTGGGGACCCTTTTGGGGGGTTTGGGGACCCTTTTTGGGGGTTTTGGGGACCCTTTTTGGGGGTTTTGGGACCCCCCTCGGGGGATTTTGGGGACCCTTTTGGGGGGTTTTGGGGACACTTTTGGGGGGTTTTGGGGACCCTTTTGGGGGGTTTTGGGGACACTTTTGGGGGGTTTTGGGGACCCTTTTGGGGGGTTTTGGGGACCCTTTTCGGGGCTTTTGGGGACCCTTTTTGGGGGGATTTTGGGGACCCTTTTGGGGGGTTTTGGGGACCCTTTTTGGGGGTTTTGGGGACCCTTTTTGGGGGGTTTTGGGCCCCATTTGGGGCGTTTTGGGGACCCTTTTTGGGGGGGTTTTGGGGACCCTTTTGGGGGGATTTTGGGGACCCTTTTTGGGGGATTTTGGGGACCCTTTTGGGGGTTTTGGGGACCCTTTTTGGGGATTTTGGGGACCCTTTTTGGGGGGTTTTGGGGACCCTTTTGGGGACCCTTTTGGGGGGGATTTGGGGATCCTTTTGGGGGGTTTTGGGGACCCTTTTGGGGGAATTTGGGGACCCTTTTGGGGGTTTTGGGGATCCTTTTGGGGGGTTTTGGGGACCCTTTTTGGGGGATTTTGGGGACCCTTTTGGGGGGTTTTGGGGACCCTTTTTGGGGGGTTTTGGGGACCCTTTTGGGGGGATTTTGGGGACCCTTTTTGGGGGTTTTGGGGACCCCTTTTGAGGGGTTTTGGGGACCCTTTTGGGGGAATTTGGGGACCCTTTTTGGGGGATTTTGGGGATCCTTTTGGGGACCCTTTTGAGGGGTTTTGGGGACCCTTTTTGGGGATTTTGGGGACCCTTTTTGGGGGGTTTTGGGGACCCTTTTGGGGGGATTTGGGGACCCTTTTGGGGGGTTTTGGGGACCCTTTTGGGGGGTTTTGGGGACACTTTTGGGGGTTTTGGGGACCCCCCTCGGGAGGTTTTGGGGACCCTTTTGAGGGGTTTTGGGGACACTTTTGGGGACCCTTTTTGGGGGGTTTTGGGGACCCTTTTGGGGGGTTTTGGGGACCCTTTCGAGGGTTTTTGGGGACCCTTTTTGGGGGATTTTGGGGACCCTTTTGGGGGGGTTTTGAGGACCCTTTTTGGGGGGTTTTGGGGACCCTTTTTGGGGGGATTTGGGGACCCTTTTGGGGGGTTTTGGGGACCCTTTTGGGGGGGTTTTGGGGACGCTTTTGGGGGGTTTTGGGGACCCTTTTGGGGGGTTTTGGGGACCCTTTTTGGGGGGTTTTGGGGACCCTTTTGGGGGAATTTGGGGACCCTTTTTGGGGGGTTTTGGGGACCTTTTTGGGGACCCTTTTTGGGGGTTTTGGGGACCCTTTTGGGGACCCTTTTGGGGGGATTTTGGGGACCCTTTTGGGGGGATTTTGGGGGGTTTTGGGGACCCTTTTGGGGGATTTTGGGGACCCTTTTTTGGGGGTTTTGGGGACCCTTTTGAGGGGTTTTGGGGACCCTTTTGGGGGGTTTGGGGACCCTTTTGGGGGATTTTTGGACCCCTTTTGGGGGGTTTTGGGGACCTTTTTTGGGGGGATTTGAGGACCCTTTTTGGGGGGGATTTGGGGACCCTTTTGGGGGGATTTGGGGACCCTTTTGGGGGGTTTTGGGGACCCTTTTGAGGACCCTTTTGGGGGGTTTTGGGAACCCTTTTGGGGGGATTTTGGGGGGTTTTGGGGACCCTTTTGGGGGTTTTGGGGACCCTTTTGGGGGTTTTTGGGGACCCTTTTGGGGGGATTTTGGGGACCCTTTTGGGGGGATTTTGGGGGGTTTTGGGGACCCTTTTGAGGGGTTTTGGGGACCCTTTTGGGGGGTTTGGGGACCCTTTTGGGGACCCTTTTTGGGGGATTTTGGGGACCCTTTTTGGGGGGGTTTTGGGGACCCTTTTTGGGGGGTTTTGGGGACCCTTTTGGGGACCCTTTTGGGGGGATTTTGGGGACCCTTTTGGGGGGATTTTGGGGGGTTTTGGGGACCCTTTTGGGGGATTTTGGGGACCCTTTTGGGGGGTTTTGGGGACCCTTTTGGGGACCCTTTTTGGGCGGTTTTGGGGACCCTTTTTGGGGGGTTTTGGGGACCCTTTTTGGGGGATTTTGGGGACCCTTTTGGGGACCCTTTTTGGGGGTTTTGGGGACCCTTTTGGGGACCCTTTTTGGGAGGTTTTGGGGACCCTTTTTGGGGGATTTTGAGGACCCCTTTTGGGGGTTTTTTGGGGACCCTTTTGGGGGTTTTTGGGGGGTTTTGGGGACCTCTTTTGGGGGTTTTGGGGACCCTTTTTGGGGTTTTATTTGGGGGGTTTTGGGGGCTCACCGAGCAGCAGGAAGGAGCAGACCCACTGCAGCACGGCCAGGGTCTGCAGGCGGCGCCGCAGGGGGAGGCGCAGGGGGGCGAACTCCGGCAGGGCCATGGGGGGGATTTGGGGAGGGGGATTTCGGGGGGTCCCGAGAGGGTTTATGGGGGGGGTCCTGAAACGGTTTAGGGGGGATTTGGGGAGGTTTAAGGGGGATTTGAAGGGATTTTGGGGGTCCCGAGGGGGTTTGGGGGGGTCTTGATGGGGTTTAGGGTGGATTTGGGGGGGTTCCGAGGGGGTTTAGGGCGGTTTGGGGGGGATTTGGGGCGGTTTAAAGGGAAATGAGGGGATTTGGGGGGTCCCGAGGGGGTTTAGGGGGGATTTGGGGAGGTTTAAAGGGGATTTGAGGGGGTTTGGGGGGTCCTGAGGGGGTTTAGGGTCGGTTTAGGGGAGATTTGGGGAGGTTTAATGGGGATTTGGGGGATCTTGAGATGGTTTGAGGGGGTTTAGGGGGGTCTTGAGAGGGTTTAGGGGGGATTTGGGGGGTCCTGAAACGGTTTAGTGGGGATTTGGGGGGGTCTTGAGGGGGTTTAGGGGGGATTTGGGGAGGTTTAAAGGGGATTTGAGGGGGTTTGGGGGGTCCCGAGGGGGTTTAGGGGGGATCTTGAGGGGTTTAGGGGGGATTTGGGGGGTCTTGAGAGGATTTGAGGGGGATTTGGGGGATCCTGAGAGGGTTTAGGGGGGATTTGGGGAGGTTTAAAGGGGATTTGAGGGGATTTGGGGGGGTCCCGAGAGGGTTTGGGGGGTCCTTAGAGGGTTTAGGGGAGATTTGGGGGGTCCTGAGAGGGTTTGAGGGGGATTTGGGGGGTCTTGAGGGGGTTTGTGGGGGTCCTGAAACGGTTTAGGGGGGATTTGGGGAGTTTTAAAGGGGATTTGAGGGGGTTTGAGGGGTCCTGAGAGGGTTTAGGGGGGAATTTGGGGAGGTTTAAAGGGGATTTTGGGGGGGTTTGGGGGGGATTTTGGGGGGTCCCGAGGGGGTCTGGGGGGGTCCTGAAACGGTTTAGGGGGGATTGGGGGGCTCTTGAGGGGGGTTTGGGGGGTCCCGAGGGGGTTTGGGGGGTCCTGTGGGGATTTGGGGGGTCCCGAGGGGGTTTGGGGGGGATTTTGGGGGGTCCCGAGGGGGTTTAGGGCGGTTTGGGGGAGATTTGGGGAGGTTTAATGGGGATTTGGGGGATCTTGAGAGGGTCTAGGGGGGATTTGGGGGGGTCCTGAGAGGGTTTGGGGGGGGTCGCGAGGGGATTTGGGGGGTCCTGAAACGGTTTAGGGGGGATTTGGGGAGGTTTAAAGGGGATTTGAGGGGATTTGGGGGGTTCCGAGGGGGTTTGGGGGGTCCTGAGGGGGTTTAAGGGGGATCTGGGGAGGTTTTGGGGGGTTCTGGGAGGGTTTAAGGGGGGATTATGGGGGTCTTGAGAGGGTTTGGGGGGCGTCGCGAGGTGATTTGGGGGGGTCCTGAGGGGGTTTGGGGGGGATTTTGGGGGTCCCGAGGGGATTTGGGGGGGTCTTGAGGGGGTTTACGGGGGATTAGGGGGGTCCCGAGGGGGTTTGTGGGGGTCCTGAAACGGTTTAGGGGGGATTTGGGGGGGTCCCGAGGGGGTTTAGGGGGGATTTGGGGGGGATTTGGGGTGGTTTAAAGGGTATTTGAGGGGGTTTGGGGGGTCCTGAGAGGGTTTGAGTGGGGTTTGGGGGGTCCCGAGGGGGTTTAGGGGGGATTTGGGGGTCCCGAGGGGGTTTAGGGCGGTTTAGGGGAGATTTGGGGAGCTTTAATGGGGATTTGGGGGATCTTGAGAGGGTTTGAGGGGGTTTGGGGGGGTCTTGAGGGGGTTTAGGGGGATTTAGGGGGTCCTGAGGGGGTTTGGGGGGGATTGGGGGGTCCTGAAACGGTTTAGGGGGGATTTGGGGAGGTTTAAAGGGGATTTGAGGGGGGTTTGGGGGGTCCTGAGAGGGTTTATGGGGGTCCTGAAACGATTTAGGGGGGATTTGGGGGTCCCGAGGGGGTTTAGGGCGGTTTGGGGGGGATTTGGGGAGGTTTAAAGGGGATTTGAGGGGGTTTGAGGGGTCCTGAGAGGGTTTGAGGGGGGTTTGGGGGTCCTGAGAGGGTTTAGGGGGGATTTGGGGAGGTTTAAAGGGGATTTGAGGGGGTTTGGAGGGTCCCGAGGGGGTTTGGGGGGGATTTTGGGGGGTCCCGAGGGGGTTTGGGGGGGATTTGTGGGGGTGCTGAAACTGTTTAGGGGGTATTTGGGGGGTCCTGAGAGGGTTTAGGGGGGATTTGGGGAGGTTTAAAGGGGATTTGAGGGGATTTTGGGGGGAGGTCCCGAGGGGGCTTGGGGGGGATTTGGGGAGGTTTAAGGGGGGATTTAGTGGGGTTATGGGGGGATTTTGGGGGTCCCGAGGGGGTTTGGGGGGGTCCTGAAACGGTTTAGGGGGGATTTGGGGGGTCTTGAGAGGGTTTAGGGCGGCTTAGGGGGGTCCTGAGACGGTTTGAGGGGGATTTGGGGGGTCTTGAGGGGGTTTGGGGGGGATGTTGAGGGGGTTTAGGGGGGATTTGGGGAGGTTTAAAGGGGATTTGAGGGGGTTTGGGGGGTCCTGAGGGGGTTTAGGGGGGATTTGGGGGGTCCCGAGGGGGTTTTGGGGGGATTTTGGGGAGGTTTAAAGGGGATTTAGGGGGGATTTGGGGATATTTGGGGGGGTGTTGAGAGGGTTTAGGGGGGATTTGGGCAGTTTTAAAGGGGATTTGAGGGGGTTTGAGAGGTCCTGAGAGGGTTTGAGGGGGGTTTAGGGGGGTCTTGAGAGGGTTTAGGGGGGATTTGGCGGGTCCTGAGGGGATTTTGGGGGGTCCCGAGGGGGTTTGGGGGGGGATTTTGGGGTTCCAAGGGGGTTTAGGGGGGATTTGGGGAGGTTTAAAGGGGATTTTGGGGGGTTTAGGGGGTCCCGAGGGGGTTTGGGGGGGATTTTGGGGGTTCCGAGGGGGTTTGGGGGGTCCCGAGGGGGTTTGGGGGGGATGTTGAGGGGGTTTAGGGGGGATTTGGGGGGTCCCGAGGGGGTTTGGGGGGGATTTGTGGGGGTCCTGAAGGGGTTTAGGGGGGATTTGGGGTGGTTTAAAGGGGATTTTGGGGGGGTTTGGGGGGTCCCGAGGGGATTTGGGGGGGATTTTGGGGGTCCTGAGGGGATTTGGGGGGGTCCCGAGAGGGTTTGGGGGGGGTCCTGAAACGGTTTAGGGGGGATTTGGGGGGTCTTGAGAGGGTTTAGGGCGGTTTAGGGGGGATTTGGGGAGGTTTAAAGGGGATTTGAGGGGATTTTGGGATCCCGAGGGGGTTTGGGGGGTCCCGAGGGGGTTTAGGGCGGTTTAGGGGGGATTTGGGGAGGTTTAAAGGGGATTTGAGGGGGTTTGGGGGGTCCCGAGGGGGTTTGGGGGGGTCGCGAGGGGATTTTGGGGGGTCCCGAGGGGGTCTGGGGGGTTACTGGGAGAGGAGGGCGAGACTTACTGGGAGCCACTGGTTTGAACTGGGAATGGGGGAGGGGTCGCTGGGAGGGGGGGAGGGGTCACTGGAATGGGGGAGGGGTCGCTGGGAATGGGGGAGGGGTTACTGGGAGCCACTGGTTTGAACTGGGGCGGCCCCGCCCCCTCCCAGGGGGAATTTGGGGCGATTTTGGGCAATTTTGGGGTTGGGAAAGGGGGGGAAAGGGGAGGGGGCGTGGCCTGGGGCGAGGGGCGGGGCTTGTGCGATCGAGAGAGCAAAGGGGCGGGGCTTAGACAGCCATGTGTGGGGATGGGCGGGGCTTACCTGGTTAAGTGCATGGAGGGGCGGGGCCTGGCGGAGAGGGGCGGGGCTTGTGGGATCACAGTGATAAAGGGGCGGGGTTTGGATGGCCATATATGGGAATGGGCGGAGCTTAGTGTTTAAGGCATTGAGGGGCGGGGCTTGTGGGATCACAGCGATAAAGGGGCGGGGTTTGGATGGCCATAAATGGGAATGGGCGGAGCTTAATGTTTAATGCATGAAGGGGCGGGGCTTGGGTGGCCGCATATGGGAATGGGCGGGGCTTAATAGGCTCCGTGCGTGGAGGGGGCGGGGCATGAGCAAAGGGCGGGGCTTGTGCGAACACTGGGAGGAACTGGGATGGACTGGGATGGACTGGGAGTTCCCCCCCGCCCCGGGGACATTGTGGGGACACTGAACCGGGACAAACCGGGACAAACCGGGACAAACTGGGACGAACTGGGAGTTTATTGAGTTCCACACAGCCCCCATGCGGGGGGACACCAGGGGGACACCTTGGGGACACTTTTGGGGACACTTTTGGGGACACCCAGACCCCCCTGTCCTCCATTGAGGGGTCCAGGGACACCTTGGGGACACTTTGGGGACACTCTGGGGACACTGGGGACAATTTGGGGACACCCTCTGTCCCCATGGATGGACCCAGGGACACCTTGGGGACACTTGGGGACACTTGGGGACACTTTGGGGACATTTTGGGGACACCCTTTGTCCCCACGGAGGGACCCAGGGACATTTTGGGGACACTCTGGGGACATCTTGGGGACACCCTCTGTCCTCACGGAGGGACTCAGGGACATTTTGGGGACACTTGGGGACATTTTGGGGACACCCTCTGTCCCCACGGAGGGACCCAGGGACACCTTGGGGACACTTGGGGACATCTTGGGGACACTTTGGGGACATCTTGGGGACACCCTCTGTCCCCACGGAGGGACCCAGGGACACTTGGGGACATCTTGGGGACACTTTGGGGACATTTTGGGGACACTTGGGGACACTTTTGGGGACACCCTCTGTCCCCACGGAGGGACCCAGGGACACTTGGGGACACTTGGGGACACTTGGGGACACTTTGGGGACACTTTTGGGGACACCCTCTGTCCCCATGGAGGGACCCAGGGACATTTTGGGGACACTTTTGGGGACACCCTCTGTCCCCACGGAGGGACCCAGGGACATTTTGGGGACATTTTGGGGACACTTGGGGACATTTGGGGACATTTTGGGGACACCCTCTGTCCCCATGGAGGGACTCAGGGACACCTTGGGGACACCTTGGGGACATTTTGGGGACACCCTCTGTCCCCACGGAGGGACCCAGGGACATTTTGGGGACACTTGGGGACATTTTGGGGACCCCGGTGCCCCTTGGTGACACTTTAGGGACCCCTTGGTGACACCGAGACCCCCCCCCCCCCTGGGGACACTTTGGTGACACTCTGATGACACTGGGACCCCTTGGGGACACTTTGGTGACCCTTTGGAGCCCCTCTGGTGACACTGGGGACACTCTGGTGCCCCTTGGTGGCACTTCAGGGACACTGGGGACACCCTGGGGACACTTTGGTGACACTGAGACCCCTCTGGTGCCCCTTGGTGACACTGAGACCCCTCTGGGGACACTTTGGTGCCCCTTGGGGACACTTTGGTGACCCTGGGGACACTTCGGTGACACTGTAGACCCCTCTGGTGCCCCTTGGGGACACTTTGGTGACACTGGGACACTCTGGGGACACTTGGGTGACCCTTTGGAACCCCTTTGGTGACACTGGGGACACTCTGGTGCCCCTTGGTGACACTTCAGGGACACTGGGGACACCCTGGGGACCACTTTGGTGACACTGGAACCCCTCTGGTGCCCCTTGGTGACACTGAGACCCCTCTGGGGACACTCTGGTGCCCCTTGGGGACACTTTAGGGACACTGGGGACACCCTGGTGCCCCTTGGTGACACTTTGGAGACACTGGAACCCCTCTGGTGACCCTTGGTGACAACTGGAACCCCTCTGGGGACACTCTGGTGCCCCTTGGTGACACTTCAATGACACTCTGGTGCCCCTCTGGTGCCCCTTGGGGACACTTCGGTGACACTGGGGACACTCTGGGGACCCTTGGTGACACTGAGACCCCTCTGGGGACACTTTGGTGCCCCCTGGTGACACTTCAATGACACTCTGGTGCCCCTTGGTGACACTTTAGGGACACTGAGACCCCTCTGGTGCCCCTTGGTGACACTTCAATGACACTCCAATGACACTCTGGTGCCCCTTGGTGACACTTCAATGACACTCTGGTGCCCCTTGGTGACACTCTGGTGCCCCTCTGGCGTCCCCGGGTGCCACCGCGGCGCCCTCGCCGCCGTCACTGCCCCGCCGGTGGCTCCTGTGCGCCCCCGTTGGCCCTGAGGGTGACCCCGCCGGCGGTGGTGGCCCCTTGGGGACTGTCCCCAGCAGCCTCACCCTTGGTGGCGGCGGTGGCACCGGGGGAGCCGCCGGTGGTGGTGGCGCTCGGGGACAGCTGCGGCGCGGGCGGCGGGGTGGCGTTGGTGGCGTTGGTGGCACTGGTGGCATTGGTGACAGTGCCACCCTTGGCGACGTCACCCGCGGCGGCGGCGGGCGGCAGGGACACCACGATGTATTTCTGCACGGCGCCGGTGACGTTGCCGGTGCCGGTGGCAGTGGTGGCACCGCTGGTGGCGCTGCTGGTGGCGGCGGTGGTGGCACTGCTGGGGACAGCGGGGGACACCAGCTTGACCAGCGGCTGCACGCTGGGCACGGTGCTGGTGACGGGCGAGGTGGCCGTGGGCGCGGGCGACGTGCTCAGCGTGATCACCTGGGGACGGGGACAGTGGTGGTGGCACCGCGGCGGCACCGAACGCGCGAAATGTCCCCGTGCTGGGTCCCAAGTGTCCCCTCACTGTAACCCTGCTGTGTCCCCAATGTCCCCTCAGTGTCCCCAATATCCCCGTGCTGTGTCCCCAATGTCCCCAGTGTCCCCTCACTGTAACCCCGCCTCTGTCCCCAGTGTCCCCTCTTGTCCCCAGTGTCCCCTCAGTGTCCCCAATGTCCCCTCACTGTAACCCTGCCTCTGTCCCCAATGTCCCCTCAGTGTCCCCAATGTCCCCAGTGTCCCCTCAGTGTCCCCAGTGTCCCCAATGTCCCCTCAGTGTCCCCATGCTGTGTCCCCAGTGTCCCCTCACTGTAACCCTGCCTCTGTCCCCAATGTCCCCTCAGTGTCCCCAGTGTCCCCTCACTGTAACCCCGCCTCTGTCCCCAGTGTCCCCTCAGTGTCCCCAATGTCCCCAGTGTCCCCTCACTGTAACCCTGCTGTGTCCCCAATGTCCCCACTGTCACCCAACTGTCCCCAATGTTTACAGTGTCCCCAATGTCCCCTCTTGTCCCCGTGCTGTGTCCCCAGTGTCCCCTCACTGTAACCCTGCCTCTGTCCCCAGTGTCCCCTCAGTGTCCCCAATGTCCCCAATGTCCCCTCATTGTAACCCTGCCTCGGTCCCCAATGTCCCCTCAGTGTCCCCAATGTCCCCTCACTGTAACCCCACCTCTGTCCCCAATGTCCCCTCACTGTAACCCTGACTCTGTCCCCAATGTCCCCTCAGTGTCCCCAGTGTCCCCTCAGTGTCCCCAATGTCCCCTCAGTGTCCCCAGTGTCCCCAATGTCCCCTCACTGTAACCCCACCTCTGTCCCCAATGTCCCCTCATTGTCCCCAATGTCCCCAATGTCCCCTCTTGTCCCCCTGCTGTGTCCCCAGTGTCCCCTCACTGTAACCCCGCCTCGGTCCCCAATGTCCCCTCAGTGTCCCCAGTGTCCCCTCGTTGTAACCCTGCCTCTGTCCCGAATGTCCCCTCACTGTCCCCAATGTCCCCTCACTGTAACCCTGCCTCTGTCCCGATGTCCCCTCAGTGTCCCCAATGTCCCCAGTGTCCCCTCATTGTAACCCTGCCTCTGTCCCCAATGTCCCCTCAGTGTCCCCAATGTCCCCAATGTCCCCTCTTGTCCCCCTGCTGTGTCCCCAATGTCCCCTCTTGTCCCTGCATCTGTCCCCAATGTCCCTTCTTGTCCCCTGCCTCTGTCCCCAATGTCCCCTCAGTGTCCCCAGTATCCCCTCATTGTCTCCAATGTCCCCAATGTCCCCTCACTGTAACCCTGCTGTGTCCCCAGTGTCCCCTCAGTGTCCCCTCAGTGTCCCCAATGTCCCCTCACTGTAACCCTGCCTCTGTCCCCAATGTCCCCTCAGTGTCCCCAGTGTCCCCTCACTGTAACCCCGCCTCTGTCCCCAATGTCCCCGTGCTGTGTCCCCACTGTCCCCAATGTCCCCTCTTGTCCCCCTGCTGTGTCCCCAGTGTCCCCTCATTGTAACCCCACCTCGGTCCCCAATGTCCCCTCAGTGTCCCCAATGTCCCCAGTGTCCCCTCAGTGTCCCCAGTGTCCCCAATGTCCCCTCAGTGTCCCCGTGCTGTGTCCCCAGTGTCCCCTCATTGTAACCCTGCCTCTGTCCCCAATGTCCCCTCAGTGTCCCCAATGTCCCCAATGTCCCCTCTTGTCCCCGCCTCTGTCCCCAGTGTCCCCTCAGTGTCCCCAATGTCCCCAATGTCCCCTCCTTGTAACCCTGCCTCTGTCCCCAGTGTCCCCTCAGTGTCCCCAATGTCCCCAGTGTCCCCTCAGTGTCCCCAATGTCCCCAATGTCCCCTCATTGTAACCCTGCCTCGGTCCCCAGTGTCCCCTCAGTGTCCCCAATGTCCCCAGTGTCCCCTCACTGTCCCCAATGTCCCCTCGCTGTAACCCTGCCTCTGTCCCCAATGTCCCCACTGTCACCCAACTGTCCCCAATGTCCCCAATGTCCCCTCTTGTCCCCCTGCTGTGTCCCCAATGTCCCCTCTTGTCCCTGCATCTGTCCCCAATGTCCCTTCTTGTCCCCTGCCTCTGTCCCCAATGTCCCCTCAGTGTCCCCAGTATCCCCTCATTGTCTCCAATGTCCCCTCGCTGTAACCCTGCCTCTGTCCCCAATGTCCCCACTGTCACCCAACTGTCCCCAATGTTTACAGTGTCCCCAATGTCCCCTCTTGTCCCCGTGCTGTGTCCCCAATGTCCCCTCACTGTAACCCTGCCTCTGTCCCCAGTGTCCCCTCAGTGTCCCCAGTGTCCCCTCAGTGTCCCCAATGTCCCCAATGTCCCCTCTTGTCCCTGCCTCTGTCCCCAGTGTCCCCTCAGTGTCCCCAATGTCCCCAATGTCCCCTCAGTGTCCCCGATGTCCCCTCCTTGTAACCCTGCCTCTGTCCCCAATGTCCCCTCAGTGTCCCCAGTGTCCCCAATGTCCCCTCAGTGTCCCCAATGTCCCCTCTTGTCCCTGCCTCTGTCCCCAGTGTCCCCACAGTGTCCCCAGTGTCCCCTCACTGTAACCCCGCCTCTGTCCCCAATGTCCCCTCAGTGTCCCCAGTGTCCCCTCGTTGTAACCCTGCCTTGGTCCCCAATCCCCCCAATGTCCCCACTGTCCCCAACACCCCCAACATCCCCAATCCCCCCAATGTCCCCACTGTCCCCAATGTCCCCAACATCCCCAATCCCCATAATGTCCCTGATGTCCCCAATCCCCTCCATGTCCCCAGTGTCCCCACTGTCCCCTCACTGTCCCCAGTGTCCCCATACCTGCTGGCCGGCGCTGCTGGCCGAGGACATGACGATGAACTTGGGGGGCGGCGGCGACGGCTGCGTGGGGGTCCCGGTGTCCCCCCAGTGTCCCCCCAATGTCCCCAATGTGTCCCCAATGTGTCCCCAATGCGTCCCCAATGTTCCCAACGCCCCCAACATCCCCAATACCCCCACTGTCCCCAATGTCCCCAACATCCCCAATCCCCATAATGTCCCTGATGTCCCCAATCCCCTCAATGTCCCCATTGTCCCCACTGTCCCCTCACTGTCCCCACTGTCCCCAGTGTACCTGCTGTCCGGCGCTGCTGGCCGAGGACATGACGATGAACTTGGGGGGCGGCGGCGACGGCTGCGTGGGGGTGCCGGGGCGCCCGGGCGCCAGCGTGGGCACGGGCACGGGCACGGGCAGCGCGATGGCGCCGGGCACCTTGATGATGCTGGGCGGGCGCGGGGCGGCGCCCGGGGCCTGCGGGGCCTGCGACAGCGTCAGCGTGGGGCGCGGCTGCGGGGACAGGGGACAGTGTGAGGGGACAGTGGGGACAGTGGGGGGATTGGGGACAGTGGGGACATTGGGGACACTGGGGACAGGGGACAGTTATTGGGGACATTGGGGACACTGGGGACAGTGGGGACAGTTATTGGGGACATTGGGGACACTGGGGACAGTGGGGACAGTGGGGACAGTGGGGACATTGGGGACACAGGGACAGCGTCAGCGTGGGGCGCAGCTGCGGGGACTGGGGACAATGTTAGGGGACATTGGGGACATTGGGGACATTGGGGACAGTGGGGACAGTGGGGACACAGGGACAGCGTCAGCGTGGGGCGCGGCTGCGGGGACAGTGGGGACAGTTATTGGGGACAGTGGGGACAGTGGGGACAGTGGGGGAATTGGGGACATTGGGGGGATTGGGGACAGTGGGGACATTGGGGACATTGGGGACAGTGGGGGGATTGGGGACAGTGGGGACAGTGGGGACAGTGGGGGGATTGGGGACAGTGGGGACACTGGGGACAGTGGGGGGATTGGGGACATTGGGGACAGTGGGGACACAGGGACAGCGTCAGCGTGGGGCGCGGCTGCGGGGACAGGGGACAGTGTTAGGGGATAGTGGGGACAGTGGGGGGATTGGGGACAGTGGCGACAGTGGGGGGATTGGGGACACTGGGGACAGTGGGGACAGTGGGGACATTGGGGACAGTGAGGGGACAGTGGGGACAATGGGGACACTGGGGACACAGGGACAGCGTCAGCGTGGGGCGCGGCTGCGGGGACACAGGGACAGCGTTACTGGGGACATTGGGGACGAGGGATACAGTTAGTGACATTGGGGACAAGGGACAGTGTTGGGGACATTGGGGACAGTGGGGACACAAGGACAGCATTAGGGGGGACACTGGGGACATGTCCCCAAATGTCCCCCAGTGTCACCTGGGTGATGGTCAGCGTGGTCCTGTTCACCTGCTGGGCCTGCAGGGCCACCTGTGCCCCCCATGTCCCCAGTGTCCCCAATCCCCCAGTGTCCCCAATCCCCCCAATGTCCCCAATCCCCCTGATGTCCCCATTCAGTTCAATGCCCCCCGATGTCCCCAGTGTCCCCAATGTCCCCAATCCCCCCAATGTCCCCAATACCCCCGATGTCCCCATTCAGCTCAATCCCCCCAGTGTCCCCAGTGTCCCCAATGTCCCCAAGTGTCACCTGGGTGATGGTCAGCGTGGTCCTGTTGACCTGCTGGGCCTGCAGGACCCCCTGTGCCCCACAATGTCCCCAATGTCCCCAATGTCCCCAATCCCCCCGATGTCCCCATTCAGTTCAATCTCCCCCGATGTCCCCAGTGTGCCCAGTGTCCCCCAGTGTCACCTGGGTGATGGTCAGCGTGGTCCTGTTGACCTGCTGGGCCTGCAGGGCCCCCTGTGCCCCCCATGTCCCCATTGTCCCCAATGTCCCCAATCCCCCAATGTCCCCAATGCCCCACAATGTCCCCAATCCCCCCAATGTCCCCAATCCCCCCAATGTCCCCAATCCCCCCAACGTCCCCAATCCCCCCGAAGTCCCCAATCCCCCCGATGTCCCCAGTGTCCCCCAGTGTCACCTGGGTGATGGTCAGCGTGGTCCTGTTGACCTGCTGGGCCTGCAGCGCCGCCTGCGCTCTCGCCTTCACCACGTGTGAGCAGAGGAGCCCCCCCAGGTACCCGAAATCGCCGCGGTAACACTCGGGGCTGTCGGGGGGGGCGCGCGCCTTGGCCAGCACCGGGGCGCAGTGCTTCTGTGGGGACACAAAGGGACATTGGGGACATCATTGGGGACAGCAGAGTGACAGCAGGGACACCATTGGCACGGCCAGCACCGGGGCGCAGTGCTTCTTTGGGGACACAAAGGGACATTGGGGACAGCATTGGGGACAGCAGAGTGACAGCAGGGACAGCAGAGTGACAGCAGGGACAGCATCGGCATGGCCAGCACCGGGGCGCAGTGCTTCTGTGGGGACACAAAGGGACAGCATTGGGGACAGCATTGGGGACATCAGAGTGACAGCAGAGTGACATCAGAGTGACAGCAGGGACACCATCGGCACGGCCAGCACCGGGGCGCAGTGCTTCTGTGGGGACACAAAGGGACATTGGGGACATCATTGGGGACATTGGGGACAGCAGAGTGACAGCAGGGACACCATCGGCACGGCCAGCAGGGGGCGCAGTGCTTCTGTGGGGACACAAAGGGACAGCATTGGGGACATCAGAGTGACAGCAGAGTGACATTGGGGACAGCATTGGGGACATCAGAGTGACAGCAGGGACACCATCGGCACGGCCAGCACCGGGGCGCAGTGCTTCTGTGGGGACACAAAGGGACATTGGGGACAGCATTGGGGACATCAGAGTGACACCAGAGTGACATTGGGGACAGCAGAGTGACATCAGAGTGACAGCAGGGACACCATCGGCACGGCCAGCAGGGGGCGCAGTGCTTCTGTGGGGACACAAAGGGACATTGGGGACATCATTGGGGACATTGGGGACATCATTGGGGACATCAGAGTGACAGCAGAGTGACAGCAAGGACACCATTGGCATGGCCAGCACCGGGGCGCAGTGCTTCTGTGGGGACACAAAGGGACAGCATTGGGGACAGCAGAGTGACAGCAGGGACACCATTGGCACGGCCAGCAGGGGGCGCAGTGCTTCTGTGGGGACAGGAAAGTGACATTGGGGACATCAGAGTGACATCAGAGTGACATTGGGGACATCATTGGGGACATTGGGGACAGCAGAGTGACAGCAGAGTGACAGCAGGGACAGCAGAGTGACAGCAGGGACACCATGGGCATGGCCAGCAGGGGGCGCAGTGCTTCTGTGGGGACAGGAAAGTGACATTGGGGACATCAGAGTGACATCAGAGTGACATTGGGGACAGCAGAGTGACAGCAGGGACACCATCGGCACGGCCAGCACTGGGGCGCAGTGCTTCTGTGGGGACAGGAAAGTGACATTGGGGACATCATTGGGGACATCAGAGTGACAGCAGGGACACCATCGGCACGGCCAGCAGGGGGCGCAGTGCTTCTGTGGGGACACAAAGGGACAGCATTGGGGACATCAGAGTGACAGCAGAGTGACATTGGGGACATCAGAGTGACAGCAGAGTGACATTGGGGACATCAGAGTGACAGCAGGGACACTATCGGCACGGCCAGCAGGGGGCGCAGTGCTTCTGTGGGGACAGGAGAGTGACATTGGGGACAGCATTGGGGACATTGGGGACATCAGAGTGACATTGGGGACATCATGGGGATATCCCAGCACCGGGGCACAGCGCTTCTGTGGGGACACAAAGGGACAGCACTGGGGACACAGGTTGTCCTTATGTGTCTCCAATGTCCCCAATGTCCCCAATCCCCCCAGTGTCCCCAAGGTGTCCCCAAGGTGTCCCCAATGTCCCCAAGGTGTCCCCAGTGTCTCACCAGCAGCAGGCTCTGTACGTGGTCGGCCCCAATGCGGTCGATGGTGCTCACCCACTGTCCCCGATGTCCCCAATGTCCCCAAGGTGTCCCCACTGTCCCCAGTCCCCCCAATGTCCCTGATGTCCCCGATGTCCCCAATGTCCCCAATGTCCCCACTGTCTCCAATGTCCCCGATGATGTCCCCAGTGTCCCCAATGTCCCCAGTGTCTCACCAGCAGCAGGCTCTGTACATGGTCGGCCCCGATGCGGTCGATGGTGCTCACCCAATGTCCCCGATGTCCCCAAGGTGTCCCCAATGTCCCCAGTGTCCCCAGTGTCTCACCAGCAGCAGGCTCTGCACGTGGTCGGCCCCGATGCGGTCGATGGTGCTCACCCCGTGTCCCCAATGTCACCAAGGTGTCCCCAATGTCCCCAGTGTCCCCAATGTCCCCAAGATGTCCCCAAGATGTCCCCAGTGTCCCCAGTGTCTCACCAGCAGCAGGCTCTGCACGTGGTCGGCCCCGATGCGGTCGATGGTGCTGACCCAGTGTCCCCACTGTCCCCAATCCCCCCAATGTCCCCAATGTCCCCAGTGTGCCTGATGTCCCCAATCCCCCAATGTCCCCAAGGTGTCCCCAGTGTCCCCAATCCCCCCAATGTCCCCAAGGTGTCCCCAATCTCACCAGCAGCAGGCTCTGCACGTGGTCGGCCCCGATGCGGTCGATGGTGCTCACCCCATGTCCCCAGTGTCCCCAATCCCCCACTGTCCCCAATGTCCCCAAGGTGTCCCCAATGTCCCCAGTGTCTCACCAGCAGCAGGCTCTGTACATGATCAGCCCCGATGCGGTCGATGGTGCTCACCCCGTGTCCCCAATGTCCCCCAATGTCCCCAATGTCCCCATTAATGTCCCCAAGGTGTCCCCAAGGTGTCCCCAAGGTGTCCCCAGTGTCTCACCAGCAGCAGGCTCTGCACGTGGTCGGCCCCGATGCGGTCGATGGTGCTCACCCCGTGTCCCCAGTGTCCCCAATGTCCCCAATGTCCCCAAGGTGTCCCCACTGATGTCCCCAGTGTCTCACCAGCAGCAGGCTCTGTACATGGTCGGCCCCGATGCGGTCGATGGTGCTCACCCAATGTCCCCAATGTCCCCAATGTCCCCAATCCCCCCGATGTCCCCAAGGTGTCCCCAATGTCCCCAAGGTGTCCCCAAGGTGTCCCCAATCTCACCAGCAGCAGGCTCTGCACGTGGTCGGCCCCGATGCGGTCGATGGTGCTCACCCAGTGTCCCCAATGTCCCCAATCCCCCCAATGTCCCCAATGTCCCCAATGTCCCCAAGGTGTCCCCATTAATGTCCCCAAGGTGTCCCCAGTCTCACCAGCAGCAGGCTCTGCACGTGGTCGGCCCCGATGCGGTCGATGGTGCTCACCCAGTGTTCCCAGTGTCCCCAATGTCCCCATTGATGTCCCCAATCCCCCCAATGTCCCCAAGGTGTCCCCAATGTCCCCAAGGTGTCCCCAGTGTCTCACCAGCAGCAGGCTCTGCACGTGGTCGGCCCCGATGCGGTCGATGGTGCTCACCACCGGCCCTTCCAGAATGTTCCGCACGCGCTCGCCCTCGGCCGGCAGCCGCGGCAGGATCAGGGTCTTGATCACCTGGGGACACCGCGGGGACACCGATGGGGACACTGGGGACACCACGGGGACATTGGGGACATTGGGGGGATCAGGGGGGACATTGGGGACATTAATGGGGATATCTTGGGGACATTGGAGGGTTTGGGGACATTGGGGGGACACTGGGGGACAATGAGGGATTGGGGACACTGGGGACACTGGGGACATTGGGGGACATAACACAGGTGTTGACCAGGTGTCCCTGGTGTGTCCTCAAGGTGTCACAGATGTCCCCAGGTGTCACAGGTGTGTCCCCAGGTGTCCCCAGGTGTCCCCAGGTGTCCCCAGATGTCCCTGCAGTGTCCCCAGGTGTGTCCCCAAGGTGTCACAGGTGTCCCCAGCTGTCCCCCAGGTGTCCCACAGGTGTCCCCAGTGTGCCCAGGTGTCCCCCAGGTGTCCCCAGATGTCCCCAGGTGTCCCCAAGGTGTCCCCAGCTGTCCCCAGGTGTGTCCCTGGTGTGTCCCCAGATGTCTCCAGGTGTGTCCCCAAGGTGTCACAGGTGTCCCCAGGTGTCCCCAGATGTCCCTGCAGTGTCCCCAGGTGTCCCCAGGGTGTCCCCAGGTGTGTCCCCAGGTGTCCCCTAGACGTCCCCCAGCTGTCCCCCAGGTGTCCCCAGATGTCCCCAAGGTGTCCCCCAGCTGTCCCCCAGGTGTGTCCCCAATGTCCCCAGGTGTGTCCCAGGTGTGTCCCCAGATGTCCCCAGGTGCGTCCAGGTGTCCCCAGCTGTCACCCAGCTGTCCCCAGGTGTCCCTGCAGTGTCCCCAGCTGTCACAGGTGTGTCCCAGGTGTGTCCCCAGGTGTCCCCAGGTGTCCCCCAGCTGTCCCAGGTGTCCCCAGGTGTGTCCCCAGCTGTCCCTGCAGTGTCCCCAGGTGTCCCCAGGTGTGTCCCCAAGATGTCCCCAGGTGTGTCCCCAGGTGTCCCCCAGATGTCCCCAGCTGTCCCTGCAGTGTCCCCAGGTGTCCCCAGCTGTCACAGGTGTGTCCCAGGTGTGTCCCCCAGGTGTCCCCAGGTGTCCCCAGGTGTCCCCAGCTGTCACCCAGCTGTCCCCCAGGTGTCCCCGGGTGTCCCCAGGTGTGTCCCCAGGTGTGTCCCCAGATGTCCCCAGGTGTGTCCCCAGATGTCCCCAGATGTCCCCAAGGTGTCCCCAGGTGTGTCCCCAAGGTGTCCCCAGGTGTGTCCCAGGTGTCCCCAGCTGTCACAGGTGTGTCCCAGGTGTGTCCCCAGCTGTCCCCAGGTGTGTCCCCAGATGTCCCCAGGGTGTCCCCAGCTGTCCCCCAGCTGTCCCAGGTGTGTCCCAAGGATGTGTCCCCAGATGTCCCTGCAGTGTCCCCAGCTGTCCCCAGGTGTCCCCAGGTGTGTCCCCAGATGTCCCCAAGGTGTCCCCAGGTGTCCCAAGGTGTGTCCTCAGGTGTGTCCCAGATGTCCCCAGATGTCCCCAGGTGTGTCCCAGCTGTCCCAGGTGTTCCCAGGTGTGTCCCCAGGTGTCCCCAGGTGTCCCCAGCTATCACAGGTGTGTCCCAGGTGTCCCCCAGGTGTCCCCAGCTGTCACCCAGCTGTCCCCCAGGTGTCCCCAGGTGTCCCCCAGGTGTCCCCAGGTGTCCCCGGTGTCACAAGGTGTGTCCCAGGTGTCCCCAGCTGTCCCCCAGGTGTCCCCAGGTGTCCCCAGATGTCCCCAGGTGTCCCCAGGTGTGTCCCAGGTGTCCCCAGGTGTCCCCGGTGTCACTCACGTCGTGTCCCAGCTCCGCCAGCCCCGCGATGGATCCGTACCGCGTGGTCCAGGGCGTCTTGTCATCGACCCAGCTCTGCGGGGACACCGGGGGGACACGAACCCCAAACTGGGACCCCAAATCCTGACCCCGAACCCCAAACTGGGACCCCAAACTGGGACCCCAAACCCTGACCCCAAACTGTCACCCCAAACTGGGACCCCAAACTGGGACCCCAAGCCCCAAACCGGAACCCCAAACCCCAAACTGGGACCCCAAACTGGGACCCCAAACCCCAAACTGGGACCCCAAACCCCAAACTGGGACCCCAAACCCCAAACCCCAAACTGTGACCACAAACCCCAAATCCCAACCCTTGACCCCAAACCCCAAATCCTGACTCCAAATCCTGACCCCAAATCCCTGAGCCTGAATCCCAAATCCTGACCCCAAAATCCTCACCCCAAATCCCAAATTCTGACCCAAAATCCTGACCCTAAATCCTCACTCCAAATCTCAAATCCTGACCCTAAATGCCAAACTGTGACCCCAAACCCCAAATCCTGTCCCAAAATCCTGACCCTAAATCCTCACTCCAAATCCCAAATCCTGACCCAAATCCTCACCCAAAATCCCAAAGCCTGACCCCAACCCCCAAATCCTCATCCCAAATCCTGACCCCAAATCCCTGAGCCTGAATCCCAAATCCTGACCCAAAATCCCAAATCCTGACCCAAAATCCTGACCCAAATCCTCACCCCAAATCCCAAATCCTGACCCCAGATCCCAAAGCCTGACTCTGAACCCCAAATCCCTGAGCCCAAATCCCAAATTCTGAACCCAAACCCCAAATCCCTGAGCCCAAATCCCAAATCCTGACCCAAAATCCTCACTCCAAATCCCAAATCCTGACCCCAAACCCCTGAGCCTGAACCCCAAATCCCTGAGCCCAAAATCCCAAATCCTGACCCCAAATCCGAACTCCAAATCCCAAACCCCGACCCCGAATCCTGACTCTGAACCCCAAATCCCAAATCCTCACCCCAAACCCCAAATCCTGACCCCCCAACCCCAAACCCCAACCCCAAACCCTGACCCTGAACCCCAAATCCTCACCCCAAATCCTGACCCGAAATCCCTGACCCCAAATCCCAAATCCTGACCCCAAATCCCAAATTCTGACCCCAAATCCCTGAGCCCAAACCCCAAAATCCCCGTTTTTTCCCCCAAAACCCCACCTTGGTGAAGGTCTTGGTGATGCGGGACTGGCTGTTGTTGGTGCTGGTGCTGAAGTTCTTGCACACCCCAAATCCCCATTTCTGACCCCAGAAATCCCATTTTTAACCCCAGAAATCCCATTTTTAACCCCATAAATCCCATTTTTTACCCAAAATCTCAATTTTTTCCCCCAAAACCCCACCTTGGTGAAGGTCTTGGTGATCAGGACTGGCTGTTGTTGGTGGTGGTGCTGAAGTTCTCCCACGCCCCAAATCCCATTTTTAACCCCATAAACCCCATCTTTAACCCCACAAACCCCATTTTTAACCCCATAAACCCCATTTTTTACCCCAAATCTCAAATTTTTCCCCCAGAACCCCACCTTGGTGAAGGTCTTGGTGATGCGGGACTGGATGTTGTTGGTGGTGGTGCTGAAGTTCTTGCACACCCCAAATCCCCATTTTTAACCCCACAAATCCCATTTTTAACCCCACAAACCCCATCTTTAACCCCATAAATCCCATCTTTAACCCCATAAACCCCAATTTTAACCCCATAAACCCCATTTTTTACCCAAAATCTCAATTTTTTCCCCCAAATTCCCACCTTGGTGAAGGTCTTGGTGATCAGGACTGGCTGTTGTTGGTGCTGGTGCTGAAGTTCTTGCACACCCCAAATCCCCATTTCTGACCCCATAAACCCCATTTTTAACCCCACAAATCCCAATTTTAACCCCATAAACCCCATTTTTAACCCCACAAATCCCATTTTTTACCCAAAATCTCAATTTTTTCCCCCAAAATCCCACCTTGGTGAAGGTCCTGGTGATCAGGACTGGCTGTTGTTGGTGCTGGTGCTGAAGTTCTTGCACACCCCAAATCCCCATTTTTAACCCCACAAACCCCATCTTTAACCCCACAAACCCCATTTTTAACCCCATAAATCCCAATTTTAACCCCATAAATCCCATTTTTTACCCAAAATCTCAATTTTTTCCCCCAAAACCCCACCTTGGTGAAGGTCTTGGTGATGCGGGACTGGCTGCTGTTGGTGCTGGTGCTGAAGTTCTCGCACACCCCAAATCCACATTTTTAACCCCACAAACCCCATTTTTAACCCCATAAACCCCATTTTTAACCCCACAAACCTCAATTTTAACCCCATAAATCCCATTTTTAACCCCATAAATCCCATTTTAAACCCAAAATCTCAATTTTTTCCCCCAAAACCCCACCTTGGTGAAGGTCTTGGTGATGCGGGACTGGATGTTGTTGGTGGTGGTGCTGAAGTTCTTGCACACCCCAAATCCTCATTTTTAACCCCACAAATCCCATCTTTAACCCCACAAATCCCAATTTTAACCCCACAAATCCCATTTTTTACCCAAAATCTCAATTTTTTCCCCCAAAATCCCACCTTGGTGAAGGTCTTGGTGATGCGGGACTGGATGTTGTTGGTGGTGGTGCTGAAGTTCTTGCACACCCCAAATCCACATCTTTAACCCCATAAATCCCATCTTTAACCCCATAAATCCCAATTTTAACCCCATAAACGCCATCTTTAACCCCACAAATCCCATTTTTAACCCCACAAATCCCATTTTTTACCCAAAATCTCAATTTTTTCCCCCAAAACCCCACCTTGGTGAAGGTCCTGGTGATCAGGACTGGATGTTGTTGGTGGTGGTGCTGAAGTTCTTGCACACCCCAAATCCCCATTTTTAACCCCACAAATCCCATCTTTAACCCCACAAACCCCATTTTTGACCCAAAATCTCAATTTTTTCCCCCAAAACCCCACCTTGGTGAAGGTCTTGGTGATGCGGGACTGGATGTTGTTGGTGGTGGTGCTGAAGTTCTTGCACACCTGCGCCACCAGCCGCGCGGCGAAGTCCCGCAGCGCCCAGTGGTTGTCAACATCTGGGCGCAGGCACAGCTGGCGGCTGACGATGCACGTCATCACCGCCGGGATCAGCTCGTGCAGCTGGGGACATTGTTGGGGACATTGTTGGGGACACTTTGGGGGCACTTGGGGACAGGTTTGGGGCACCTGGAGGCAAATTTGGGACACTTGGGGACAGGTTTGGGGCACTTGGGAGAGGTTTGGGACAACTGAGGACACATTGGGGACACCTGGGGACAGGTTTGGGGACAGGTTTGGGACACATTTGGGACACTTGGGGACAGGTTTGGGACACTTGGGGACAGATTTGGGACACTTGGGGACAGGTTTGGGGGCACTTGGGAGAGGTTTGGGACAACTGAGGACACATTGGGGACACTTGGGGACATGTTTGGGGACAGGTTTGGGACACATTTGGGGCACTTGGGGACAGTTTGGGGACAGGTTGGGGACACTTGGGACAGGTCTGGAAACATTTGGGACACTTGGGGACACATTTGGGGCACTTGGGGACAGTTTGGAGACAGGTTTCGGGCACTTGGGGACAGATTTGGGACACTTGGGGACAGGTTTGGGGGCACTTGGGGACAGGTTGGGGACACATCTGGGACACTTGGGGACAGGTTTGGGACACCTGGGGACACTTGGAGACAGGTTTGGAGACAGGCTTGGGACACTTGGGGACACCTGGGGACAGGTTTGGGACACTTGGGGACAGGTTTGGAGCACTTGGGACACATTGGGGACACTTGGGGACACCTGGGGTTAGGTTTGGGGCACTTGGGGACAGGTTGGGGACACTTTGGGGGCACTTGGGGACAGTTTGGGGACACTTTGGGGGCACTTGGGGACAGTTTGGGGACACTTGGGGACACTTGCAGACAGGTTTGGGGCACTTGGGGACACCTGGGGACAGGTTTGGGACAGGTTTGGGACAGGTTGGGGACAGTTTGGGACACTTGGGGACAGGTTGGGGACAGGTTTGGGACACATGGGGACACTTGGGGACACATGGGGACAGGTTTGGAGCACTTGGGGACAGGCTTGGGACACTTGGGGGCACGTGGGGACATTGTTGGGGACAGGTTGGGAGAGGTTGGAAAACATTTGGGACAGGTTTGGGGCACTTGGGGACACTTGGGGACACTTGGGGACAGATTTGGGACACTTGGGGACAGGTTTGGGACACTTGGGGACAGATTTGGGACACTTGGGGACAGGTTTGGGACACCTGGAGGAAAATTTGGGACACCTGGGGACAGATTTGGGACACTTGGGGACACTTGGGGACAGGTTTGGGGCACTTGGGAGAGGTTTGGGACAACTGAGGACACATTGGGGACACTTGGAGACAGTTTGGGGACACTTTGGGGGCACTTGGAGACAGGTTTGGGACACTTGGGGACAGCTGGGGACAGGTTTGGGACACTTGGGGACATGTTGGGGACAGGTTTGGGACACTTGGGGACAGGTTGGGGACAGGTTTGGGACACTTGGGGACACCTGGGGACAGGTTTGGGACACTTGGGAGAGGTTTGGGACAACTGAGGACACATTGGGGACACTTGGGGACAGGTTTGGGGACAGGTTTGGGACACATTTGGGGCACTTGGGGACCGTTTTGGGACAGGTTGGGGACACTTGGGACAGGTCTGGAAACATTTGGGACACTTGGGGACACATTTGGGGCACTTGGGGACACATTTGGGACACCTGGGGACAGGTTTGGGACCCTTGGGGACATCAGTGGGGACACTTGGGGACAGGTTGGGAGAGGTTTGAAAACATCTGGGACAGGTTTGGGACACCTGGGACAGGTTTGGGACACTTGGGGACAAGTTTGGGACACTTGGGGACATGTTGGGGACAGGTTGGGGACACATTTGGGACACTTGGGGACAGGTCTGGAAACATCTAGATCAGGTTTGGGACACTTGGGGACAGGTTGGGAGAGGTCTGAAAACATTGGGGACAGGTTGGGGACACTTTGGGGACATTGGGGACAGGTTTGGGACACATTTGGGACACCAACGGGGACAGGTTTGGGGCACTTGGGGACAGGTTGGGGACACTTTGGGGACACTTGGGGACAGTTTGGGGACACTTTGGGGACACTTGGGGACAGGTTTGGGGCACTTGGGACACATTGGGGACACTTGGGGACACCTGGGGACACATTTGGAAACATTTAGATCAGGTTCGGGACACTTGGGGACACCTGGGGACAGGTTTGGGACACTTGGGGACACCTGGGGACAGGTTTGGGGCACTTGGGGACAGGTCTGGAACACCTGGGACAGGTCTGGAGCACTTGGGGACACATTGGGGACACTTTAGGACAGGTTTGGGACACATTGGGGACACCAACGGGGACAGGTTTGGGGACACTTGGGGACAGTTTTGGGACACATCTGGGGCACTTGGGGACAGGTTGGGGACAGTTTGGGGACACTTGGGGACAGTTTGGGGACAGGTTGGGGACAGTTTGGGGACAGTTTCTGGGCTGTGCACATCTGGGCGCAGGCACAGCTGGCGGCTGACGATGCACGGCATCACCGCCGGGATCAGCTCGTGCAGCTGGGGACACCAACGGGGACATTGGGGACATTGTTGGGGACATTGGGGACACTTTGGGGACACATTTGGGGCACTTGGGGACATGTTGGGGACAGGTTTGGGACACTTGGGGACAGGTTTGGGACACTTGGGGACAGGTTGGGGACAGATTTGGGGACACTTGGGGACAGGTTTGGAGCACTTGGGACACATTGGGGACACTTGGGGACACCTGGGGACAGGTTTGGGACACTTGGGAGAGGTTTGGGACAACTGAGGACACATTGGGGACACTTGGTGACAGGTTTGGGACACATTTGGGGCACTTGGGGACAGTTTGGGGACAGGTTGGGGACACTTGGGACAGGTCTGGAAACATTTGGGACACTTGGGGACACATTTGGGGCACTTGGGGACACTTGGGGACAGTTTGGGGACAGTTTGGGACACTTGGGGACAGTTTGGGGCACTTGGGGACAGCTGGGGACAGGTTTGGGACACTTGGGGACACTTGGGGACACTTGGGGACAGGTTGGGGACACATCTGGGACACTTGGGGACAGGTCTGGAAACATCTAGATCAGGTTTGGGACACTTGGGGACAGGTTGGGAGAGGTCTGAAAACATTGGGGACAGGTTGGGGACACTTTGGGGACATTGGGGACAGGTTTGGGACACATTTGGGACACCAACGGGGACAGGTTTGGGGCACTTGGGGACAGGTTGGGGACACTTTGGGGACACTTGGGGACAGTTTGGGGACACTTTGGGACACTTGGGGACAGGTTTGGGGCACTTGGGGACAGCTGGGGACAGGTTTGGGACACTTGGGGACATGTTGGGGACAGGTTTGGGACAGGTTTGGGACAGGTCTTGAAACTTGGGGACAGGTCTGGAAACATCTAGATCAGGTTTGGGACACTTGGGGACACCTGGGGACACTTGGGGACACCTGGGGACAGATTTGGGACACCTGGGGACAGGTTTGGGACACCTGGAGGCAAATCTGGGACACTTGGGGACAGGTCTGGAAACATCTAGATCAGGTTTGGGACACTTGGGGACACCTGTACACAGGTTTGGGACACTTGGGGACAGGTTTGGGACACTTGGGGACACCTGGGGACAGGTTTGGGACACTTGAGGACACTTGGGGACATTGTTGGGGACAGGTTGGGAGAGGCTTGAAAACATTTGGGACAGGTTTGGGACAGTTCAGGACAGGTTTGGGGCACTTGGGGACAGGCTGGGGACACCTTTGGGACTTGTTAAGGGCACATGGGGACAGGAGGTGACACAGGTGAGGTAACACAGGTGACACAGGTGACACTCAGGTGACACTCAGGTGACCCAGGTGACACACAGGTGACACACAGGTGACACTCGGGTGACACAGGTGACACACAGGTGACCCAGGTGACACTCAGGTGACACACAGGTGACACACAGGTGACACAGGTGACACAGGTGACACACAGGTGACACAGGTGACACACAGGTGACACACGGGTGACACTCAGGTGACCCACAGGTGACACGGGTGACACACAGGTGACACACAGGTGACCCAGGTGACACTCGGGTGACACTCAGGTGACCCAGGTGACACGGGTGACACAGGTGACACTCAGGTGACACTCAGGTGACCCAGGTGACACACAGGTGACACAGGTGACGTCACTCACGTATTTCTCCAGGTACAGGGTGGGGTTGTCCATCAGGGCCTTCACCATCCGCATCAGGTAGATGAGCAGCGCCAGATTGTTCTGCACCACGTTCACCCGCACCTGGGGACAGCGAGGGGACAGTGTGGGGACACTGGGGACATTGGGGACATTGATGGGGATTGGGGACATTGGGGGGATTTGGGGACAGTGGGGACATTGGGGACACTGGGGACATTTGGGCTATTGATGGGGATTGGGGACATTCGGGACACTGGGGACACCATGGGGACATTGGGCACAGTGGGGACATTGGGGACATTGATGGGGATTGGGGACATTGGGGACATTGGGGACAGTGGGGGGATTGGGGACAATGGGGGGATTGGGGACACCATGGGGACATTGGGGACATTGTGGGGACACTGTGGGGACATTGGGGACAGTGGGGACATTGTGGGGACATCGGGGACACCATGGGGACATTGGGGACAGAGGGGACATTGGGGACATTGTGGGGACATTGGGGACATTGTGGGGACATTGGGGACAGTGGGGACACCATGGGGACATTGGGGACATTGGGGACATTGTGGGGACACTGTGGGGACATTGGGGACAGTGAGGACATTGGGGGGACATTGGGGACATTGGGCACAGTGGGGACAGTGAAGACATTGTGGGGATATTGTGGGGACATTGGGGACACTGGGGACATTGGGGGGATTGGGGATATTGATGGGGATTGGGGACATTCGGGACACCATGGGGACATTGGGGACATTGTGGGGACACCATGGGGATATTGGGGACATTGTGGGGACACCATGGGGATATTGGGGACACTGGGGACAGTGGGGACATTGGGGAATTGGGGACATTGGGCACAGTGGGGACATTGGGAACACTGGGGACATTGTGGGGACATTGGGGACATTGGGGACACTGGGGGGATTGGGGACATTGATGGGGATTGGGGACAGTGTGGGGACATTGGGGACACCATGGGGACATTGGGGACACTGGGCACAGTGGAGACATCGTGGGGACATTGTGGATATTGATGGGGATTGGGGACATTGGGGACATTGGGGACACTGGGGACAGTGGGGACACCATGGGGACATTGGGGACAGTGTGGGGACATTGGGGACACTGGGGACATTGGGGACATCGGGCACAGTACAGACATTGGGGACACCATGGGGATAGTGGGGACACTGGGGATATTGGGGACATTGGGGACATTGGGGGGATTGGGGACATTGGGAATTGGGGACATTGGGGACACCATGGGGACATTATGGACATTGTGGGCATTTGGGGACATTGTGAGGACAGTGGGGACATTGTGGGGGACACTGGAGACAGTGGGGACAGTGGGGTATTGGGGATATTGATGGGGATTGGGACAGTGGGGACACAATGGGGACACTGGGGACATTGGGGACATTGGGGACATTGGGGACAATGGGGACACCATGGGGACATTGTGGGGACATTGGGGATATTGATGGGGATTGGGGACACTGGGGACATTGGGGACACTGGGGACAGTGGGAACATTGGGGACAGTGGGGACACTATGGGGACATTGGGGACATTGTGGGGACAGTGGGGACCATTGGGGACATTGTGGGGACAGTGGGACATTGGGGACATTGGGGACAGTGGGGACAATTGATGGAGATTGGGGAGATTGGGGACAGTGGGGACATTGGGGACACCATGGGGACATTGGGGACATTGTGGGGACAGTGGGGACATTGGGGACACTGGGGACACCATGGGGACAGTGAGAACACATTGGGGACACTGGGGGGACATTGGGGACATTGGGGACATTGGGGACATCAGCAAGGATTGGGGACATTGGGGACATTTGGGGGACATTTTTGGGATTGGGGACATTTATGGGATTTGGGATATTTGGGGGACATTGGGGCGATTTGGGGACATTGGGGACATTTTTGGGATTGGGGGACATTGGGAAAAAACGGGGGAAAACAGGAAAAAATGGGATTGGGCACATTGGGGACACCCTGGGACACTGGGGACACCTTGGGGGACACTCCTGGGAGTTTGGGGCCGTTCTTGGGATTTCAGGGCAGGTTTTGGGGTGAATCCCAGGATTCTGGGGTGGATTTTGGGGTGAATTTCAGGGATTTTGGGTCAGGTTTTAGGGTCAGGTTTTGGGGTGAATCCCGGAGATTTTGGGGTGAATTTCAGGGATTTTGGGTCAGGTTTTAGGGTGAATCCTGTAGATTTTGGGGTGGATTTTGGGTCAGGTTTTGGGTGAATCTCAGGAATCTTGGGTAGATTTTGGGGTGCATTTCAGGGATTTTGGGGTGGATTTTGGGGTGAATTTCAGGGCAGGTTTTGGGTGAATCCCAGGAATTTTGGGGTGGATTTTGGGGGTGAATTTCAGGGATTTTGGGTCAGGTTTTAGGGTCAGGCTTTGGGGTGAATCCCAGGGATTTTGGGGTGATTTTGGGGTGAATTTCAGGGATTTTGGGTCAGGTTTTAGGCTGAATCCTGTATATTTTGGGGTGGATTTTGGGTCAGGTTTTGGGGTGAATCTCAGGGATTTTGGGGTGGATTTCAGGGATTTTGGGTCAGGTTTTAGGGTCAGGTTTTGGAGTGAATCTCGGGGATTTTGGGTCAGGTTTTGGGGTGAATTTCAGGGATTTTGGGTCAGGTTTTAAGGTGAATCCCAGGGATTGTGGGGTGATTTTGGGGTGAATCCCAGGGATTTTGGGGTGAATTTCGGGGATTTTGGGGTGGATTTTGGGGTGAATCTCAGGGATTTTGGGGTGGATTTTGGGGTAAATCTCGTGGATTTTCAGGTGAATTTTGGGGTGAATTTTGGAGCGATTTTGGGGTGAATCCCAGGGATTTTGGGTGCATTTGGGGGTGCATTTCAGGGATTTTGGGGTGGATTTTGGGGTGAATATCAGGGATTTTGGGGTGAATTTTGGGGGTGAATTTCAGGGATTTTGGGGTGGATTTTGGGATGACTTTCAGGGGATTTTGGGGGATTTTGGGGTGAGTTTTGGGTGAATCTCAGGAATATCGGGTGTATTTTGGGGTGCATTTCAGGGATTTTGGGGTGAATTTTGGGTTGAATTTCAGGGATATTGGGGCAGATTTTGGGGTGGATTTTGGGGGTGAATTTCAGGGATTTTGGGGTGGATTTTGGGGCAGGGGCGGATTTTGGGGTGATTTGGGGGTGGATTTTGGGGCGGATTTTGGGGTGATTTTGGGGTGAATTTCAGGGGATTTTGGGGTGAATCCCAGGGATTTTGGGGTGGATTTTGGGGTGCATTTCAGGGATTTTGGGGTGGATTTTGGGGTGAATCCCAGGAATCTTGGGGTGGATTTTGGGGTGCATTTCAGGGATTTTGGGGTGGATTTTGGGGTGAATCCCAGGAATCTTGGGGTGGATTTTGGGGCGCATTTCAGGGATTTTGGGGTGCTCACCCCCTCGGAGATGAAGGTGCTGAAGCGCGGCAGCATCTGGTACAGCCCGGGGTCGGTGGCGATGCTCTGCAGGGCCTCCTGCAACGGGGGGGACAGGGGGGACATTGGGGACACCTTGGGGACACCTTGGGGACACCTTGGGGACATTGGGGACATTGGGGGGATTGGGGACATTGAGGACATTGGGGACAGAGGGGACATTGGGGACACTGGGGACATTGGGGACATTGAGGACATTGGGGACATTGGGGACAGTGGGGACATTGGGGACACTGGGGACATTGGGGACACCTTGGGGACATTGGGGGGGATTGGGGACATTGGGGACATTGGGGACATTGGGGACATTGGGGGGGATTGGGGACATTTGGGGACATTGGGGACATTGGGGACATTGGAGGGATTGGAAACATTGGGGACAGCTTGGAGACATTGGGGGGATTGGGGGGACGTTGAGGACATTTGGGGACATTTGGGGACATTTGGGGACATTGGGGACACTGGGGGACATTGGGGGGATTGGGGACATTGGGGACATTTGGGGACATCTGGGAGTGGCTTTGGGGCCATTTTGTGCCATTTTTATGGGATTTTTTCGGGGAATTTTAGGGGATTTTTTGTGCCATTTTAATGGGATTTTAATGGGATTTTTTGGGGATTTTGTGCCATTTTTCTGGGATTTTTCTGGGATTTTTCTGGGATTTTTTTGCATCTTTATGGGATGGTTTTGTGTCATTTTTATGGGATTTTCATGGGATTTTTTGGGGGAATTTTTGCCATTTTTATGGGATTGTTTGTGCCATTTTTATGGGATTTTTTGGGGGATTTTATGGGATTTTTTGTGCCATTTTTATGGGATTTTTGGGGGATTTTTATGGGATTTTTGGGGTGTTTCTGGGGTGTTTTTGGGGGTCTCTGGGGTGACTCACGGCCCGTTTGGCCTCGCAGGAGCCCACGCAGGCCTCGGTGATCTCCTTGTAGTAGAGCTGAATTTTGTGCCATTTTTATGGGGTTTTTATGGGATTTTTTGTGCCATTTTTATGGGATTTTTATGGGGAATTTTATGGGATTTTCATAGGATTTTTTTGGGAATTTTGTGCCATTTTTAATGGGATTTTTTTTGGATTTTTATGGGATTTTCTGGGGGATTTTGTGCCATTTTTATGGGATTTAATGATATTTTTTGGGGTTTTTGGGGGGTTTTTGTGCCATTTTTATGGATTTTTATGGGATTTTTGGGGTTTTTTTGGGGGATTTTGTGCCATTTTTATGGGATTTTTATGGGATTTTTTGGGGTTTTTTTGGGGGATTTTGTGCCATTTTTATGGGATTTTTATGGGGAATTTTATGGGATTTTCATAGGATTTTTTTGGGAATTTTGTGCCATTTTTAATGGGATTTTTTGGGGGATTTTTAGGGGATTATTATGGGATTTTTGAAGAGTTTTTTGCAATTTTTATGGGATTTTTATGGGATTTTTTGGGGGATTTTTATGGGATTTTCTGGGGTGTTTTTGGGGTGATTTTGGGGTGTTTTTGGGGTGATTTTGGGGTGACTCACGGCCCGTTTGGCCTCGCAGGAGCCCACGCAGGCCTCGGTGATCTCCTTGTAGTAGAGCTGCTGCTCCACCGACAGCTCGTGCACGCTGCGCGCCTTCAGCCGCAGGGGGGGCCCCTCCAGCAGCGGCTTCTTCTCCTTCCCTGGGGCACCCCCAAACCTCAGCGACACCCCGAAATCACACTGACCCCCCCTGAGCCCGAGGGACCCCCCAAAAATATCCCAAATCCCAATGGGAACCCCAAAATCCCAATGGGAACCCCAAAATCCCAATGGGAAACCCAAAATATCCCAAATCCCACAAAAACCCCAAAAATCCTATAAGGAACCCCAAAATATCCCAAATCCCATAAAAAGCCCAAAAATCCCAACGGGAACCCCAAAATCCCAATGGGAACCCCAAAAATCCCAATGGGAACCCCAAAAATCCCAATTTGAACCCCCAAAATCCCAATTGGAACCCCAAATCCCAATGGGAACCCCAAATTCCAATGGGAACCCCAGAATTCCCAATGGGAACCCCAAAAATCCCAATGGGAACCCCAAAACAAGGGCGGCTTCTTCTCCTTCCCTGGGGGACCCCGAAATCTCAGGGACACCCCAAAATCACAGTGACCCCCCCTGAGCCCGAGGGACCCCCCAAAAATATCCCAAATCCCATAAAAACCCCAAAAATCCTATAAGGAACTCCAAAATCCCAATGGGAAACCCAAAATATCCCAAATCCACAAAAACCCCAAAAATCCTATAAGGAACCCCAAAATATCCCAAATCCCATAAAAAGCCCAAAAATCCTATAAGGAACCCCAAAAATCCCAATGGGAAACCCCAAAAATCCTACAAGGAACCCCAAAATCCCAATGGGAACCCCAAAACAAGGGTGGCTTCTTCTCCTTCCCTGGGGGCACCCCGAAATCTCAGCGACACCCCGAAATCACACTGACCCCCCCCTGAGCCCGAGGGACCCCCCAAAAATATCCCAAATCCCATAAAAACCCCCAAAATCCCAATGGGAACCCCAAAATCCTATAAGGAACCCCAAAATCCCAATGGGAACCCCAAATCCCAATAGGAACCCCAAAATCCCAATGGGAACCCCAAAAAACCCCAAATCCCATAAAAACCTCAAAAATCCTATAAGGAATCCCAAAATCCCAAAGGGAAACCCGAAAATCCTATAAGGAACCCCAAAATCCCAAAGGGAAACCTGAAAATCCTATAAGGAACCCCAAAATCTCAATGGGAACCCGAAAAATTCCAATGGGAACCCCAAATCCCAAAGGAACCCCCAAAAATCCTATAAGGAACCCCAAAAATCCCAATGGGAAACCCAAAATCCCAATGGGAACCCAAAATCCCAATGGGAAACCCCAAATCCCAATGGGAACCCCAAAAACCCAAGGGAACCCCAAAATCCCAATGGGAACCCCAAAAATCCTATAAGGAACCCCAAAATCCCAATGGGAACCGCAAATCTCAATGGGAACCCCAAAAATCCTACAAGGAACCCCAAAATCCCAATGGGAACCCAAAAATCCCAATGGGAACCCCAAAATCACAATGGGAATCCCAAAAATCCCAATGGGAACCCTAAAACAAGGGTGGATTCTTCTCCTTCCCTGGGGGCACCCCCAAATCTCAGCGACACCACCGAAATCACAGTGTCCCCAAAGAACCCCCCCAAATATCCCAAATCCCATAAAAACCCCAAAATCCCAATGGGAACCCCAAAATCCCAATGGGAACCCCAAAACAAGGGGGGCTTCTTCTCCTTCCCTGGGGCACCCCCGAACCTCAGGGACACCCCGAAATCACAGTGACCCCCCCTGAGCCCGAGGGACCCCCCAAAAAACCCCAAATCCCCTTTGAACAACCCCAAACCCCCCAAAATTCCCCCCAAAAATCCCAAATCCCCCTTAAACCCCCCAAATCCCCCCAAACCCCCTTTAACCCCCCAAAATCCCCTTTAACCCCCCAAATCCCCCTCCAAGACCCCCCAAAATCCCCTTTAGAGCCCCCCAAATTCCCTTTGAACCACCCCAAAAATCCCCCAAATCCCCTTTAAACCCCCCAAACCCCCCAAAATTCCCCCAAAAAATCCCCCCAAATCCCCTTTAAACCCCCCCAAACCCCCCAAAATTCCCCCCTTAAAAACCCCAAATCGCCTTTGAACCACCCCAAAAATCCCCCAAATTCCCCTCTGAATCCCCCAAAATTCCCCCAAAAATCCCCCAAATCCCCTTTGAACCACCCCAAACCCCCAAAATTCCCCCCCCAAAAACCCCAAATCGCCCTTAAACCCCCCCAAATCCCCCCTGAACCCCCAATTAACCCCCCAAAATCCCCTTTAACCCCCCAAATCCCCCTCCAAGACCCCCCAAAATCCCCTTTAAAGCCCCCCAAATCCCCTTTGAACCACCCCAAAAATCCCCCAAATTCCCCTTTGAACCACCCCAAACCCCCCAAAATTCCCCCCAAAAATCCCCCCAAAAATCCCCCCAATCCCCTATAAACCCCCCCCAAAATCCCCTTTAGAGCCCCCCAAATCCCCTTGGAACCACCCCAAAAATCCCCAAATTCCCCTGTGAATCCCCCAAAATTCCCCCCAAAAATCCCCCAAATCCCCTTTGAACCACCCTAAACCCCCCAAAATTCCCCCCCCCAAAAACCCCAAATCCCCCTTAAACCCCCCAAAATCCCCCCTGAACCCCCAAAATCCCCTTTAACCCCCCACAATCCCCCTCCAAGACCCCCCAAAATCCCCTTTAAAGTCCCCCAAATCCCCAAAACTCCCCCCAAAAATCACCCAAATTCCCCTTTGAAACCCCCAAACCCCCCAAAATTCCCCCTCCAAGACCCCCCAAATCCCCTTTGAACCCCCAAAACCCCCCAAAATTCCCCCCCAAAAACCCCAAATCCCCCTTAAACCCCCCCAAATCCCCCCTGAACCCCCAATTAACCCCAAAAATCCCCTTTAACCCCCCAAATCCCCCTCCAAGACCCCCCAAAATCCCCTTTAGAGCCCCCCAAATCCCCTTTGAACCACCCCAAAAAATCACCCAAATCCCCTTTGAACCACCCAAAACCCCCCAAAATTCCCCCAAAAAATCCCCCCAAATCCCCTTTAAACCCCCCCAAAATCCCCTCTGAACCCCCAAAACTCCCCCCCTGAACCCCCAAATCCCCCCTGAACCCCCCCAGTCCCCACCTTTGGGGTCGCCCCCGGCCCCCCCGGGCCCTTTGGGTTTTGGGGTCCCCCCCTCGTCCTCCTGGCCGGGCTTGGCCGATTTCAGGGGCTCCGTGGCCTCGGCCTTCTGCTGCTCCTTGGGGGCTGGGGGGCAAAAATGGGGTGAGGGGACCCCAAAATCATCCTGGGGACCCCAAAATCATCCTGGGGACCCCAAAATTGGGTCTGGGGGCCACAAAATGGGGTCTGGGGGCAAAAAAATGGGGTGTGGGGGGCAGAAAATGGGGTCAGGGCACCCCAAATGTCCCTCAGGGGCTCCGTGGCCTCGGCCTTGTGCTGCTCCTTGGGGCTGGGGGGCAAAAATGGGGTGAGGGGACCCCAAAATCATCCTGGGGACCCTAAAATTGGGGCTGGGGGGCACAAAATGGGGGGCTGGGGGCAAAAAAATGGGGTCAGGGCACCCCAAATGTCCCTGAGGGCACAAACGTGGCCTAGGCGTTGTGCTGCTCCTTGGGGGCTGGGGGGCAAAAATGGGGTGAGGGGACCCCAAAATCGTCCTGGGGACCCCAAAATCATCCTGGGGACCCCAAAATTGGGTCTGGGGTGCACAAAAGAGGGGCTGGGGGCAAAAAAATGGGGTGAGGGGGGCAGAAAATGGGGTCAGGGCACCCCAAATTGTCCCTGAGGGGCTCGGCCTTGTGCTGCTCCTTGGGGGCTGGGAGGGCAAAAATGGGGGTGAGGGGACCCCAAAATCATCCTGGGGACCCCAAAATTGGGTCTGGGGGGCACAAAATGGGGTCTGGGGGCACAAAATTGGGTCTGGGGGGCAGAAAATGGGGTCTGGGAGCAAAAAATGGGGTGTGGGGGGCAGAAAATGGGGTCAGGGCACCCCAAATATCCCTGAGGGCACAAACGTGGCCTAGGCCTTCTGCTGCTCCTTGGGGGCTGGGGGGGAAAATGGGGTCAGGGGCACCCCAAAATCATCCTGGGGACCCCAAAATTGGGTCTGGGGGGCACAAAATGGGGTCTGGGGGCAAAAAAATGGGGTCTGGGGGGCAGAAAATGGGGTCTGGGGGGCAGAAAATGGGGTCTGGGGCACCCCAAATGTCCCTCAGGGGCTCTGTGGCCTCGGCCTTGTGCTGCTCCTTGGGGTCTGGGGGGGAAAAATGGGGTGAGGGGACCCCAAAATCATCCTGGGGACCCCAAAATTGGGTCTGGGGGGCACAAAATGGGGGCTGGGGGCAAAAAATTGGGGTCTGGGGGCAGAAAATGGGGTCAGGGCACCCCAAAATGTCCCTGAGGGCCTCGGCCTTGTGCTGCTCCTTGGGGGCTGGGGGGGCAAAAATGGGGTGAGGGGACCCCAAAATCATCCTGGGGACCCGAAAATTGGGTCTGGGGGGCACAAAATGGGGGCTGGGGGAAAAAAAATGGGGTCTGGGGGGCAGAAAATGGGGTGTGGGGGGGCAGAAAATGGGGTCAGGGCACCCCAAAATGTCCCTGAGGGCACAAACGTGGCCTAGGCCTTGTGCTGATCCTTGAGGGCTGGGAGGGAAAATGGGGGTGAGGGGACCCCAAAATCATCCTGGGGACCCCAAAATCATCCTGGGGACCCCAAAATTGAGTCTGGGGGGCACAAAATGGGGTCTGGGGGCAAAAAAATGGGGTGTGGGGGGCAGAAAATGGGGTCAGGGGCACCCCAAATATCCCTGAGGGCACAATCGTGGTCTTGGCCTTGTGCTGCTCCTTGGGGCTGGGGGGCAAAAATGGGGTGAGGGGACCCCAAAATCATCCTGGGGACCCCAAAATGGGGTCTGGGGGGCACAAAATTGGGTCTGGGGGCAAAAAATGGGGTCAGGGCACCCCAAAATGTCCCTGAGGGGCTCGGCCTTGTGCTGCTCCTTCGGGGCTGGGGGGCAAAAATGGGGTGAGGGGACCCCAAAATCATCCTGGGGACCCCAAAATTGGGTCTGGGGGGCACAAAATTGGGTCTGGGGGCAAAAAAATGGGGTGTGGGGGGCAGAAAATGGGGTGTGGGGGGCAGAAAATGGGGTCAGGGCACCCGAAATGTCCCTGAGGGGCTCGGCCTTGTGCTGCTCCTTGGGGGCTGGGAAGGAAAATGGGGTGAGGGGACCCCAAAATCATCCTAGGGACCCCAAAATTGGGTCTGGGGGCAAAAAAAATGGGGTGTGGGGGGCACAAAGTGGGGTCAGGGCACCCCAAATATCCCTCAGGGGCTCCGTGGCATCGGCCTTCTGCTGCTCCTTGGGGGCTGGGGGGCAAAAATGGGGTGAGGGGACCCCAAAATTGGGTCTGGGGCACCCCAAAATCATCCTAAGGGCACAAAATGGGGTCTGGGGGCAAAAAATTGGGGTGTGGGGGGCACAAAATGGGGTCTGGGGCACCCCAAATGTCCCTCAGGGGCTCCAGGGCCTCGGCCTTGTGCTGCTCCTTGGGGGCTGGGAGGGAAAATGGGGGTGAGGGGGACCCCAAAATCATCCTGGGGACCCCAAAATTGGGTCTGGGGGGCACAAAATGGGGTCTGGGGGCAAAAAATTGGGGTCTGGGGGGCAGAAAATGGGGTCAGGGCACCCCAAAATGTCCCTGAGGGCACAAACGTGGTCTTGGCCTTGTGCTGCTCCTTGGGGGCTGGGGGGCAAAAATGGGGTGAGGGGACCCCAAAATCATCCTGGGGACCCCAAAATTGGGTCTGGGGGCAAAAAAATGGGGTGAGGGGGGCAGAAAATGGGGTCAGGGCACCCCAAATGTCCCTCAGAGGCTCCGTGGCCTCGGCCTTCTGCTGCTCCTTGGGGGCTGGGGGGCAAAAATGGGGTGAGGGGACCCCAAAATGGGGTCAGGGGCACCCCAAAATCATCCTGGGGACCCCAAAATCATCCTGGGCACCCCAAAATCATCCTGGGGACCCCAAAATTGGGTCTGGGGGCAAAAAATGGGGTCTGGGGGGCAGAAAATGGGGTCAGGGCACCCCAAATGTCCCTCAGGGGCTCCGTGGTCTCAGCCTTGTGCTGCTCCTTGGGGGCTGGGGGGCAAAAATGGGGTGAGGGGACCCCAAAATCATCCTGGGGACCCCAAAATTGGGTCTGGGGGCCCCAAAATGGGGTCTGGGGGCAAAAAATGGGGGTGAGGGGACCCCAAAATCATCCTGGGGACCCCAAAATTTGGTCTGGGGGGCGCAAAATGGGGTCTGGGGGCAGAAAATGGGGGTCTGGGGGGCAGAAGATGGGGTCAGGGCACCGCAAGTGTCCCTCAGGGGCTCTGTGGCCTCGGCCTTCTGCTGCTCCTTGGGGGCTGGGGGCAAAAATGGGGGTGAGGGGACCCCAAAATCATCCTGGGGACCCCAAATTGGGTCTGGGGGGCACAAAATGGGGTCTGGGGGCAAAAAAATGGGGTGTGGGGGGCAGAAAATGGCGTCAGGGACACCCCAAAATATCAATGGGGACCCCAAATGGGGTCAGGGGCACCCCAAAATGGGGTCAGGGGGGCACAAAATGGGGTCAGGGGCACCCCAAAATATCAATGGGGACCCCAAATGGGGTCAGGGCACCCCAAAATGGAGTCAGGGCACCCCAAAATATCAATGGGAACCCAAAATGGGGTCAGGGCACCCCAAAATGGGGTCGGGGGGCACAAAATGGGGTCAGGGCACCCCAAAACCTCCCTGAGGGGGCTCAAAATGGGGTGAGGGCACCCCAAAATATCAATGGGAACCCAAAATGGAGTCTGGGGCACCCCAAAATGGGGTCAGGGGGCCACAAAATGGGGTGAGGGGCACCCCAAAATATCCCTGGGGACCCCAAAATATCCCTGGGGCACAAAATGGGGTCTGGGGGGCACAAAATGGGGTCAGGGCACCCCAAAATATCAATGGGAACCCCAAATGGGGTCAGGGGCACCCCAAAATGGGGTCAGGGGGCACAAAATGGGGTGAGGGGGGCACAAAATGGGGTCAGGGGCACCCCAAAATCATCCTGGGGGACCCCAAAACCTCCCTGGGGACCCCAAAATATCCCTGGGGCACAAAAATGGGGTCTGGGGGCCACAAAATGGGCTCAGGGGCACCCCAAAACCTCCCTGAGGGGGCTCAAAATGGGGTGAGGGCACCCCAAAATATCAATGGGGACCCCAAATGGTGTCAGGGGCACCCCAAAATGGGGTCAGGGGGCCACAAAGTGGGGTCAGGGGCACCCCAAAATATCCCTGGGGACCCCAAAACCTCCCTGGGGGACCCCAAAATGGGGGGAGGGGGAGGAGAAAACTCCCAAATTTGGGGGGGTTTGGGGGGTGTTAGGGGATTTTGGGGTGGATTTGGGGGATTTTGGGGGGGGTTTGGGGTGGTTAAAGGGGATTTTGGGGTTTTGGGGGGGATTTGGGGTGGTTTAAGGGGATTTTGGGGTTTTGGGGGGTGATTTTTGGTGGTTTAAGGGGATTTTGGGGTTTTGGGGGGGATTTGGGGTGGTTTAAGGGGGATTTGGGGTTTTTGGGGTGGTTTAAGGGGGATTTGGAGGATTTTGGGGGACTTGGGGTGGTTTAAGGGGGTTTTGGGGTGGTTTAAGGAGGGTTCTGGGGTTTGGGGAATGGTTCAAGAGGGTTTTGGGGTTTTTGGGGTGGTTTAAAGGGGATTTGGAGGATTTTGAGGTGTTTTGGGGTGATTTTGGGGTGGTTTAGGAGGGATTTGGAGGATTTTGGGGGGGATTTGGAGGATTTTGGGGATATTTTGGGTGGTTTAAGTGGCATTTGGGGGGATTTGGGGTGCTTTAAGGGGGATTTGGTGTTTTTGGGGTGGTTTAAAGGGGATTTGGTGTTTTTGGGATGGTTTAAAGGGGATTTGGAGGATTTTAGGGTGGTTTAAGGGGGATTTTGGGTGGTTTAAAGGGGATTTGGGGTTTTTGGGGTGGTTTAAAGGGGATTTGGAGGATTTTGGGGTGGTTTTGGGGTGGTTTAAGGCGGATTTGGGGTTTTTGGGGTGGTTTAGGGGGGATTTGGAGGATTTTGGGGTGGTTTCAGGGGGATTTGGTGTTTTTGGGATGGTTTAAAGGGGATTTGGGGGATTTTGGGGTGGTTTAAAGGGGATTTGGAGGATTTTGGGATATTTGGGGTGGTTTAAGTGGGATTTGGGGTGGTTTAAAGGGGATTTGGTGTTTTTGGGATGGTTTAAAGGAGATTTGGAGGATTTTGGGGTGGTTTTGGGGTGGTTTAGGAGGATTTTGGGGTGGTTTTGGGCTTTTTGGGCCCTCTCACCTGGCGGGGGGTTTTCGGGGATCGCCGGCTGCACCCCCTCAATGCTGAGCCAGTGGGCTGAGGGGGGGGACACCCCAAAAATGGGGAAATCAGGCTGGGATCACCCCAAAATCATCTCCAGAATGCCCAAATCCACCCCCCACCCCAAATTCTGCTGTAGATTTGAAAAACCCCCGTGGCCATCCCCCCCAAAATCCCCAAAATTCCCCTTAAACCAACCCAAAACCCCCCAAAATTCCCCTTAAACCACCCCAAAACCCCCCAAAATTCCCCTTAAACCACCCCAAATTCCCCTTAAACCACCCCAAAACCCCCCAAAATCCCTCTTAAACCACCCCAAAATCCCCTTAAACCACCCCAAAACGCCCCAAAATCCCTCTTAAACCACCCCAAAATCCCTCTTAAACCACCCCAAAATCAGCCCAAAATTCCCTTAAACCACCCCAAAATCCCCCCAAAATTCCCCTCTGAACACCCAAAATTCCCCCAAAATCCCCCTTAAACCACCCTAAAACCCCCCAAAAATCCCCTTTGAACACCCCAAAAATCCCCCAAAACTCCTGCAAACTTCTCAAAACCCCCAAAATTCCCCCAAATCCCCCCAGAACTCCTCCCAAAATTCCCTCCCAAACCCCCAAAATCCCCCCCAAATCCCCTTTAAAGTGCCCCAAAACCCCCTCAAACCCCCTTTATATTCCCCAGAATCCCCCCAAAATCCCCCTAATTTCCCCAAAATCCCTCCCAAACCCCCCTAATTTCTCCCAAATCACCTTTATAATTCCCCAAAATCCCCCAAGCCCCCCTAATTTCCCCAAACCCCCTCAAATCCCCTTTATATCCCCCCAAATCCCCTTTCTATCCCCCCAAATCCCCCCAAATCCCCTTTCTATCCCCCCAAATCCCCTTTATATCCCCCAAAATCCCCCCAAGCCCCCCTAATTTCCCCAAACCCCCTCAAAATCCCCTTTATATCCCCCAAAATCCCCCCCAAACCCCCTTAATTTCCCCAAAATCACCCCCCAAACCGCCTTTATATGCCCCAAAATCCCTTCCAAACCACCTTTATATCCCCCAAACCCCCCTTTATATTCCCCAAATCCCCCAAACCCCCCCAAATACCTTTTATATCCCCCCAAAATCCCCCCAAGCCCCCTAATTTCCCCCCCAAATCCCCCCCAAACCCCCTTAATTTCCCCAAAATCCCTTCCCAATCCCCTTTATATCCCCCAAAATCCCCCCCAAATCCTCTTTCTATCCCCCAAAATCCCCCCAAATCCCCTTTATATCCCCCAAAATCCCCCCCAAACCCCCTTTATATTCCCCAAAATCCCCCCCAAACCCCCCAAAATCCCCTTTATATCCCCCCTAAACCCCCCTTTATATTCCCCAAATCCCCCAACCCCACCCAAATCCCCTTTATATCCCCCAAAATCCCCCCCAAATCCCCTTTATATCCCCCAAACCCCCTTAATTTCCCCAAAACCCCCCAAATCCCCCCGAAATCCCACCCTTGAGGCAGACATCGAGGGGCACCCTGGGCAGGGGGGTGTTGATGATGTCGCTCAGATCCACCTCCTTCTCCTCGTAGAAATAGAGCTCGCGCCCGCCGCCGCTGGCAAAGCGGAACGGGATGAACTCCTGCGCGTGGAACCCGTACAGCGGCTGAAAAACGGGAGAAAATGGGGAAAAATGGGGATTTTACTGGATTTTATGGGGGGTTTTCCCTCAGATTTGGGCTCTTTCCCCTCAGATTTGGGCTCTTTCCCCTCACGTTTTAGAGGTTTTCCCTCAGGATGAACTCCTGCGCGTGGAACCCGTACAGCGGCTGAAAAACGGGGAAAAATGGGAAAAAATGGGGATTTTCCTGGATTTTATGGGATTTTAGGGGGGGTTTTCCCTCAGTTTTGTGGGAATTTCCCTCAGATTTGGGCTCTTTCCCCTCAGGTTTGAGAGGTTTTCCCTCAGGATGAACTCCTGCGCGTGGAACCCGTACAGCGGCTGAAAAACGGGGGAAAATGGGAAAAAATGGGGAAAAATGGGAAAAAATGGGGAAAAATGGGGATTTTCCTGGATTTTATGGGATTTTAGGGCGGGTTTTCCCTCAGATTTGTGGGAATTTCCATCAGATTTGGGCTCTTTCCCCTCACGTTTTAGAGGTTTTCCCGCAGGATGAACTCCTGCGCGTGGAACCTGTACAGGGGCTGAAAAACGGGGGAAAATGGGAAAAAATGGGGAAAAATTGGGGATTTTCCTGGATTTTATGGGATTTTAGGGGGCGTTTTCCCTCAGATTTGTGGGAATTTCCCTCAGATTTGGGGTGTTTCCCCTCAGATTTGGGCTCTTTCCCCTCAGGTTTTAGAAGTTTTCCCTCGGGATGAACTCCTGCGAGTGGAACCCGTACAGCGGCTGAAAAACGGGGAAAAAATTGGGATTTTCCTGGATTTTAGGGGGGGGGTTTCCCTCAGATTTGTGGGATTTCCCTCAGATTTGTGGTGTTTCCCCTCAGTTTGTGGGAATTTCCTTCAGTTTTGGGGATATTTCCTTCAGATTTGGGCATAGTTCCCCACAGTTATGAGGGAGTTTCCTTCCAATTTGTGGAGATTTCCTCAGATTTGAGGTGTTTCCCTCAGTTTGAAGAGGGTCTTCCCTCAGTTTTGTGGACTTTCCCTCAGTTTTGGGGGAGTTTCCCTTGAATTCGTGAAAATTTCCCTCAGTTTTGGAAATATTTCCCTCAGTTTTGGAGATATTTCCCTCAGTTTTGGGAGGTTTTCCCTCAGGATGAACCCCTGTGCGTGAAACCCATACAGAGGCTGGCAAATGGGAAAAAAAACCTCGCGGTTTCTGGATTTTGGGGAGATTTCTCTCAATTTTTTGGGAATTTTCCTGAATTTTAAGGCGATTTTCCCTCAATTTTGTGGGAATTTCCCTCAGTTTTGGGAGGTTTTCCCTCAGGATGAACTCCTGAGCATTGAGGCTATACAGCAGCTGGGAAAGGGTGGAAATGAGTGTTTTCCTTGAATTTTGTGGGAATTTCTTTCAGTTATGGAGATTTTCCCGTGATTTTGTGGGAATTTCTTTCAGTTTTGGAAGGTTTTCCCTTGATTTTAGGGGGATTTTCTCAATTTGGGGGGGCCTCTCCATTGATTTTGAAGGTAATTTTTCCATTTTTGGGCAGTTTTACCTCCACATTTTTCAATTTCAAGGCAAAATCCACATCTGCCGTTGTGAGTTTCCTTCTCTTCCCCATGTGCATGAACTTGAGAGAATCCTGTGGGGGGAAAAACAGAGATTTTGGGGGAGAATTAGAGGGGGGAAAAAGGATTCAGAGAGAGTTTAGGGGGGAAAAAGGATTTGTGAGGGGATTTTTGGGGAAAGAGGATATTCAAGACGGGATTGGGGGGGATTTCAGGGGAAAAGGGGGGAAAAGAGAGAAAAAATGTTTAAAATTAGGAAAAAGAAGGGGGAAACAGACGAAAAAACGGGATTGAGATGGGAAAATTGGGGGGGCAGAGGAGATTTGAGGTGTTGAAGTGCAATGGGGAGGTGAAAAGGGGGTTTAGGGTGGAAAAAAAGGGGTGAAAATGAGATTTTGTGAGGAATTAAGGGGTAAAAATGAGTTTTGGAGGGAAAAAGGGGGTCAAGAATGGGAAAATTGGCGGGAAAGGGAATTTGGGGGGGATTATGGGCTTCAGGAGGGGTTTGGAGGTGGCGTGGGTGAGGTAAAAGGGAATTTTGAGGGGAATTTTGAGCTCTGAGGGGGGTCCCAGCCCCCAAATTTTGGAGTTTCCCCCGGTTCACCCCCTCCCCCCCCCGACTTGAGGGATCCAAGGGGCTCCTGAACCCCCCCAAATCTGGGGGTGTCCCCCTCACCTGCGCCACCTCCTTGAGGCGGTAGCTCGCCTCCTCCGCCAGCAGCTGACACGTCTCCTCAGAGAGCCCCGGCACCCCCATGGCCTCCGCCATCACCTTCATGGACTCGGCGGGCAGCAGCGTGTGGCTCAGCTTCAGCTTCTTCTCCTCCGCCATCTCCGCGCTCTCCCCGAGCCCCCCGAAGCCGCGGGGAGCCCCCAAAAGAGGCCGGCGGGGCCGCGGGGGGAGCGCGGGGAGCCCCCGGCCGCTCCTCAGACCGCTGCCGCCGGGCGCCATCTTGGCGCGGCCCCTCAGAGCCGCCGCCATCTTGGGACCCGCCTCCCGCCGTCGCGGGTCCTGGACGGCGCCGGGTTTGTGTAAAAGAAAACGGGGTGAATCAGCATCAAGATGCCTGGAGATAGCTGCGATAATATTATCGCGATATAGCAGTGTGATATGAGGGTAAATCTGGGTTTTTTTTGGAGGTGTTGGAAGTGGCGGTGATTGCGGGTCACTATGGTCCTGCCAGGACCTGCGAAGAGGCGGGGAAAGGGAGCCGGGGAGGTGGCAGCGCGCATGCGCAAACTGGAGGAGCGCGGGGTAACGGAGTGGGGGAGACCATTGAGGGGGACGGGGGGACTTTTCCGGGAAATGGGGGGGAAATTGGGGGGGACATTGAGGGGACAAGTGGGGGAGACATTGAGGGGACAGTTGGGGGGGACAATTGGGGTGTCATTGGGGAGGAACGAGGGAAAATGGGCAGACCTCTGGAGGGGGGAATGGGGGAACCATTGGGGAAATGGGGGAGTCATGGGGGTCTCCTCCCGATCTCTCCCCCTTCACAGGACATTGGGATCTTCCAACCATCGCCCCCTCCTCAAATCCGCTGGGACTCCCCAAAATTTTCCCCTCAAATCCCCCTGAGAGCCCCTCAAACCTCCTCGAGATGCCCTAAATCCTTCTCGGCCCACCCCAAACCACCCTGAGATCGCCCAAACTCCCTCAAACTCCCTTTAAACCTCCAAATTCCCTTTTTAACCCCTCAAATCCCCTCAACCTCCCCAAATTCCCCTCAAATCCCCCCTTTAACCCTCTCAAATCCCCCGGGAAATGCCCCGTGGGTACCGCACGTCCCCGCTGGGCTCTCTGTCCATCCCGGGCCCCCTTTACTCCCTCCACGTTCTCCCGCGTGGGCTACAACCGCCCCAACCCCGACGGCTCCTGCCGCGCCGACGGCTCCGTCACCTCATCCACGGCGGCCCCTTGACCGTGCTGGTGGACACCGGCGGGCCCTGGCTCCGGCCGCACCTCCCCGGCCTGCTGGGCGCCCACGGCGTCGCCCCTGAGGACATCACAGCACGTCGTGGTCACCCACGGGCACTCGGACACACGCGGGCAACCTGAACGCGTTCCCGCGGGCCACGCTGCTGGTGGGCTTCGACCTGAGCCGCGGCGAGGGGCTCTACCTGCCCCACGGGCTGGCGCGGGGAGCGCCCATGGAGCTGCACCCCGGGCACCTCCGCGTCATCCCCACGCCCGGGCACACGCGGGCGCAACGTCAGCCTGGTGGCGCTGGGGACATCGGCGGGCACGGTGGCGGTGGCCGGGGATGTGTTCGAGCACGGCGAGGATGAGGGGGGAGTGGGAGGCGCTGAGCGAGGAGCCCGAGGTGCAGAGGAAGAGCAGGGAGGGCTTGGTGGCCGTGGCGGAGGTGATCGTGCCCGGGCATGGGGAGCCTTCAGGGTGGTCAGGGAGTGGGGGGAGAGACAACGGGAGGAGGAGGAGGAGGAGAAGGAGAATAAGAAAAAAGACGAGAAGAAAAAGGAAGAAGAGGAGGAGGAGGAGGAAGGCGGCCCCTCAGGACACGGAGACACCTCTGGGGACTTCTGAGGGCGTTGCTGTGATTGACAGTAGTCTTGTCCAATCACGTCTCTCGCTGGCCAGGGCCTGAACCAATGAGAGCTTGGGAAATAAAAAATCTCTGTTGCCATGGGAACTTGGCAAAGAACAACGGCCCAGTGCCTCCCAGTCCCCTCCCAGTTCATCCCAGTAACCTCCCCTAGTTCATCCCAGTGACTCCCAGTTCACCCCAGTGCCTCCCAGTTCATCCCAGTAACCTCACAGTTAACCCCAGTGACTCCCAGTCCCTCCCAGTTCATCCCAGTGACCTCCCCAGTTATCCCAGTAACCTCCCAGTTCATCCCAGTGCATCCAGTTCACCCCCAGTGCCCTCCCAGTCCATCCCAGTTCACCCCAGTGACATCCCAGTGCCCTCCCAGTTCATCCAGTGCCTCCCAGTCCATCCCAGTAACCTCCCAGTTCATCCCAGTTCGTCCCGGTTCAGTGTCCCCACAATGTCACCAGAATGTCCCAGGGGCGATGGGGGGGGAGGGAGTGATAGCAAATGGGAGAGGGGGCCAATAAAAACCTGCCACGTCATCAGGGGGGCGGGGCAAAGGAGTTGTAGGCGGGGCTGTTGAATAGTGGGAGGAGCAGCAATCAGCCCCAACCAATCAGGACACGCCATGCGCCCCCCCCCAATGGATGAGGGGGCGTGGCTTCGCACCGCTGGAATGACGTCATACACCAAGCCAAGCCAATTACGTCATCGCGCGGGGGGGGGGACCCCCAGATTTTATTGCCAAAATTGAGACCCCCCACCCCCCCCGTGACGTCATCGGGGTCCCCCCACGGTCCCCAATTTGGGATCCCCAGAGTGTCCCCAATGTCCCCAAGGTCCTTTTTCGGGGTCCCCAAAGTCCAGGAGTCCCAAAATTGCCCATTTTGGGGTCCCCAAGGTGTCCCCAATGTCCCCAAGGTGTCCCCAGGGTCCCATTTTGGGGTGTCCCCCCCCCCAAATTCTGGGGACATTCAGGGGTCCATGAGCAAGGCCAGGCCATAGCAGGGTCCAGGGGAGGGACCCCAAAATGTCCCCAAATGTCCCCAAAATGTCCCCCAATCAGGGTCCATGGAGAGCACGAGGCCATAGCATGGACGGGACCTCGATGTCCCCAAATGTCCCCAAATGTCCCCAAATGTTGGGGTCCACGACCGAGGCCAGCCCGTGGCGGGGTCCAGGGGTGGCTCCCCGATGTCACCAATGTCCCCAATTTGGGGACACTCAGGTGTCCAGGGGTCAGCGCCCCGATGTCCCCAGCGTCCCTCGATGTCCTCCGTGAATGTCCCCCGATGTCCCCAATGTCCCCGTTTGGGGACACTCGGGGGGTCCACGAGGACGTTGTGGGGGCGGGGGGGGGTGTCCCCAATGTCCCTCGATGTCCTCGATGATGTCCCCAAGTGTCCCCAATCAAGGGTCCATCAGCAGCGCCAGCCCGTACCTGGCAGGGCCCAGTGATGTCCCCAATGTCCCCCAATGTGTCCCCAATGTTCCCAACCCCCTCAATGTCCCCAATCCCATTTTCCCAATTTTTCCCCCATTTTTCCCCCCACTTTTGCTCAATGTCCCCCAATCCCTCATTGCGCCCCAGCGTCCCCCCAGTGTCGCCAATGTCCCCCCAATGTCCCCACTGTCCCCAATGTCCCCAATGCCCCCAATGTCCCCTTGATGTCCCCCACTCTTATTTTCCCAATTTTTTCCCATTTTTACTCAATGTCCCCAATGTCCCCAATCCCCTCAATGTCCCCTCGATGTCCCCAATGTCCCCAATCCCACTTTCCCAATTTTTCCCCCCCATTTTTATCCAATGTCCCCAATGTCCCCAATGTTGCCAATTCCCCCAGTCCCCCCAAATGTCCCCAAAGGTCCCAATGTCCCCTCGCTGTCCCCGCTGTCCCCAATTCCCCCCAATGTCCCCAATGTCGCCAAAGTGTCCCAAAACTCCCCAATCCCCTCAATGTCCCCAATCCCATTTTCCAATTTTTCCCCCATTTTTCCCCCATTTTTCCTCAATGTCCCCGTCCCCCCCCATTGACCCCAATGTCCCAATGTCCCCAATGCCCCCAAATGTCCCCAAATGTCCCCACTGTCCCCAGTCCATTTTCCCAATTTTTTCCTATTTTTGCTCAATATCCCCACAGACCCCAATGTCCCCCAATGTCCCCAATCCCCCCAACGTCCCCAATGTCCCCAATTCCCTGAAATGTCCCCAATGTCCCCAAACCCCCCCAATCCCCCAATGTCCTCAATCCCATTTTCCCAATTTTCCCCCATTTTCCTCAATGTCCCCAATCCCCGCAATGTCCCCAATGTCCCCAATCCCCCCAATGTCCTCAATCCCATTTTCCCAATTTTCTCCCATTCTTCCTCAATGTCCCCACTGTCCTCAGTGTCCCCAATGTCCCCCCAATGTCCCCAATGTCCCCACTGTTCCCATGTCCCCCCACTGTCCCCCACTGTCCCCAATGTCCCCAATCCCCCCAATCCCCCCAGTGTCCCCACTGTCCCCACTGTCCCCAGTGTCCCCCCCAATGTCCCCACTGTCCCCGTGTCCCCCCAATGTCCCCCCAATCCCCCCAATCCCCCCAATGTCCCCAATCCCCCCAATGTCCCCATGTCCCCCCACTGTCCCCATGTCCCCCCAATGTCCCCCACTGTCCCCACTGTCCCCATGTCCCCCAATGTCCCCAATCCCCCCATTGTCCCCACTGTCCCCATGTCCCCCACTGTCCCCCATGTCCCCCCAATGTCCCCAATCCCCCCACTGTCCCCACTGTCCCCCCCAATCCCCCCAATTTCCCAATCCCCCAATGTCCCCAATGTCCCCAATCCCCCCACTGTCCCCCCAATGTCCCCACTGTCCCCACTGTCCCCATGTCCCCCCCAATGTCCCCAATACCCCAATCCCCCAATGTCCCCACTGTCCCAATGTCCCCACAATGTCCCCACTGTCCCCAATCCCCCCCAATCCCCCCAATGTCCCCAATACCCCCAATCCTCCAATGTCCCCACTGTCCCCAATGTCCCCACTGTCCCCCCAGTGTCCCCAATCCCCCCAGTGTCCCCCTGTCCCCACTGTCCCCATGTCCCCCCACTGTCCCCATGTCCCCCCAATGTCCCCAATGTCCCCAATCCCCCCACTGTCCCCATGTCCCCCCAATGTCCCCATGTCCCCCCACTGTCCCCATGTCCCCACAATGTCCCCAATCCCCTCAATGTCCCCAATGTCCCCCAGTCCCCACACTGTCCCCACTGTCCCCATGTCCCCCCACTGTCCCCAATGTCCCCACAATGTCCCCAATCCCCCCAACATCCCCACTGTCCCCATGTCCCCCAATGTCCCCACTGTCCCCATGTCCCCCCAATCCCCCCAATGCCCCAATGTCCCCAATCCATTTTCCCAATTTTTTCCCATTTTTCCTCAATGTCCCCAATCCCCCCCAATCCCCACTGTCCCCATGTCCCCCCACTGTCCCCAGTGTCCCCAATGTCCTCAATCCCATTTTCCCAATTTTCCCCAATTTTTCCTCAATGTCCCCAATGTCCGCCCAATCCCCCCAGTGTCCCCAATCCCCCCAATCCCCCCAATCCCCCCAATGTCCCCACTGTCCCCACTGTCCCCATGTCCCCATGTCCTCCCAATGTCCCCAGTCCCCCCAGTGTCCCCAATGTCCCCACGGTCCCCATGTCCCCCACTGTCCCCACTGTCCCCCCAATGTCCCCAATACCCCCACTGTCCCCCATGGCCCCCTAATGTCCCCATGTCCCCCCAATGTCCCCACTCTCCCCAATGTCCCCATGTCCCCCCAATGTCCCCAATGTCCCCAATCCCCCCAATGTCCCCATGTCCCCATGTCCCCCCAATGTCCCCAATCCCTCCAGTGTCCCCCTGTCCCCCGTACCTGGCGCTGCCCGTCGGGGGCACACCTTGCCCCAGGTGCGTCAGGCGCCCGGGGTGCAGCAGGGCCCAGCCGGGGGGGGGCGCGGGGGCGACGCAGCCGTAACGGGGGAACAGCCACCCCCCCGCCCTGAAAACCAGTATGGACCAGTATGGACCAGTACGGACCGGTATGGACCAGTATAAACCGGTATAAACCAGTGTAAACCAGTATGGACCAGTGACACATCCCAGTAACCCAGTACAGCCGTAACGGGGGAACAGCCACCCCCCGCCCTGAAAACCAGTATGGACCAGTATGGACCAGTACGGGACCGGTATGGACCGGTATAAACCAGTATAAACCAATATAAACCAGTGTAAACCAGTATGGACCAGTGACACATCCCAGTAACCCCCAGTGCAGCCGTAACGGGGGAACAGCCACCCCCCACCCTGAAAACCAGTATGGACCAGTATGGACCAGTACGGACCAGTATGGACCGGTATAAACCAGTGTAAACCAGTATAAACCAGTATAAGCCAGTATGGACCAGTGACACATCCCAGTAACCCCAGTTCATCCAGTAACCCCCAGTTCAAACCAGTAACCACGGGGGACTCATCCCAGGTCCCTCCCAGTCCATCCCAGTCCATCCCAGTCCCTCCCAGTTTATCCCAGTCCCTCCCAGTCCCTCCCAGTCCATCCCAGTCCATCCCAGTCCCTCCCAGTTTATCCCAGTCCCTCCCAGTCCCTCCCAGTCCCTCCCAGTTTATCCCAGTCCATCCCAGTCCCTCCCAGTCCATCCCAGTCCCTCCCAGTCCATCCCAGTATATCCCAGTTCCATCCCAGTCCATCCCAGTCCATCCCAGTTTATCCCAGTCCCTCCCAGTCCCTCCCAGTTCGTCCCAGTTTCTCCCGTTCCGTACGTGGGCGGGGCTCAGGCTGACGCTCAGGCTGATCGTGGCCGAGGGCCGGGGCCGGGGCCGAGGGGGCGGGGCCAGAGGGGGCGTGGCCGGAAGGGGCGGGGTCATAACGAACCACAGAGCTCAGCACGGTGCGGCCCTGGGGGGAGGAGGGGGGGGGGAGTGGGCGTGGCCGATGGGGACCACGCCCACATCGACCACGCCCAGATTTCAGTTACCTGATCACACCCACTTAAGCCACGCCCACTTTAGTGGTGCCTTTAAAGGCCCCGCCCCATTCCCTCCCAAGCCACGCCCACTAAACCCACGCCCATCTAGCCACGCCCCTTCTCGCCAAGCCCCTCCCCATCACAAGGCCACTCCCCTTTGAGGCCCCACCCCTTTGGCCACGCCCATTTCCTTTAGCCCCACCTTTCCCACCAAGCCCCACCTGCTCCTTAAGCCCCTCCCCTTTCTGAGGCCCCACCCCCTTCCCCTATCTCAGCCCTGCCCATCTGAGGCCACACCCATTTTCCCCAAGGCTCCACCCCTTTCCTCCAAGCCCCTCCCCCTCCCTAAGCCACGCCTCATTCTGAGTCCCCGCCCCTTTCCCGACCCCAGCCCTGTCCCTCTTTGGCCACGCCCATTTCCCTTGCCCCGCCCATTTTCCCTCCAAGCCCCGCCCTCTCCCCAAGCCCCACCCTTTTCCCAGGCCCCTCCCCATTCTCCCAAGCCCCGCCCTCTCCCCAAGCCCCTCCCATTGCCAAAGCCCCCCCATTCCCCAGGCCCCGCCCTTTTCCTCCAAGCCCCTCCCATTCCCCAGGCCCGCCCTTTCTCCCAAGCCCCTCCCATCCCCAGGCCCCGCCCTTTTCCTTAAAGCCCCTCCCATTCCCCAGGCCCCTCCCTTTTCCTCCAAGCCCCTCCCATTCCCCAAGCCCCTCCCATTCCCCAGGCCCCGCCCTTTTCCTCCAAGCCCGCCCCTTTCTCCCAAGCCCCTCCCATTCCCCAGGCCCCCGCCCTTTTCCTCCAAGCCCCTCCCATTCCCAAGCCCCTCCCATTCCCCAGGCCCCGCCCTTTTCCTCCAAGCCCCTCCCATTCCCCAAGCCCTCCCTTTCCCCAGGCCCCGCCCTTTTCCTCCAAGCCCCGCCCTTTCTCCCAAGCCCCGCCATTCCCCAGGCCCCGCCCTTTTCCTCCAAGCCCCTCCCTTTCTCCCAAGCCCCTCCCATTCCCCAGGCCCCGCCCTTTTCCTCCAAGTCCCTCCTTTCTCCCAAGCCCCGCCCATTCCCCAGGCCCCGCCCTTTTCCTCCAAGCTCCGCCCCTTTCTCTCAAGCCCCGCCCTCTCCCCAAGCCCCTCCCATTGCCAAAGCCCCCGATTCCCAGGCCCCGCCCTTTTCCTTAAAGCCCCTCCCATTCCCCAAGCCCCTCCCATTCTCCCAGCCCCGCCCTCTCCCCAAGCCCCCTCCCATTGCCAAAGCCCCGCCATTCCCCAGGCCCCGCCCTTTTCCTCCCAAGCCCCGCCCTTTCTCCCAAGCCCCTCCCATTTCCCAAGCCCCTCCCATTCCCCCAAGCCCCCCGCCTTTTCCTCCAAGCCCCTCCCTTTCTCCCAAGCCCCTCCATTCCCCAAGCCCCTCCCATTCCCCAAGCCCCGCCCTTTTCCTCCAAGCTCCGCCCCTTTCTCCCAAGCCCCTCCCATTCCCCAGGCCCCGCCCTTTTCCTCCAAGCCCCGCCCTTTCTCCCAAGCCCCTCCCATTCCCCAGGCCCCACCCTTTTCCTCCAAGCTCCGCCCCTTTCTCTCAAGCCCCGCCCTCTCCCTAAGCCCCTCCCATTGCCAAAGCCCCCCATTCCCCAGGCCCCGCCCTTTTCCTCCAAGCCCCGCCCTTTCTCCCAAGCCCCTCCCATTCCCCAGACCCCGCCCTTTTCCTCCAAGCCCCTCCCATTCCCCAAGCCCCTCCCATTCCCCAGGGCCCCGCCCTTTTCCTCCAAGCCCCGCCCTTTCTCCCAAGCCCCTCCCGTTCCCCAGGCCCCGCCCTTTTTCTCCAAGCCCCGCCCTTTCTCCCAAGCCCCTCCCATTCCCCAGGCCCCGCCCTTTTCCTCCAAGCCCTCCCATTCCCCAAGCCCCGCCCTTTTCCTCCAAGCTCCGCCCCTTTCCTCCCAAGCCCCGCCCTTTCTCCCAAGCCCCTCCCATTCCCCAGGCCCCGCCCTTTTCCTCCAAGCCCCGCCTTTTCCCCAAGCCCCTCCCATTCCCCAGGGCCCCGCCCTTTTCCTCCAAGCTCCGCCCCTTTCTCCCAAGCCCCGCCCTCTCCCCAAGCCCCACCCTTTTCCCAGGCCCCGCCCATTCCCCAGGCCCCGCCCTTTTCCTCCAAGCTCCGCCCCTTTCTCCCAAGCCCCGCCCTCTCCCCAAGCCCCGCCCTTTCTCCCAAGCCCCGCCCATTCCCCAGGCCCCGCCCTTTTCCTCCAAGCTCCGCCCCTTTCTCCCCAGCCCCGCCCTCTCCCCAAGCCCCTCCATTGCCAAAGCCCCGCCATTCCCCAGGCCCCGCCCTTTTCCTCCAAGCCCCGCCCCTTTCTCTCAAGCCCCGCCTTTTCTCCCAGGCCCCGCCCCTTTCTGTGGAAGCCCCGCCCACCTTGGGGGCGTATCCCGGGAAGAGGCGGCGGGCGATGGGGGGAGGAGCTCCCGCAGCGCCCCCTGCAGGACCAGGTCCAGGTGCAGCGACGAGAGGGGAACCGCCCACGAGAGCACCTGGGACAGGTGAGGGACAGGGAAAACACACCCGGGTTACACCCGGGTTACACCTGGGTTACACCTGGGACAGGTGAGGGACAGGGAAACACACCGGGGTTACACCCGGGTTACACCTGGGTTACACCTGGGACAGGTGAGGGACAGGGAAAACACACCCGGGTTACACCCGGGATACACCTGGGACAGGTGAGGGACAGGGAAACGCACCAGGGTTACACCCGGGTTACACCTGGGACAGGTGAGGGACAGGGAAACGCACCCGGGTTACACCCGGGTTACACCTGGGATACACCTGGGACAGGTGAGGGACAGGGAAAACACACCCGGGTTACACCTGGGACAGGTAAATACACCCGGGTTACACCCCGGGTTACACCTGGGATTACACCTGGGACAGGTGAGGGACAGGGAAATACACCCGGATACACCAGGGACAGGGAAATACACCGGGGTTACACCTGGGTTACACCTGGGATACACCTGGGACAGGTAAAGACACCTGGGATACACCCGGGTTACACCTGGGATACACCTGGGACAGGTGAGGGACAGGGAAATACACCCGGGTTACACCTGGGTTACACCTGGGACAGGTGAGATACTCATGGGTTACACCTGGGATACATCTGGGACAGATAAATACACCCGGGTTACACCCGGGTTACACCTGGGACAGGTAAAATACACCCGGGATACACCCAGGTTACACCCGGGTTACACCTGGGACAGGTGAGGGACAGGGAAATACACCTGGGTTACACCCAGGTTACACCTGGGACAGGTGAGATACTCATGCCTTACACCTGTGATACACCTGGGACAGGTAAATACACCTGGGATACACCCGGGTTACACCTGGGTTACACCTGGGATACACCTGGGACAGGTAAATACACCTGGGTTACACCTGGGTTACACCTGGGAGTGACCCTGATACACCTGGGTTACACCTGGGACAGGTGAGATACACCTGGATACATCTAGGGGGTAGGGATACACCTGGTTACACCTGGGACAGGTAAATACACCTGGGTTACACTTGGGAGTGACCCTGATACACCTGGGACAGGTGAGATACACCCAGGTTACACCTCCGATACACTTGGGTTATGCCTGGGTTGCACCTGGGATACACCTGGGACAGGTAAATACACCTGGGTTACACCTGGGTTACACCGGGTTACACCTGGGACAGGTAAATACACCTGGGTTACACCTAGGTTACACCTGGGACAGGTAAATACACCGGGGTTACACCCGGGTTACACCTGGGATACACCTGGGACAGGTAAATACACCCGGGGTTACACCCGGGTTACACCTGAGTTATACCTGGGACAGGTAAATACACCTGGGATACACCTGGGTTACACCTGGGACAGGTAAATACACCTGGGTTACTCCTGGGATACACCTGGGAGTGATCCTGATACACCTGGGACAGGTGAGATACACCCAGGTTACACCTCAGATACACCTGGGTTATGCCTGGGTTACACCCGGGTTACACCTGGGACAGGTAAATACACCGGGGTTACACCTGGGTTACACCTGGGAGTGACCTGATACACCTGGGACAGGTGAGATACACCCAGGTTACACCTGGGACAGGTAAATACACCGGGGTTACACCTGGGTTACACCTGGGTTACACCTGAGTTACACCTGGGTTACACCTGGCACTGGCCCCGCCCACCAGGACAAACAAAAGCTCACAATCGAGCCCCGCCCCCACGTTTAAGCCCCGCCCTTTTTTCTGCGACCCCCCCTTTAAAGCCCCACCCCCATTGCGAAGCCCCGCCCCCTTTTTGAAGCCCCACCCTCCAATTTTTGGCTCCCGCCCCCATTTTTTTGGCTCCACCCCCATTTTAAGGGTCCCACCCCCCCCATTTTTGGGTTCCAAATCCCGTTTTGAAACCCCGCCCACATTTTTGAGGCCACGCCCCGTTTTTTGGGGCCCATCTAATTTTTTAGGCCCACCCCACCCCCATTTTTAGGGGTCCACCCCCTTTAAAGCCCCCTCCCACATGGGGAAGCCCCCGCCCCCATTCTATAGCTCCGCCCCCACCTTTGGAAGCCCCGCCCCCATTCTATAGCTCCGCCCCCTCATTTGGAAGCCCCGCCCCCATTCTATAGCCCCGCCCCCTCCTTCGGAAGCCCCGCCCGCATTCTATAGCTCCACCCCTTCATTTGGAAGCCCCACCCCCATTCTATAGCTCCACCCCCTCATTTGGAAGCCCCGCCCCCATTCTATAGCTCCACCCCCTCATTTAGAAGCCCCGCCCCCACTCTATAGCTCCACCCCCTCATTTGGAAGCCCCACCCCCATTCTGTAGCTCCACCCCCTCATTTGGAAGCCCCGCCCCCATTCTATAGCTCCGCCCCCCTCCTTTGGAAGCCCCGCCCCCATTCTATAGCCCCACCCCCTCATTTGGAAGCCCCGCCCCCATTCTATAGCGCCACCCCCCTCCTATGGAAGCCCCACCCCCTCATTTGGAAGCCCCGCCCCCCCCGCCCCATATATAGCTCCACCCCCCTCCTTTGGAAGCCCCGCCCCCATTCTATAGCTCCACCCCCTCATTTGGAAGCCCCGCCCCCCATTCTATCGCTCCACCCCCTCCTTTGAAAGCCCCGCCCCCATTCTGTAGCTCCACCCCCCTCCTTTGGAAGCCCGCCCCCATTCTATCGCTCCACCCCCTCATTTAGAAGCCCCGCCCCCATTCTATAGCTCCACCCCCTCATTTGGAAGCCCCACCCCCATTCTATAGCTCCACCACCCTCATTTGGAAGCCCCGCCCCCCTTCTAGCTCCACCCCTCATTTGGAAGCCCCGCCCCCTTCTATAGCTCCACCCCCTCCTATGGAAGCCCCACCCCCACTCTATAGCTCCAACCCCTCATTTGAAGCCCCGCCCCCTCATTTTTGAAGCCCCGCCCCATTCTATAGCTCCACCCCTCATTTGGAAGCCCCGCCCCCTCATTTGAAGCCCCGCCCCCATTCTAGAGCCCCGCCCCCTCATTTGAAGCCCCGCCCCCATTCTATAGCTCCACCTCCCTCATTTGGAAGCCCCGCCCCCTCATTTGGAAGCCCCGCCCCATTCTTTAGCTCCACCCCCTCATTTGGAAGCCCCGCCCATGTCGTGATGCTCTGCTCACCCCTCGAGGTTCCACCCATCGAAGCCCCGCCCACCTCGTGATGCTCTGCCTGGCCTTTAAAGCCCCGCCCACACCCCTCGAAGCCCCGCCCACACTCGTGATGCTCCGCCCACCCCTCCTCGAAGCTCCGCCTCCTCCCGCAGCTCCCGCCCGAACTGCGCCGAGAACAGCGGGAACTGGAACACGTCAGGGCAGGGCTGGAAAACACAAAATTCACCCCAAAAAATCACCCGGGGAACCCCAAAACACACCAAAAAACCAAAACCACAAAACCCTGAAACAATCCCCAAAAAATATCACCCCAAAAATCCCAAAAAATTCCCAAAAAAAACCCCAAAAAAATCCCCAAAAATGGGAAACTCTCACGAGATGT
>CM063145.1:12605219-12777720 GCA_031885435.1 Passerculus sandwichensis
GTTATTTTTGGGGTATTTTTGGGGTATTTTTGGGGTTATTTTTGGGATGATTTTGGGATATTTTGGGGTGATTTTGGGGGACATTTCGGGGGTATTTGTGGGGAATTTTTGGGGTGATTTTGAGGATATTTTTGGGTGATTTTGGGGTGATTTTTTGGATATTTTAGGATATTTTTGGGATATTTTTGGGGATATTTTGGGGTGATTTTTGGGGTATTTTTGGGGTGATTTTGGGGTGATTTTGGGATATTTTTGGGGTATTTTTGGGGTGATTTTGGGACGATTTTTGGGATGATTTTGGGGTGTTTTTGGGGATATTTTGGGGTGATTTTGGGGTGATTTGGGGTATTTTTGGGGTATTTTGGGGTGATTTTGGGACGATTTTTGGGATATTTTTGGGGATATTTTGGGATATTTTGGGGTGATTTTTGGGATATTTTTGGGATATTTTTGGGATATTTTTGGGATATTTTTGGGGTGATTTTTGGGATATTTTGGGGGTGATTTTTGGGATATTTTGGGGTGATTTTGGGGCGATTTTGGGTAATTTGGGGATATTTTGGGGTGATTTTAGGGATATTTTTGGGGTGATTTTTGGGATATTTTTGGGGATGATTTTAGGGATATTTTGGGTATTTTTGGGGTATTTTTGGGGATTTTTGGGGTGATTTTGGGGTGATTTTTGGGATATTTTGGGATATTTTTGGGGATATTTTTGGGTGTTTTTGGGGTGATTTTTGGGGTGATTTTTGGGTATTTTTGGGGTGTTTTTGGGGTGATTTCGGTACCTCCTGGAACAGATTCTCCCGCAGGACCCGGCTGTGGTTGGGGTGCAGGTACAGCTGGTCCCAGTCCTGCGGGGAAGGGCGGTTACTGGACAGACTGGGACAGACTGGGACAGACTGGGAGCACTGGGAGGGGTTACTGGGACAAACTGGGACAGACTGGGACAAACTGGGACAAACTGGGAGAAACTGGGACAAACTGGACAAACTGGGAGAAACTGGGAGGGGTTACTGGACAAACTGGGAGCACTGGGAGGGGTTACTGGGACAAACTGGGACAAACTGGGACAAACTGGGACAGACTGGGACAAACTGGGACAGACTGGGACAGACTGGGACAGACTGGGACAAACTGGGATGAACTGGGATGAACTGGGACGAAGTGGGATGAACTGGGAGGGGTTACTGGGACAAACTGGACAGACTGGGACAAACTGGGAGCACTGGGAGGGGTTACTGGGACAGACTGGGACAAACTGGGACAAACTGGGACAAACTGGGACAAACTGGGAGCACTGGGAGGGGTTACTGGGACAAACTGGGACAAACTGGGACAAACTGGGAGCACTGGGAGGGGTTACTGGGCCAAACTGGGCCAAACTGGGACAAACTGGGACAAACTGGGATGAACTGGGAGGGGTTACTGGTCACTGCTCTGTACTGGTTTACACCGATCTATACTGGTTTATACTGGTTTTCTATTCATCTATACTGGTTTGTATCAGTCTATACTGGTCTATACCGGTTTATACTGGTTTATACTGGTCCATACTGGTCCATACTGGTTTATACTGGTTTATACTGGTCCATACTGGTTTATACTGGTATGTATCAGTCTGTACTGGTTTATACTGGTTTATACTGGTCCATACTGGTTTATACTGGTCCAAACTGGTTTTTTACCCACCCGGGGGTTCCGGGGCCTCTCCCAGAGCTCGGGGTGCTCACTGGGCTCAGTGCCCTGTACTGGTTTATACTGGTCCATACTGGTTTATACTGGTTTGTACTGGTTTGTACTGGTTTGTACTGGTCTGTACAGGTTTATACTGGTTTATACTGGTCCATACTGGTTTATACTGGTTTATACTGGTCCGTACTGGTTTTTTACCCACCCGGGGGTTCCGGGGCCTCTCCCAGAGCTCGGGGTGCTCACTGGGCTCAGTGCCCTGTACTGGTTTGTACTGGACCATACTGGTTTATACTGGTCCATACTGGTTTATACTGGTTTATACTGGTTTATACTGGTTTATACTGGTCCGTACTGGTTTTTTACCCACCCGGGGGTTCCGGGGCCGCTCCCAGAGCTCGGGGTGCTCGCTGGGCTCAGTGCCCCGTACTGGTCTATACTGGTTTATACTGGTTTATACTGGTTTATACTGGTTTATAACAGTCTGTACTGGTTTGTACTGGTCCATACTGGTCCGTACTGGTTTATACTGGTCCGTACTGGTTTTTTACCCACCCGGGGGTTCCGGGGCCTCTCCCAGAGCTCGGGGTGCTCACTGGGCTCAGTGCCCCGTACTGGTTTATACTGGTTTATACTGGTTTATACTGGTTTGTACTGGTTTGTACTGGTTTGTACTGGTTTATACTGGTTTGTACTGGTTTATACTGGTTTATACTGGTTTATACTGGTTTATAACAGTCTGTACTGGTCCATACTGGTCCGTACTGGTTTATACTGGTTTGTACTGGTTTATAACAGTCTGTACTGGTTTATACTGGTTTATACTGGTCCGTACTGGTTTGTACTGGTTTATACTGGTTTGTACTGGTTTATACTGGTCCATACTGGTTTATACTGGTTTATAACAGTCCGTACTGGTCCATACTGGTTTATACTGGTTTATACTGGTTTGTACTGGTTTTTTACCCACCCGGGGGTTCCGGGGCCTCTCCCAGAGCTCGGGGTGCTCGCTGGGCTCAGTGCCCTGTACTGGTTTGTACTGGTTTATACTGGTCCATACTGGTTTATACTGGTTTATACTGGTTTATAACAGTCTGTACTGGTCCGTACTGGTTTATACTGATTTATACTGGTCCATACTGGTTTATACTGGTATGTATCAGTCTGTACTGGTTTATACTGGTTTATACTGGTCCATACTGGTTTATACTGGTCCGTACTGGTTTTTTACCCACCCGGGGGTTCCGGGGCCGCTCCCAGAGCTCGGGGTGTCTCCGCCCGGTGCCGTTGTAGCCGTTGGTCACCAGGAGGTGCCCGAAGTGGCGCCGGTTGGTGACGTGCAGGAACAGCCCCTGGGGACACCCAAAAACCCCAAAATTCACCTCAAAATTCACCTCAAAATCCGCCCAAAAATCACCAAAAAATCACCCAAAATTCACCCAAAAATTCACCTCAAAATCCGCCCAAAAATCACCCAAAAATCACCCTGAGTTCACCCAAAACTTCACCCTAAAATTCACCCAAAGTTCACCCAAAATTCACCCAAAATTCACCCTGAATTCACCCAAAAATCAGCCTAAATTCACCCAAAATTCACCTCAAAATTCACCCAAAAATCACCCAAAGTTCACCCAAAGTTCACCCAAAGTTCACCCAAAGTTCACCCAAAAATCACCCAAAATTCACCCAAAATTCACCCAAAGTTCACCCAAAAATCACCCAAAATTCACCCAAAAATCACCCAAAATCAACCCAAAATTCACCCAAAGTTCACCCAAAAATCACCCAAAATTCACCTCAAAATCCGCCCAAAAATCACCCAAAAATCACCCTGAATTCACCCAAAATTCACCCAAAATTCACCTCAAAATCCGCCCAAAAATCACCAAAAAATCACCCAAAGTTCACCCAAAATTCACCCAAAATTCACCTCAAAATCCAGCCAAAATCGCCCTGAATTCACCCAAAATTCAGCCAAAATTCACCCTGAATTCACCCAAAATTCACCCAAAGTTCACCCAAAAATCACCCAAAATTCACCCAAAATTCACCCTAAAATTCATCCAAAGTTCACCCAAAGTTCACCCAAAAATCACCCTGAATTCACCCAAAGTTCACCCAAAAATCACCCTAAAATTCACCCAAAGTTCACCCTGAATTCACCCTAAATTCACCCAAAAATCACCCAAAGTTCACCCAAAATTCACCTCAAAATCCAGCCAAAAATCACCCTGAATTCACCCAAAAATCACCCAAAATTCACCCAAAGTTCACCCAAAAATCACCCAAAATCCAGCCAAAAATCACCCAAAATTCACCCAAAATTCACCTCAAAATTCACCCAAAATTCACCCTAAAATTCACCCAAAGTTCACCCTAAATTCACCCTGAATTCACCCAAAATTCACCCAAAAATCACCCAAAGTTCACCCAAAATTCACCCAAAATTCACCCAAAATTCACCCAAAATTCACCCAAAAATTCACCAAAAAATTCACCCAAAGTTCACCCAAAAATCACCCTGAATTCACCCTAAACTCACCCAAAATTCACCCTGAATTCACCCAAAGTTCACCCAAAATTCACCCAAAATTCACCCAAAGTTCACCTCAAAATCCGCCCAAAAATCACCCTGAATTCACCCAAAATTCACCCAAAGTTCACCCAAAAATCACCCAAAATTCACCCAAAGTCCACCCAAAAATCACCCAAAAATCACCCAAAATTCACCTCAAAGTCCACCCAAAAATCACCCAAAGTTCACCCAAAGTTCACCCAAAATTCACCTCAAAATTCACCCCAAAATCACCCAAAGTTCACCCAAAATTCACCCAAAATTCACCCAAAAATCACCAAAAATTCACCCAAAATTCACCAAAGTTCACCCAAAGTTCACCCAAATTCACCCAAAAATTCACCCAAAATTCACCAAAAATCACCCAAAAATTCACCCAAAGTTCATCCAAAATTCACCTCAAAATCCGCCCAAAAATCACCCAAAATTCACCCAAAATTCACCCCAAAATCCGCCCAAAAATCACCCAAAGTTCACCCAAAATTCACCCAAAATTCAACCAAAATTCACCCAAAATTCACCCAAAAATCACCCAAAAATTCACCCAAAATCCCCCAAAATTCCACTCTAAAAATCGCCCCAAATCCACCCAAAGTTCACCCAAAATTCACCCAAAGTTCAGCCAAAAATCACCCAAAATTCACCCAAAATTCACCTAAAATTCACCTGAAGTTCACCCAAAAATCACCCAAAGTTTACCCAAAGTTCACCCTAAAACTGCTCCAAAATTCACCCAAAATTCACCCAAAGTTCACCCAAAAATCACCCTGAATTCACCCTAAAATTCACCCTAAATTCACCCAAAAATCACACAAAATCCAGCCAAAATTCACCCTAAAATTCACCCAAAGTTCACCCAAAAATCACCCAAAGTTCAGCCAAAATTCACCCAAAGTTCAGCCAAAATTCACCCAAAATTCACCCTAAAATTCACCCAAAATTCACCCTAAAATTTAAGATTTTGGGCTGATTTGGGGCGATTTGGGGGATATTTTGGGGTGATTTTGGGATATTTTTGGGGTGATTTTGGGGTGATTTTTGGGGTAACCAGATGATTTTTAGGATGATTTTTAGGGATATTTTTGGGGTGATTTTTGATGATTTTTGGGGTGATTTTGGGGAAATTTTGGGGTGATTTTGAGATGATTTTGGATGATTTTTGGGGTGATTTTAGATGATTTTTGGGGTGTTTTGGGTGATTTTGGGGCGATTTTTGGGATATTTTGGGCTGATTTTGGGGTGATTTTGGGCTGATTTTTAGGGTGATTTTGGGTGATTTTGGGGTGCTTCTTTGGGTGACTTTTGGGGTGATTTTTGGGGTGTTTTGGGTTGATTTTGGGGATATTTTGGGGACATTTTGGGGATATTTTGGGGTGATTATGGGGACATTTTGGGGATATTTTGGGGACATTTTGGGGATATTTTGGGGAGATTTTGGGGATGTTTTGGGTTGATTTTGCGGATATTTTGGGGCGATTTTGGGGATATTTTGGGGTGATTTTGGGGCGATTTTGGGGTGATTTTGGGGATATTTTGGGGCGATTTTGGGGATATTTTGGGGATATTTTGGGGGCGATTTTGGGGATATTTTGGGGTGATTTTGGGGATATTTTGGGGCGATTTTGGGGATATTTTGGGGTGATTTTGGGGCGATTTTGGGGCGATTTTGGGGTGATTTTGGGGATATTTTGGGGCGATTTTGGGCTGATTTTGGGGCGATTCGGGGCTCTCACCTTCTCGCGGGCGCGGGCGCAGAACGCCATGTCGGGGTCCAGGTGGGCGTGGTCGAACACGGGCCCCTCCCCCAGCGGCCCCCGCAGCGCGGCCCCGCCCACCAGGTAGGCGCGGCTGACGTAGGGCACGTTCCACACTCCCCTGGCCACGCCCACAAAACGTGACGTCACGCTGGACACGCCCACAGCAAGCCCCGCCCTCCCCGGGGCCACACCCGCAGCAAGCCACGCCCACCCAGATCACACCCACGACAAGCCCCGCCCACCCAGGCCACACCCAGAGCAAGCCCCGCCCACCCAGGCCACACACACAGCAACCCACACCCATGCTACACCCACGACAAGCCCCACCCACCCTTGCCACGCCCACAGCAGGCCCCCGCCCACTCAGGCCACACCTACAGCAAGCCCCGCCCACCCAGGCCACACCCACGGCAGGGCCCCACCCATGTCACGCCCACAGCAAGCCACGCCCACCCAGGCCACACCCACAACAAAGCCCCGCCCACCCACTCCACACCCACACAAGCCACGCCCTCGTGTGAGGTCAGGGACACGCCCAGAACAAGCCCCGCCCACCCAGGCCACACCCACAGCAAGCCCCGCCCACCCAGGCCACATCCATAGCAAGCCCCGCCCACCCATGCCACGCCCACAGCAAGCCCCGCCCACCCAGGCCACGCCCACAGCAAGCCCCGCCCACCCATGCCACGTCCATAGGCGGGTGAGGCCGGGACACGCCCACAAAGCCCCTCCCATCTCAGGCCACGCCCACGGGTGAGGTCAGGGACACGCCCACAACAAGCCCCGCCCATCACACATGGACACGCCCATCAAAGCCTCGCCCACCCATTACAAGTATCCCTGTGCCCACGTGCCCAGGTGTGTGCCAGGTGTGCCCAGGTGTATCCCAACCATGCCCAGGTGTGCCCAGCCGTGTCCAGGTGCATACCAGGTGTGTGCCCAGGTGCCCCCAGGTGTGTGCCCAGGTGTATCCCAATGATGCCCCAGGTGTGTGTCCAGGTGTGCCCAGCCATGCCACAGGTGTGCCCAGGTGTCCCTAAACCCCCAATTTTCACCAATTTTCTCCCAATTTTCCCCCTTTTTACCCCCTCAACCATGCCCAGGTGTGTGCCAGCCGTGCCCAGGTGTGCCCAGCCGTGCCCAGGTGTGTGCCCAGGTGTGTGCCCAACCGTGCCCAGGTGTGTTCCCAGCCGTGCCCAGGTGTGTACCCAGGTGTCCCTAAACCCCAATTTTCACCAATTTTCTCCCAGTTTTCCCCCACCAGCCGTGCCCAGGTGTGTACCCAGGTGTGCCCAGGTGTGTGCCCAGGTGTGTACCCAGCCGTGCCCAAGCCGTGCCCAGGTGTCCCTAAACCCCCAATTTTCACCGATTTTCCCCCAATTTTCCCCCTTTTTACCCCCTCAGCTGTGCCCAGGTGTGTGCCCAGGTGTACCCAGGTGTGCCCAGCCGTGCCCAGGTGTGTTCCCAGCCGTTCCCAGCCGTGCCCACGTGTGTACCCAACCGTGCCCAGGTGTGTGCCCAGGTGTGTACCCAACCGTGCCCAGGTGTGTGCCCAGGTGTGTTCCCAGCCATGCCAGCCGTGCCCAGGTGTGTGCCCAGGTGTGTTCCCAGCCGTGCCCAGGTGTGTGCCCAGGTGTGTGCCCAACCATGCCCAGGTGTGTGCCCAACGATGCCCAGCCATGCCCAGCTGTGCCCAGGTGTACCCAGTTGTGTTCCCAGCCGTGCCCAGGTGTGTGCCCAACCGTGCCCAGGTGCGTATCCAGGTGTGTGCCCAGCCGTGCCCAGCCGTGCCCAGGTGTATCCCAACCATGCCCACGTGTGCCCAGGTGTGTGCCCAGGTGTACCCAGCCATGCCCAGGTGTGCCCAGGTGTGTGCCCACCGTGCCCAGGTGTGCCCGCCATGCCCAGGTGTGTGCCCAGGTGTGTACCCAGCCATTCCCAGCCATGCCCAGGTGTGTTCCCAGCCGTGCCCAGGTGTGCCAGCTGTGCCCAGGTGTTCCCAGCCGTTCCCAGCCGTTCCCAGCCATGCCCATGTGTGTGCCCAGCCGTTCCAGCCGTGCCCACCTGTGCCAGGTGTGCCCCCCGCCGTGGCTCACCTGCGGTGCCCGTGCAGGATCTCCAGGTAGTCGGGTGCCCGCGCGTAGAAGCCCTCGGGGCTCAGGGCGCCCCAGAAGTTGGACCAGAGGTGCCCCGGGCGGACAGGAGCGGGGCCAGCACCTGCCTGGGGACACCTGAGAGTCACCTGAGGGGTTTGGGACACCTGGGGACACCTGGGCACACCTGGGCACACCTGAGGGGTTTGGGGACACCTGAGGGACACCTGAGGGATGCCTGGGGACACCTGGGCACAGCTGGGGATACCTGGGAACAGGGACACATCTGAGGGGACACACCCGGGCACACCCAGGCACACCTGGGGACAGGGACACACCTGGGGACACACCCAGACACACCTGGGGGACACCTGGGGACAGGGACACACCTGAGGGACACACCCGGGCACACCCTGGGGGACACCTGAGGGGCACACCCAGGCACACCTGGGGACAGCTGGGCACAGCTGGGGACACCTGGGGGACACCTGGCACACCTAGGGACAGCTGGGGACAGCTGGGCACACCTGGGGACAGCTGGGGACACCCGGGCACACCTGAGGGGCACACCTGGGGACACCTGGGGGGCACACCTGGGGGGCACACCCGGGCACACCTGGGGACACCTGAGGGACACCTGAGGGACACCTGAGGGACAGCTGGGGACACCCGGGCACACCTGGGGACACCTGGGAACAGGGACACACCTGAGGGACACACCTGGGCACACCTGGGGGACACCTGGGGACAGGGACACACCTGGGCACACCTGGGGACACCTGGGCACACCTGGGGACACCTGGGGGGCACACCTGGGCATGGTTGGGATACACCTGGGCACAGCTGGGGACACCTGGGGACACCTGAGGGTCATTTGGGGACACCTGGGGGTCATTGATGGTCACCTGAGGGACACCTGAGGGTCATTTGGGGACACCTGAGGATCACCTGGGGACACCTGGGGGACACCTGAGAGGCTTGGGGACACCTGGGGACACCTGGGGGACACCTGAGGGACACCTGGGGACACCTGAGGGTCATTCAGGGTTGAGTTTGGGGTCAGTTCGGGGTCAGGGGTCACTCCAGGGTCACTCCGGGGTCACTCAGGGGTCACTCAGGGTCACTCGGGGTAACTCGGTCATTCGGGGTCACTCAGGGTCACTCGGGGTCACTCCGGGGTCACTCAGGGTCACTCAGGGTCACTCAGGGGGTCACTCAGGGGTCACTCAGGGTCACTCAGGGTCACTCGGGGTCACTCAGGGGTCACTCAGGGTCACTCAGGGTCACTCAGGGTCACTCGGGTCACTCAGGGGTCACTCAGGGTCACTCAGGGTCACTCAGGGGTCACTCATTGGTCACTCATGGTCACTCATTGGTCACTCAGGGGTCACTCAGTGTCACTCGGGGTCACTCGGGGTCACTCATTGGTCACTCCGGGGTCACTCGGGGTCACTCGGGGTCACTCGGGGTCATTCGGGGTCACTCAGGGTCACTCATTGGTCACTTGGGGTCACTCATTGGTCACTCATGGTCACTCAGGGGTCACTCAGGGTCACCCGGGGTCACTCCGGGGTCACTCCGGGGTCACTCGGGGTCACTCAGGGGACACTCAGGGGTCACTCATTGGTCACTCAGGGGTCACTCAGGGTCACTCAGGGGTCACTCAGGGTCACTCCGGGGTCACTCAGGGGTCACTCATTGGTCACTTGGGGTCACTCATTGGTCACTCGGGGTCACTCAGGGGTCACTCAGGGTCACTCAGGGTCACTCGGGGTCACTCAGGGTCACTCAGGGGTCACTCAGGGTCACTCAGGGGTCACTCAGGGGTCACTCAGGGGTCACCCGGGGTCACCCCGTGCCTGTTCTGCTCGATCAGCGCTCTCAGCACCCCGGGGTCGCTCAGGGCGACGTCGCTGTCCAGGCTCAGGTAGAGCTCGCAGCGCGGGTCCCGCCGGCACAGCGACCTGGGCACCCCAAAAACGCCAATAATCAACCCAAAATCACCCCAAAATCACCGCAAAAATCACCTCAATAATCACCCCAAAAATCAACCCAAAATCACCTCAAAAATATCCCAAAATAATCCCAAAATCACCCCAAAAACCACCCCCAAAAACACCCCAAAATCACCCCAAAAATCACCCCAAAATCACTGCCAAAAATCACCTCAAAATCACCCCAAAAACACCCCAAAATCACCCCAAAAATCACCCCAAAATCACTGCAAAAATCACCTCAAAATCACCCCCAAAAACACCCCAAAATCACCCCAAAAATCACCCAAAAATCACCCCAAAAATCAACCCAAAAATCACCCCAAAATCACCTCAAAATCACCCCAAAAATCACCCCAAAAATCACACCAAAAATCACCCCCAAAATCACCCCAAAATCACCCCAAAATCACCCCAAAATCACCCCAAAAATCACCTCAAAAATCACCCCAAAAATCACCCCAAAATCACCCCAAAAATCAACCCAAAATCACCCCGAAATCACCCCAAAATCACCCCAAAAACACCCCAAAATCACCTCAAAATCACCTCAAAAATATCCCCGAATCACCCCAAAAATACCCAAAAATCACCCCAAAAATACCCCAAAAAATCACCCCAAAAATCACCCCAAAAATCATCTCAAAATCACCCCCAAATCACCCCAAAAATCACCCCAAAAATCACCCCAAAAACCACCCCAAATACCCCAAAATCAACCCAAAAATCAACCCAAAAATCACCCCAAAATCACCTCAAAAATCACCCCAAAAATCACCCCAAAATCACCCCTAAATCACCCTAAAACACCCCAAAATCACCCCCAAATCACCCCAAAATCACCCCAAAAACCCCAAAAATCACCCCCAAAATCACCCCAAAAATCACCGCAAAAATCACCCCAAAATCACGCCAAAAATCACCCCAAAAAATCACCCCAAAATCACCTCAAAATCACCCCAAAATCACCTCAAAATCACCCCAAAAACCCCAAAAATCACCCCCAAAATCACCTCAAAATCACCCCAAAATCACCCCAAAAATCACCCCAAAAACCAAAAATCACCCCCAAAAACCCCCAAAATCACCCGGGGCACCCCAAAACCGGGTCAGGCAGGGAACCCCCAAAAATGTCCCCCCCACCCCCATTTAGCCCACCCTTGGCCCCTCCCACCTTTGGCCCCTCCCACTTTTGGCCCCTCCCCCTTTTGCCCCTCCCTTCTTTAGCCCCCCTTTAGGCCCCTCCCCCTTTTCCCCAGCCCCTCCCCCCTGCCTCTCCCCCTTTAGCCCCGCCCCCTTTGTCCTCCCAACCCTTTCTGGCCCCTTTGACCCCGCCCCTTTTAGCCCCGCCCCCCCCATACATGACGAGCTCTCAGGGCGCCCCTCCCCCTTTCCCTTTAAGCCCCGCCCCCTTTGACCTCCCTTAGCCCCGCCCCTTTCCCTTTAGCCCGCCCCCTTTAGTCCCGCCCCCTACATGCAGAGCTCTCAGGATGCCCCTCCCCCTTTCCCCTTGGCCCCTCCCCCTTTCCTTTTAGCCCCACCCCCTTTCCCTTTAGCCCCTCCCCCTTTAGCCCCACCCCCTTTCCCTTTAGCCCCGCCCCTTTTACACCAACCCCCTTAGGCCCTGCCCCCTTTTAGCTCCTCCCCCCGTACAGGCCAAGCTCTCGGGCCGCCCCCTTTTCCCTTAGGCCCCTCCCCCTTTCCCTTAGCCCCCGCCCCCTTTCCCTTAGGCCCCGCCCCTTTCCCTTAGGCCCCGCCCCCCGTACATGCCGAGCTCTCGGGCCGCCCCTCCCCCTTTCCGTTAGGCCCCTCCCCCTTTCCCTTAGGTCCCTCCCCCTTTCCCTTAGGCACCGCCCCCTTTCCCTTAGGCCCCGCCCCCGTACATGACGAGCTCTCAGGGCGCCCCCCCTTCCCTTAGGCCCCTCCCCCCTTTCCCTTAGCCCCCGCCCCCTTTCCCTTAGGCCCCGCCCCTTTTCCTTAGGCCCCGCCCCCCGTACATGCCGAGCTCTCGGGCCGCCCCCCTTTCCCTTAGGCCCCTCCCCCTTTCCCTTAGGCCCCGCCCCCCGTACATGCCGAGCTCTCGGGCCGCCCCTCCCCCTTTCCCTTAGCCCCGCCCCCTTTCCCTTAGGCCCCGCCCCCTTTCCCTTAGGCCCCGCCCCCGCACATGCTGAGCCCTGGGCCCGCCCCGTCCGCTTTCCCTCTAGCCCCGCCCCCTTTGGCCCCGCCCCCCGTACATGCGAGCTCTCGGGCCGCCCCCCTTTCCCTTAGGCCCCGCCCCCTTTCCCTTAGGCCCCACCCCCCATACATTCCGCGCTCTCGGCCCGCCCCCTTTCCCTTAGGCCCCTCCCCCTTTCCTTCAGGCCCCGCCCCCTTTCCTTAGACTCCGCCCCTTTCCATAAGGCCCCCCCTTTCCCTTAGGCCCCTCCCCTTTCCCTTAGGCCCCGCCCCTTTCCATTAGGCCCCTCCCCCTTTCTATTAGGCCCCTCCCCTTTCCCTTAGGCCCCGCCCCCGTACATGCCGAGCTCTCAGGCCGCCTCCCTTTCCCTTAGGCCCCGCCCCCTTTTCCCTTAGGCCCCGCCCCCTTCCCCTTAGGCCCCGCCCCTTTCCCTTAGGCCCCGCCCCTCGTACATGCTGAGCTCTCGGCCCGCCCCCTTTCCCTTAGGCCCCTCCCCCTTTCCCTTAGGCCCCGCCCCCTTCCCTTAGGCCCCGCCCCTTCCCTTAGGCCCCGCCCCTCGTACATGCTGAGCTCTCGGCCCGCCCCCTTTCCCTTAGGCCCCTCCCCCTTTCCCTTAGGCCCCGCCCCCTTTCCCTTAGGCCCCGCCCCCCGTACATGCCGAGCTCTCGGGCTGCCCCTGCCCCCAGCCCCTCCCCCTCGCGGTGGGCGGAGCTGAAGCGGCGCCGGAGGCGGGGCCAGAGCGAGTCCAGCAGGGAGGGCGTGGCCTGGGACCTGGGGGAGGGGACAGAGAGGGGACAGTGGGGACAGCGGGAAAAATAATGGGGGAAAAAATGGGGGAAAAAATGGGGGAAATGGGACTGGGGACAGTGGGGACATTGGGGACAGTGGGGACAGCGGGAAAAATGGGGAAAAATGGGGAAAAAATGGGGGAAATGGGACTGGGGACAGTGGGGACATTGGGGACAGTGGGGACAGCGGGAAAAATGGGGGAAAAATGGGGAAAAAATGGGGGAAATGGGACTGGGGACAGTGGGGACATTGGGGACATTGGGGACAGTGGGGACAGCGGAAAAATGGGGGAAAAATGGGGGGAAAAATGGGGGAAATGGGATTGGGACATTGGGGACATTGGGGACATTGGGGACAGCGGGAAAAAATGGGGAAAATGGGGAAAAAATGGGGAAAATGGGACTGGGGACATTGGGGGCATTGGGGACATTGGGGACATTGGGGACAGCGGGAAAAAAATGGGGAAAATGGGGAAAAAATGGGGAAAATGGGACTGGGGACAGTGGGGACATTGGGGGCATTGGGGACATTGGGGATAGCGGGAAAAATGGGGGAAAAAATGGGGGAAAAATGGGGGAAATGGGACTGGGGACATTGGGGACATTGGGGACAGAGGGAAAAATGGGGAAAAAATGGGGAAAATGGGACTGGGGACATTGGGGACATTGGGGACATTGGGGACAGTGGGAAAAAATGGGGAAAATGGGGAAAAAATGGGGAAAATGGGACTGGGGACATTGGGGACATTGGGGACAGAGGGAAAAATGGGGGAAAAATGAGGGAAAAATGGGGGGAAAATGGGGAAAATGGGACTGGGGACATTGGGGACAGTGGGGACAGTGGGGACATTTATGGGATATGGGGACATTGGGGGGATTGCGAAAAAATGGTGAAAATGGGAAAAAATGGGATTGGGGACATTGGGGACATTGGGAGGGATTGGGGACATTGGGGACATTGGGGACAGAGGGAAAAATGGGGGAAAAAATGGGGAAAATGGGACTGGAGACATTGGGGACATTGGGGACGTTTATGGGATATGGGGACATTGGGGAGATTGGGGAAAAATTGGTGAAAATGGGAAAAAATGGGATTGGGGACATTGGGGACATTGGGGGGATTGGGGACATTGGGGACAGTGGGAAAAATGGGGGAAAAAATGGGGGAAAAAAATGGGGAAAATGGGACTGGGGACATTGGGGACATTGGGGACGTTTATGGGATATGGGGACATTGGGGAGATTGGGAGTGATTGGGGACATTGGGGACATTGGGACAGTGGGGACATTGGGGAAAATGGGGAAAATTGGGGGGAAAAGGGATTGGGGACATTTGGGGACATTGGGGACATTGGGGATATTTTGGGATTTGGAAAATTTGGGGACATTGTGGGGAAATGGGGACATTGGGGACATTGACGGGATATGAGGACATTGGGGAAATTGGGGGGATTGGGAAAAAAATGGTGAAAATGGGAAAAAAAGGGATTGGGGACATTGGGGACATTGGGGACAGTGGGGACAGTGGGAAAAATGGCGGGGAAATGGGGAAAATGGGACTGGGAACATTGGGGACATTGGGGACATTGGGGACATTGGGGATAGCGGGAAAAATGGGGGAAAAAATGGGGGAAAAATGGGGGAAATGGGACTGGGGACATTGGGGACATTGGGGACATTGGGGACATTTATGGGATATGGGGACATTGGGGACATCGGGGCGATTGGGAAAAAATGGTGAAAATGGGAAAAAATGGGATTGGGGACAGTGGGGACATTGAGGACATTGGGGACAGTGAGGACAGTGGGAAAAATGGGGAAAAAATGGGGAAAATGGGACTGGGGACATTGGGGGCATTGGGGACATTTTTGGGATTTGGGGACTTAAGGGAATTTGGGGACATTGGAGATATTTTTGGGATTTGGGCGATTTGGGGACATTGGGACGGTTTTGGGATTGGGGACATTGGGAAAAAATGGAGGGGAATGGGAAAAATGGGATTGGGGACATTGGGGATTTGGGGACATTGGGGACATTTGGGGACAGTGGGGACATTTTTGGGATTTGGGGGATTGGGGACACTGGGGACATTTGGGGACATTGGGAAAAATGGGGAAAAACGGGAAAATGGGAAAAAATTGGGAAAATGGGATTGGGGACATTGGGGGACATTTATGGGATATGGGGACATTTATGAGATTGGAGACATTTTTGGGATTTGGGGACATTGTGGAGATTTGGGGACATTGGGGGAAAATGGGGGAAATTGGGGGGAAAAGGGTTTGGTTTGGGGACATTTGGGGACAGTGGGGACATTTTTGGGATTTGGGGACTTAAGGGAATTTGGGGACATTGGAGATATTTTTGGGATTTGGGAGATTTGGGGACATTGGGGACAGTTTTGGGATTGGGGACATTGGGAAAAAATGGAGGGGAATGGGAAAAATGGGATTGGGGACATTGGGGGATTTGGGGACATTGGGGACATTTGGGGACAGTGGGGACATTTTTGGGATTTGGGGGATTGGGGACACTGGGGACATTGGGGACAGTGGGAAAAATGGGGAAAAACGGGGAAAATGGGAAAAAAATTTGGAAAATGGGATTTGGGACATTGGGGACATTGGGGACATTTATGGGATTGGAGACATTTTTGGGATTTGGGGACATTGTGGAGATTTGGGGACAGTGGGGACATTGGGGAAAATGGGGGAAATTAGGGGGGAAAAGGGATTGAGGACATTTGGGGACATTGGGGACATTGGGGATATTTTTGGGATTTGGAAAATTTGGGGACATTGTGGGGACATGGGGACATTGGGGACATTGACGGGATATGGGGACATTGGGGAGATTGGGGGGATTGGGAAAAAAATGGTGAAAATGGGAAAAAATGGGATTGGGGACATTGGGGACATTGGGGACATTGGGGGGATTGGGAACATTGGGGACATTTATGGGATTGGAGACATTTTTGGGATTTGGGGACATTGTGGAGATTTGGGGACATTGGGAAAAATGGGGAAAATTGGGGGGAAAGGGGATTGGGGACATTTGGGGACATTGGGGACATTTTTGGGATTTGGGCGATTTGGGGACATTGGGGACGGGTTTGGGATTGGGACATTTTTGGAATATTTAAAGGATATTTTGGGGATATTTTTGGGGATATTTTGGGATAATTTTGGGGGATATTTTTTGAATATTTGAAGGATATTTTAGGGGATATTTTCGGAATATTTAAAGGATATTTTGGGGTTATTTTTGGGGATATTTTGGGGATATTTTGAGGACATTTTTGGGGTGATTTGTGCAGATTTTGGGGTCCCACTCACGGCGTTGTGCAGGAACAGCCCCATCCTCTCCTGGGGGTATTTTTGGGGATATTTTTGGGGATATTTTTGGAATATTTAAAGGATATTTTGGGGACATTTTTGGAATATTTAAAGGATATTTTGGGGATATTTTTGGAATATTTAAGGGATATTTTGGGGTTATTTTTGGGGATATTTTTGGAATATTTAAAGACTATTTAGGGGATATTTTGAGGACATTTTTGGGGTGATTTGTGCAGACTTTGGGGTGCCACTCACGGCGTTGTGCAGGAACAGCCCCAGCCTCTCCCGGGGGTATTTTTGGGGATACTTTTGGGGATATTTTTGGAATATTTAAGGGATATTTTCGGGGATATATTTGGAATATTTAAAGGATATTTTGGGGACATTTTTGGAATATTTGAAGGATATTTTAAGGATAATTTTGGAATATTTAAAGGATATTTTGGGGATATTTTGGGGATATTTTTGGGGTGATTTGTGCAGATTTTGGGGTGCCACTCACGGCGTTGTGCAGGAACAGCCCCATTCTCTCCCGGGGGTATTTTTGGGGTGAATTTGGGATAATTTTGGGGGATATTTTTGGAATATTTAAAGGATATTTTGGGGACATTTTTGGCATATTTAAAGGGTATTTTTGGGGATATTTTTGGAATATTTGAAGGATATTTTTGGGGATATTTTTGGAATATTTAAGGGATATTTTTGGGGACATTTTCGGAATATTTAAAGGATATTTTTGGGGATATTTTTGGAAAATTTAAGGGATATTTTGGGGATATTTTTGGAATATTTAAGGGATATTTTTGGGGATATATTTGGAATATTTTGGGGATATTTTGGGGATATTTTGGGGATATTTTGGGGATATTTTTGGGGTGATTTGTGCAGATTTTGGGGTGCCACTCACGGCGTTGTGCAGGAACAGCCCCACCCTCTCCTGGGGGTATTTTTGGGGTGAATTTGGGATAATTTTGGGTGATATTTTTGGAATATTTAAAGGATATTTTGGGGACATTTTTTGAATATTTAAAGGATATTTTTGGGGATATTTTTGGAATATTTAAAGGATATTTTGGGGATATTTTTGGAATATTTAAAGGATATTTTTGGGGATATTTTTGGAATATCTAAAGGATATTTTGGGGATACTTTTGGAATATTTAAGGGATATTTTAGGGGATATTTTTGGAATATTTAAAGGATATTTTTGGGGATATTTAAAGGATATTTTTAGAATATTTAAGGGATATTTTGGGGATATTTTAGGGGATATTTTTGGAATATTTAAAGGATATTTTGGGGGTATTTTGGGGACATTTAAAGAATATTTTGGGGATATTTTTGGAATATTTAAAGAATATTTTGGGGGTATTTTGGGGACATTTAAAGAATATTTTGGGGATATTTTTGGATTATTTAAAGGATATTTTGGGGATATTTTTGGAATATTGAAAGGATATTTTTGGGGATATTTTTGGAATATTTAAAGGATATTTTGGGGACATTTTTGGGGATATTTTTGGAATATTTAAAGACTATTTAGGGGATATTTTGGGGATATTTTTGGGGATTTTTTGGGGTGATTTGTGCAGATTTTGGGGTGCCACTCACGGCGTTGTGCAGGAACAGCCCCAGCCTCTCCCGGGGGTAGCTCAGCTCCCGCAGGCGCCGCAGGAATTGGGGCAGGAACGGGGTGGGCTCGGCCACAAAGACCCCGATGAGCACCCAGGGCAGGGCCTCGGCCTGGGGAGGGGGCAAAACATCACTGAAAACCCCCAAAAAACACCCAAAAAACCCCCAAAACCCCCCCAAAAACCCCCAAAAATCAGAGAAACCCACCCAAAAACCCCAAAAAAACCCAAAAAATCCCCCCAAAAACCCCAAAAATGACAGAAAATCACCCAAAAACCCCCCAAAAAAACCCCCAAAAATCACAGAAACCCACCCACAAAACCCCAAAAAGCCCCAAAAATGACAGAAACCCACCCAAAAACCCCCCAAAACCCCCCAAAAATGACAGAAACCCACCCAAAAAACCCCCAAAAGCCCCAAAAACCCCAAAAAAACCCCCAAAAATCAGAGAAACCCACCCAAAAACCCCAAAACCCCCCCAAAACTCCCCAAAAAACCCCAAAAATGACAGAAATCCATCCAAAAAAACCCAAAAAACCCCAAAAATGACAGAAACCCACCCAAAAAACCCCAAAATCACAGAACCCCCCCAAAAAAAAAACCCCAAAAAACCCCAAAATGACAGAAACCCACCCAAGAAACCCCCCAAAACCACAAACATGACAGAAACCCACCCAAAAACCCCCCAAAACCCCCAAAAATGAGAGAAACCCACCCAAAACCCCAAAACCCCCCCAAAACCCCCCAAAAAAACCCCAAAAATCACAGAAACCCACCCAAAAACCCCCCCAAAATGACAGAAACCCACCCAAAAACCCCAAAAAGCCCCAAAAAAACCCAAAAAGACAGAAACCCACCCAAAAAAACCCCAAAAACCCCAAACATGACAGAAACCCAACCAAAAACCCCCAAAACCCCCCCAAAAATCACAGAAACCCCCTAAAAAAAACCCCCAAAATGACAGAAACCCACCCAAAAACCCCCAAAAAATGACAGAAACCCACCCAAAAAACCCCCAAAAACCCCAAAAAAGACAGAAACCCACCCCAAAACCCCCCAAAACACCCCCAAAAAACCCAAAAATCACAGAAACCCACCCAAAAACCCCCCCAAAATGACAGAAACCCACCCAAAAACCCCAAAAAGCCCCAAAAAAACCCAAAAAAGACAGAAACCCACCCAAAAACCCCCCAAAACCTCCAAAAATGAGAGAAATCCATCCAAAAAACCCCAAAACTCCTTCAAGACCCCCCAAAATCCCCCTAAACCCCCTCAGGACTCCCCAAATTCCCTGTGGATCCCCAAATCCCCTCAGGACCCCCCAAATTTCCCCCAAAATCCCCTCAGGACCCCCCAAAATCCCCCCAGGATCCCCCCAAAATCCCCTCAGGACCCCCCTAATCCCCCCAGGACCCCCCAAATGCTCTCAGGACCCCCCAAACTCCCCCAAACCCCCTCAGGACACCCCAAACCTCCTCAGGACCCCCCAAATCCCCCTCAGGACCCCTCAAATCCCCCCAAATCCCCTTCAGGATCCCCCAAAATCCCCCCCGGACCCCCCAAAACCCCCTCAGGACCCCCCAAAACCCCCTCAGGACCCCCCAAATTCCCTTCAGGATCCCCCAAATCTCCCCCAAAATCCCCTCAGGACCCCCCAAAATGCTCTCAGGACCCCCCAATTCCCCCCCAAATTCCCCCAAACCCCCCCAAACCCCCTCAGGACCCCCTAAACCCCCTCAGGACCCCCCAAATCCCCCCCTAAACCCTCTCAGGACCCCCCAAATTTCCCCCAAAATCCCCTCAGGACCCCCCAAATCCCCCCCAAATCCCCCCAGGACCCCCCAAAATGCTCTCAGGACCCCCCAAATCCCCCTCAAATTCCCCTCAGGACCCCCCAAATCCCCTTCAGGACCCCCCAAATCTCCCCCAAAATCCCCTCAGGACCCCCAAAATGCTCTCAGGACCCCCCAATTCCCCCCCAAGACCCCCCAGGACCCCCTCAGGCCCCCCCAAAATCCCCTCAGGACCCCCCAAATCTCCCCCAGGACCCCCCAAACCCCCTCAGGACCCCCCAAACCCCCCCCTAAACCCTCTCAGGACCCCCCTAAACCCCTCAGGACCCCCAATCCCCCTCAGGACTCCCCCAAATCGCCCCCAAATCCCTTCAGGACCCCCCAAATCTCCCCTAAACCCCCCCAGGACTCCCCAAATTCCCCCCAAATTCCCCTCAGGACCCCCCAAATCTTCCCCAAAACTCCCCCAGGACCCCAAATCCCCCTCAGGATCCCCCAAAATCCTCTCAGGACCCCCCAAATCCCCTTCAGGATCCCCCAAAATCCCCTCAGGACCCCCCAAACCCCCTCAGGAACCCCCAAACCCCCCCAAATCCCCTCAGGACCCCCCCAAATCCCCCCCTAAACCCCCCCAGGACCCCCCAAATTCCCCCCAAATCCCCCAGGACCCCTCAAATCCCCCCCAAAATCCTCTCAGGACCCCCCAGATCCCCTCAGGACCCCCCCAAATCTTCCCCAAAACTCCCCCAGGACCCCAAATCCCCCTCAGAAGCCCTGAAACCCCCTCAAGGACCCCCCAAATTCCCCCCTAAACCCCTCAGGACCCCCCAAAATCCCCTCAAATCCCCCCCAAATCCCCCTCAGGACCCCCCAAAACCCCCCAGGACCCCCCAAATTTCCCCCAAACCCCCTCAGGACCCCCCAAACCCCCTCAGGACCCCCCAAATTCCCCCCAAATCCCCCCCAAATCCCCTTCAGGACCCCCCAAAACCCCCCCAGAATCCCCCCCAAACCCCCTCAGGACTCCCCCAAATCCCTTCAGGATCCCCCAAAACCCCCTCAGGACCCCCCAAATCCCCCCCTAAACCCCCTCAGGACCCCCCAAATCCCCCCCTAAACCCTCTCAGGACCCCCCAAATCCCCCCCAAACCCCCCCAGGACCCCCCAAATACCCCTCAAATTCCCCTCAGGACCCCTCAAATCCCCCCCCAAAATCCCCCAAACCCCCTCAGGACCCCCAAAATCCCCTCAGGACCCCCCAAAATCCCCTCAGGACCCCCCAAATCTCCCCCAGGACCCCCCAAAACCCCCTCAGGACCCCCCAAACCCCCTCAAATTCCCCTCAGGACCCCTCAAATCCCCCCCAAAATCCCCCAAATTTCCCCCCAAACCCCCCCAGGACCCCCCAAAATCCCCTCAGGACCCCCCAAATGTCCCCCAAATCCCCTTCAGGATCCCCCAAAATGCTCTCAGGATCCCCCAATTCCCCCCGAAATTCCCCCTAAACTCCCTCAGGACCCCCCAAAATCCCCTCAGGCCCCCCTAAACCCCCCGAGGACCCCCCAAATTCCCCCAAAATCCAAACCCCCTCAGGACCCCCACAAATCCCCCCCAAAATCCCCCAAATCTCCCCCAAACCCCCCCAGGACCCCCCAAATCTCCCCCAGGACTCCCTCAGGAGCCCCCAATTCCCCCTCAAATCCCCCCCAAAATCCCCCAAACCCCCCAAATCCCCTTCAGGACCCCCCTAAACCCCCAGGACCCCCCAAATCCCCTCAGGATCCCCCAAATCCCCCTCAGGACCCCTCAAATCCCCTCAGGATCCCCCAAATCCCCCTCAGGACCCCTCAAATCCCCTCAAATCCCCCAAATCTCCTTCAGGATCCCCCAAAATCCCCCTAAACCCCCTCAGGACCCCCCAAAATCCCCTCAGGACCCCCAAAATCCCCCTCAGGACCCCTCAAATCCCCCCCAAATCCCCTCAGGACCCCCCTAAACCCCCCCCAGGACCCCCCAAAACCCCCCCAGGACCCCCAAAATCCCCTCAGGACCCCCCAAACCCCCTCAGGACCCCCCAAAATCCCCTCAGGACCCCCCAAACCCCCCCAGGACCGCCCAAATTCCCCCCAAACCCCCCCAGGACCCCCCAAATTCCCCCCAAATCCCCCCCAAACCCCCTCAGGACCCCCCAAATCCTCTCAGGACCCCCCAAAATCCCCTCAGGATCCCCAAACCCCCCCAGGACCCCCCAAATTCCCCCAAAACCCCCCCAGGACACCCCAAAACCCCCCCAGGACCCCCCAAATTCCCCTCAGGACCCCCCAAACTCCCCAAAACCCCCCCAGGACCCCCCAAATTCCCCCCAAATCCCCCCCAAATCCCCCTCAGGACCCCTCAAATCCCCCCCAAATCCCCTTCAGGACCCCCCTAAACCCCCTCAGGATCCCCCAAATTCCCCCAAATTCCCCCAAACCCCCCCCCAGGACCCCCCAAATACCCCTCAAATTCCCCTCAGGACCCCTCAAATCCCCCCCCAAAATCCCCCAAACCCCCCAAACCCCCTCAGGACCCCCAAAATCCCCCCAGGACCCCCCCAACCCCCTCAAATCCCCCTCAGGACCCCCCTAAACCCCCCCAAACCCCCCCAGGACCCCCCAAATCCCCCCCAGGACCCCCCAAATTCCCCCCAAAATCCCCCAAAATCCCCTCAGGACCCCCCAAATCCCCCTCAGGACCTCCCAAACCCCCTCAGGACCCCCGAAACTCCCTCAGGACCCCCCAAAATCCCCTCAGGACTCCCCAAATGCCCCCCAAATCCCCTCAGGATCCCCCAAAACCCCCCCAGAATCCCCCCCTAAACCCTCTCAGGACCCCCCAAATCCCTCAGGACCCCCCAAAACCCCCCCAGGACCCCCCAAAATCCCCTCAGGACCCCCCAAATCCCCCTAAACCCCCTCAGAACCCCCAAATCTCCCAGGACCCCCCTAAACCCCCTCAGAACCCCCCAAAATCCCCCTCAGGACCCCCCCAATTCCCCCCCAAAATCCCCCAAACCCCCCCAAATCTCCCCAGGACCCCCCAAATCCCCTTCAGGATCCTCCAAAATCCCCTCAGGACCCCCCAATCCCCCCCAGGACCCCCAAAACCCCCCTAGAACCCCCCAAATCCCCTCCCCGTTACCGGGGTGCCCCTGAGGGGTCTCAGGTCGCTGTCGCAGTCCCCGCAGCCCCCGGGGCTCCAGCCCTGAGGGACGTAATTCCCCAGCGAGTTCAGGGCCACCTGCGGGGACACGCGGGGACATTTGGGGACATTTGGGGACATTGGGGACACCCCGAAATGCCCCAAATCCGCCCCCAAAAATCCCCCCAAAATTTCCTAAAAATCCCCCCGAAAATTCTCCAAAAATCCCCTAAAAAACCCCAAAAATCCACCCGAAAATTCTCCAAAAATCCCCTAAAAAACCCCAAAAATCCCCCCGAAAATTCTCCAAAAATCCCCTAAAAATTCCCCAAAATCCCACCCCAAAAATCTCAAAATCCCTTAAAATTCCCCTGAAAAACGCATAAAAAACAACCTCAAAAATCCCTAAAAAAAATCCCCTAAAAATCCCTTCCGAAATTTTAGGGTATTTTTTTTAGGGTGAAATTTGGGGTTTTTGGTACCTTTGTAGGACCATTCCTACATGGAATCACCACTGGCAGATTTTGCGGGGATTTTGGGGATTTTTTAGGGAATTTTTGGGGTGATTTTGGGATATTTTTAGGGATTTTTTGTGTATTTTTAGTGAATTTTTGGGGGTATTTTTGGGGTGATTTTGGGATATTTTTGGGGTATTTTTGGAGTGATTTTGGGATATTTTTGGGGTATTTTTGGGGTGATTTTTGGGATATTTTTGGGGTATTTTTTAGGGAATTTTTGAGGTATTTTTGGGATAATTCTGGGGTGATTTTGGGATAATTTTGGGGTATTTTTGGGGTGTTTTTGGGATAATTTTGGGGATTTTTGGGGTGATTTTGGGATAATTTTGGGATATTTTTGGGGTGATTTTGGGATAATTTTTGGGATATTTTTGGGGTGATTTTGGGATAATTTTTGGGATATTTTTAGGGAATTTTTGGGGTGATTTTGGGATAATTTTGGGGTGATTTTGGGGTGTTTTTGGGGTGATTCCGGTACCTTTGTGGGCCCGTTCCCATGGATGACCACGGGCAGATTTTGGGATATTTTTGGGGATTTTTTAGTGAATTTTTTGGGGTATTTTTGGAGGAATTTTGGGGTGATTTTGGGATAATTTTGGGATAATTTTGGGGTATTTTTTAGGGAATTTTTGGGGTATTTTTGGGATAATTTTGGGGTGTTTTTGGGGTGATTTTGGGGTGATTTTGGGATAATTTTGGGGTGATTTGGGGATAATTTTGGGGTATTTTTGGGGTGATTTTGGGATAATTTTGGGATAATTTTGGGGTATTTTTTAGGGAATTTTTGGGGTGATTTTGGGATAATTTTGGGGTATTTTTTAGGGAATTTTTGAGGTATTTTTGGGATAATTTTGAGGTGTTTTTGGGGTGACTGGGATAATTTTGGGGTGATTTTGGGGTGATTTTGGGATATTTTTAGGGAATTTTTGGGGTGATTTTGGGATAATTTTGGGATAATTTTGGGGTGATTTTGGGATGATTTTGGGGTATTTTTTAGGGAATTTTTGAGGTATTTTTGGGATAATTTTGGGGTGATCTTGGGATAAATTTTGGGGTATTTTTGGGGTGATTTTGGGATAATTTTGGGATATTTTTGGGGTGATTTTGGGATAATTTTTGGGATATTTTTAGGGAATTTTTGGGGTGATTTTGGGATAATTTTGGGGTGATTTTGGGGTGATTTTGGGGTGATTCCGGTACCTTTGTGGGCCCGTTCCCATGGATGACCACGGGCAGATTTTGGGATATTTTTGGGGATTTTTTAGTGAATTTTTTGGGGTATTTTTGGAGGAATTTTGGGGTGACTTTGGGGATATTTTTGGGATATTTTTGGGGTATTTCTTAGGGAATTTTTGAGGTATTTTTGGAGGAATTTTGGGGTGATCTTGGGATAATTTTGGGGTATTTTTGGGGTGATTTTGGGATAATTTTGGGGTGGTTTTGGGATAATTTTGGGATAATTTTGGGGTGTTTTTGGGGTGATTTTGGGATAATTTTGGGGTGATTTTGGGGTGATTTTGGGATAATTTTGGGTATTTTTGGGATAATTTTGGGGTGATTTTGGGGTGGTTTTGGGGTGATTTTGGGATAATTTTGGGGTGTTTTTGGGATAATTTTGGGATAATTTTGGGGTGTTTTTGGGGTGATTTTGGTATAATTTTGGGATATTTTTGGGGTATTTTTTAGGGAATTTTTGGGTGTTTTTGGGATAATTTTGGGGTGTTTTTGGGATAATTTTGGGGTATTTTTGGGGTGTTTTTGGGATAATTTTGGGGTGATTTTGGGGTGACTTTGGGATAATTTTGGGATAATTTTGGGGTGATTTTGGGATAATTTTGGGGTGATTTTGGGGTGATTTTGGGATAATTTTGGGGTGATTTTGGGATATTTTTAAGGAATTTTTGGGGTGATTTTGGGGATAATTTTGGGGTATTTTTTAGGGAATTTTTGAGGTATTTTTGGGATAATTTTGGGGTGATTTTGGGATAATTTTGGGATAACTTTGGGATAACTTTGGGATAATTTTGGGATAATTTTGGGATAACTTTGGGGTGTTTTTGGGGTGTTTTTGGGGTATTTTTGGGGTGATTTTGGGTGTTTTTGGGGTGTTTTTGGGGTGACTCCGGTACCTTTGTGGGCCCGTTGCCGTGGATCACCACGGGCCAGCTCCCGCTGACCTCGTTCCTCACTCGGTTCCCGCCGGGCTCGAAGCGAATCCGGACCTCGTCTGGGGAGGGGACCCCGAAAATCAACTCGGGAACCCAAAAATCAACTCGGGGACCCCAAAAATGGATCAAGGACCCCAAAATTCAACTCAGGGACCCCAAAAATGGCTCAGGGACCCCAAAAATGAACTCGGGGACGCCAAAAATGGCTCAGGGACCCCAAAAATCAACTCGGGAACCCCAAAAATCAACTCAGGGACCCCAAAAATGGCTCAGGGACCCCAAAAATGAACTCGGGGACGCCAAAAATGGCTCAGGGACCCCAAAAATCAACTCGGGAACCCCAAAAATGAACTCGGGGACCCCAAAAATGGCTCAGGGACCCCAAAAATCAACTCGGGAACCCCAAAAATGGCTCAGGGACCCCAAAAATCAACTCGGGAACCCCAAAATGAACTCGGGGACCCCAAAAATCAACTCAGGGACCCCAAAAATCAACTCGGGAACCCCAAAAAATGAACTCGGGGACCCCAAAAATGGCTCAGGGACCCCAAAAATCAACTTGGGGACCCCGAAAATCAATTTGGGGACCCCAAAATTCAACTTGGGAACCCAAAAATCAACTTGGGAACCCCAAAATCGTCTCAGGAACCCAAAAATGGCTCAGGGACCCCAAAAATCAACTCGGGAACCCCAAAAAGGGCTCAGGGACCCCAAAATTCAACTTGGGAACCCCAAAAATGGCTCAGGGACCCCAAAAATCAACTCAGGAACCCCGAAAAGGGCTCAGGGACCCCAAAAATCAACTTGGAACCCCAAAAATCGATCAGGGACCCCAAAAATGAACTTGGGGACCCCAAAAAGGGCTCAGGGACCCCAAAAATCAACTTGGGAACCCCAAAAATGAACTCGGGGACCCCAAAATCCCCCTCAAATTTCCCCAGAAGGCCCCAATTCCCTTCAGGACACCCCAAATTCCCCCCAAATCCCCCCAAAATCCCCCAGAACTCCCTCAGGACCCCCCAAATCCCCCCAGGACCCCCAAATTCCCCTCAAAATCCCCCCCAGGACCCCCCAAATCTGCCCCAAATCCCCCCAAAATCCCCCAGGACCCCCCAAATCCCCCCCAAATTTCCCCAAAATCCCCCCAGGAGCCCCAAAATCCCCCCAGGACCCCCCAAATCTCCCCAAATCCCCCCAAAATTCCCTCAGGACCCCCCAAATCTCCCCCAGGACCCCCCAAATCCATTCAGGACCCCCAAAATTCCCCCCAAATTTCCCCCAGAGCCCCAAATTTCCCCCAAATCCCCCCAAAATGCCCCAAAATCCCCCCAGGACCCCCCAAATCTGCCCCAAATCCCCCCAGGACCCCCCAAATCCCCCCCAAATCCCCCCAAAATCCCCCAGAACTCCCTCAGGACCCCCCAAATCCCCCCCAAATCCCCCCAGGACCCCCCAAATCCCCCCCAAATTCCCTTAGCCAAAATCCCCCCAGGACCCCCCAAATCTGCCCTAAATCCATTCAGGACCCCCCAAATTCCCCTCAAAATCCCCCCGAGGACCCCCAAAATTCCCTCAGGATCCTCCAAATCCCCCCCAAAAAATCCCCCAAAACTCCTTGAGGACCCCAAAATCCCCCCCAGGACCCCCCCAGATTTCTTCAGGACCCCCCAAAATGCCCCAAAATCCCCCCAGGACCCCCCAAATCCCCTCAGGACCCCCCAAATCCCCCCCAGTCTCACCCAGGGCCCCGTTGAGGTTCTGGAAGATTCTGGAATGGTGATCCAGGCCCAGGCCCAGCTGCTCCTGTGGGGGGGAGACCCCAAATTGGGGAGGGTTGGGGGGATTTTGGGGAGTTTTGGGAAAAAATGAGATTTTTTTGGGGAAAAAAGGAGATTTTGGAGAATTTTTGGGGCGATTTTTGGGGATTTTTGGGGAATTTTTGGCCCACCCTGAGCTCACGATTTGAATATAATGGAGTATAAAATAATGAAAAATTTGGGTTTATTTGGATTTTTTTGGGAGGTTTTTTTGGGTGATTTTGGGGATTTTTTGGGGTTTATTTTGGGGTTATTTTTGGGATAATTTTGGGGTGACTTGGGGATAATTTTGGGATAATTTTGGGATAATTTTGGGATAATTTTGGGGTAATTTTGGGGTGATTTTGAGGTGATTTTGGGGTGAATCTCAGGGATTTTGGGGCTCACCCTGAGCTCCCGATCCAGGTATAATTTGGTATAAAACAATTGATATTTTGGGATTAATTTGGGTTTTTTTTTGGGTGATTTCAGGGATATTTTGGGGTTATTTTTGGGATAATTTTGGGGCAATTTTGGGGTGAATTTCAGGGATTTTTGGCTCACCCTGAGCTCATGATTTAAATATAATTGGGTATAAAATAATTGAAATTTTGGGGTAATTTTGGGATAATTTGGGGGTGATTTTGGGGTGATTTTGGGGTGAATTTCAGGGATTTTGGGGCTCACCCTGAGGTCTTGATTCAGATATAATTGGGTATAAAATAATTGATATTTTGGGATTTATTTGGGTTTTTTTGGGGATAATTTTGGGATAATTTTGGGGTGATTTTGGGGTGATTTTGGGGTTATTTTTGGGATAATTTTGGGGCGATTTTGGGGTAATTTTGGGATAATTTTGGGGCGATTTTGGGGTGATTTTGGGGTGAATTTCAGGGATTTTTGGCTCACCCTGAGCTCCCGATCCAGGTATAATTGGGTATAAAACAATTGATCGTCGTCGTCATCGCGGTAGTGCCAACGCTCCACCAGAGCCCACAGGGCTGGGGCGTAACCAACAAACCCTAAAAACGCAAAAAAAACCCCAAAAATCACCCGAAAACCCCCAAAATATCCCCGAAACACTCAGAAATCCACCCCAAAAACCCCAAAACCCCAAAAACCCCAAAAACCTCAAAAACCAACGGCAGGAACCCTAAAAAAACCCCAAAAACCCAGAAATTGCCCAAAAATAACCTGAAAAATCCCCAAAATATCCCCGAACCACTCAGAAATCCACCCCAAAAACCTCAAAAACCAACGGCAGGAACCCTAAAAAAACCCCAGAAATCGCCCCAAAAATAACCTAAAAAATCCCAAAAATGTCCCTCAGAAACCCTAAAAACCCCAGAAATCACCCCCAAAATATCCCCCAACCCAAAAAATCTCACAAATCAACCCCAAAACCTCCAAAACCCCAAAAACCCCAAAAATCAATGGCAGGAACCCTAAAAAAACCCCCAAAACCCCCAGAAATAGCCCCAGAAATAACCTAAAAAATCCCAAAAATGTCCCTCAGAAATCCTAAAAACCCCCCAAAATCCAGAAATCGCCCCAAAAATAACCTGAAAAATCCCCAAATTTTGCCATCAATCACCCAAGAACACCCCCAAAACCCCAAAAATCCCCCCCAGAACCCCCAAAATCCCCTCAGACCCCCCCCCAAAATCCCCAATTCCCCCTGAAATCCCCCCAGGACCCCCCAAAATCCCCCCAAGACCCCATAAAACCTCACCAGGACCCCCCAAATTCCCCAATTCCCCCCCAAAATTCCCCAGGACCCCCCAAAATCCCCTTTGGACGTCCCCAAACCCCCAAAATCCCCCCCAAACCCCCCCAAACTCCCCTTAAATCCCCCCAAATCCCCCCCAAATCCCCCCCAAACCCCCTCAGGACCCCCCAAAATCCCCCCCCAAACGTCCCCAGGACCCCCCCAAACCCCCCAAAATCCCCCTAAACACCCCAAGGACTCCCCAAATCTGCTTTGGACCCCCCCAAACCCCCCAAATCCCCCCAAACCCCCCCACACCCCCCAAATCCCCCAAGACCCCCCAAATCCCTTTGGACCCCCCCAAACCCCCCAAATCCCCCCAGGACCCCCCAAAATCCCCTTTGGACCCCCCCAAAACCCCCAAAATCTCCCCCAAAATTCCCCCAGGACCCCCCTAAATCCCCTTTAAACCCCCCTAGAAACCCCCAAATCCCCTTTGGACCCCCCCAAACCCCCCAAAAATCTCCTTAAACCCCCCCAAACCCCCTTAAAAAAACCCCCCAAAATCCCCCCCAAACCCCCCCCAGGACCCCCAAATCCTCTTTAAATTCCCCCAGGACCCCCAAAATCCCCCAAAAATCTCCTTATACCCCCCCAGACCCCCCAAATCCCCTTTAAACCCCCCCAGGACTCCCCAAACCCCCCCAGGACCCCCCGAAATCCCCCCCAAATCCCCTTTAGACCCCCCAAACCCCCCCAAACCCCCCAAATCCTCTTTAAACCCCCCCCAAATCCACCTTAAACCCCCCCCAAACCCCCCAAAATCCCCCCCAAACCCCCCCCAGGACCCCCCAAAATCCCCTTTAAACCTCCCCAGGACCCCCCCAAACCCCCCCAGGACCCCCCCAAATCCCCTTTGGACCCTCCCAGGACCCCCCAAATCCCCTTTAAACCCCCCCAAATCCCCTTTAGACCCCCAGAACCCCCCAAACCCCCCTCAAATCACCCCAAACCCCCCAAAATCTCCCCCAAACCCCCCCAGGACCCCCCAAATCCCCTTTGGACCCCCCCAAACCCCCCAAATCCCAACCCCCCAAATCCCCCCAGGACCCCCCAAATCCCCTTTAAACCCCCACAAACTCCCCTTAAACCCCCCCAGGACCCCCCAAACCCCCCCAGGACCCCCCAAAATTCCCCCAGGACCCCCCCAAATCCCCTTTTGGACCCTCCCAGGACCCCCCAAATCCCCTTTAAACCCCCCCAAATCCCCTTTAGACCCCCAGGACCCCCAAATCCCCCTCAAATCACCCCAAAATCCCCCCAAATCCCCTTTGCCCCTCCCCCCCCGTACCCCCCGAGTTGAGGAAGGGTTTCCCGCCGGGGGGGGAGGGGGGGGTAGAGCGGGGCCAGCCCCTCCTGGGCCAGCAGAACCCCTCGGCCGCGAACAGAACGCCCCAAAGGCCGGCCCTGAACTTGGCCAGGAGCTCTTTAGGAGGGCCAGCGAACACCACGTCGTAGCTGGGGAGGGAAGGGTTAAAAATGGCCAAAAATCAGCCCAGAAATGTCCAAAATTACCCCAAAATCACCACAAAAATCCCCTCAAAAGTGGCCAAAATTACCCCAGAAATGACTCCAAAATCACCCCAAAATCACCTGAACAACCACCCCAAAATCATCCCAACATCACCACAAAAATCCCTCAAAAATGGCCAAAATTACCCTCAAAATGACTCCAAAATCACCCCAAAATCAATCCAAAAACCAGCCCAAAATCATCCCAAAAATCACCCTAAAATCACCTCGAAAAACCCCCAAAAACAGCCCAAAAAATCACCCCAAAATCACCCCAAAAATGGCCAAAATTACCCCAAAAAAACCCCCCAAAACCCCCTGTGAACACCACGTCGTAGCTGGGGACGGAAGGGTTAAAAATTGTTAAAAATTGACCCCAAAAATGTCCAAAAGTACCCCAAAATCACCACAAAAATCCCCTCAAAAATGGCCAAAAGTACCCCAAAATCACCACAAAAATCCCCTCAAAAATGGCCAAAATTACCCCAAAATCACCACAAAAATCCCCTCAAAAATGGCCAAAATTACCCCAAAATCACCACAAAAATCCCCTCAAAAATGGCCAAAATTACCCCAAAAAACCCCCCCAAAACCCCCTGTAAACACCACGTCGTAGCTGGGGAGGGAAGGGTTAAAAATAGTGGAAAATTGACCCCAAAAATGTCCAAAAGTACCCCAAAATCACCACAAAAATCTCCTCACAAAAATGGCCAAAATCACCCCAAAAATGACTCCAAAATCACCCCAAAATCACCTGAAAAATCACCCCAAAATCACTCCAGAATAATCCCAAAATCACCCCAAAATCACCTGAACAACCACCCCAAAATCATCCCAAAATCACCACCAAAAATCCCCTCAAAAATGGCCAAAATCACCCCAAAAATGACTCCAAAATCACCCCAAAATCACCTGAACAACCACCCCAAAATCATCCCAAAATCACCCACAAAAATCCCCTCAAAAATGGCCAAAATTACCCCAAAATCATCCCAAAATCACCCCAAAATCAATCCAAAAACCAGCCCAAAATCATCCCAAAAATCACCCTAAAATCACCTCAAAAAAACCCCAAAAACAGCCCAAAAATCACCTCAAAATCACCTCAAAATCACCTCAAAGAACACCCCAAAAATCATCCAAAATCAGCCCAGAAATGTCCAAAATTACCCCCAAAAACTGCCCCAAAAACCCCCTGCGAACACCACATCGTAGCTGGGGAGGGAAGGTGTTAAAAATTGCCAAAAATCAGCCCAAAAAACCCCCAAAAATCACCCCCCAAAAACCCCAAAAACTGCCCCAAAAACCCCCTGTAAACACCACGTCGTAGCTGGGGAGGGAAGGGTTAAAAATTGTTAAAAATCAGCCCAGAAATGTCCAAAATTACCCCAAAATCACCACAAAAATGCCCTCCAAAATGGCCAAAATTACCCCAAAAATGACTCCAAAATCATCCCAAAATCACCTGAAAAATCACCCCGAAATCACTCCAGAATAAGCCCAAAATCAATCCAAAACCCACCCCAAAATCATCCCAAAAATCACCCGAAAATCGCTACCAAAATGGCCAAAATCAATCCAAAAACCAGCCCAAAATCATCCCAAAATACGCCCCCAAAATCACCTCAAAAAAACCCCAAAAACAGCCCAAAAATCACCTCAAAACCACCTCAAAAAACACCCAAAAATCAGCCCAAAAATGGCCAAAATTACCCAAAAACTGCCCCAAAAACCCCCTGCAAACACCACGTCGTAGCTGGGGAGGGAAGGGTTAAAAATTGTTAAAAATTGACCCCAAAAATGTCCGAAAGTACCCCAAAATCACCACAAAAATCCCCTCAAAAATGGCCAAAATTACCCCAAAATCACCACAAAAATCCCCTCAAAAATGGCCAAAATTACCCCAAAATCACCACAAAAATCCCCTCAAAAATGGCCAAAAGTACCCCAAAAATCACCACAAAAATCCCCTCAAAAATGGCCAAAATTACCCCAAAATCACCACAAAAATCCCCTCAAAAATGGCCAAAATTACCCCAAAAAACCCCCCAAAACCCCCTGTAAACACCACGTCGTAGCTGGGGAGGGAAGGGTTAAAAATATCGAAAAATCCCCTCAAAAATGGCCAAAATTACCCCAAAATCACCACAAAAATGCCCTCAAAAATGGCCAAAATCACCCCAGAAATGACTCCAAAATCACCCTAAAATCACCTGAACAACCCCCCCAAAATCATCCCAAAATCACCACAAAAAATCCCCTCAAAAATGGCCAAAATTACCCTCAAAATGACTCCAAAATCACCCCAAAATCAATCCAAAAACCAGTCCAAAATCATCCCAAAAATCACCCTAAAATCACCTTGAAAAACCCCCAAAACAGCCCAAAAATCACCCCAAAATCACCCCAAAAATGGCCAAAATTACCCCAAAAAACCCCCCAAAACCCCCTGCGAACACCACGTCGTAGCTGGGGAGGGAAGGGTTAAAAATTGTTAAAAACTGACCCCAAAAATGTCCAAAAGTACCCCAAAATCACCACAAAAATGCCCTCAAAATGGCCAAAAATTACCCCAAAAATGACTCCAAAACCACCCCAAAATCACCTGAACAACCACCCCAAAATCATCCCAAAATCACCACAAAAAATCCCCTCAAAAATGGCCAAAATTACCCTCAAAATGACTCCAAAATCACCCCAAAATCACCTGAAGAACCACCCCAAAATCACTCCAGAATAGTCCCAAAATCATCCCAAAAATCACCCTAAAATCGCAAAAAAAAATGGCCAAAATCAATCCAAAAACCGTCCCAAAATCATCCCAAAATCCCCCCAAAATCACCTCGAAAAACCCCCAAAAACAGCCCAAAAATCACCTCAAAAAACACCCAAAAATCACCCCCAAAATGGCCAAAATTACCCCAAAAAACCCCCCCAAAACCCCCTGCGAACACCACGTCGTAGCTGGGGAGGGAAGGGTTAAAAATTGTTAAAAATTGACCCCAAAAATGGCCAAAATTACCCCAAAATCACCACAAAAATCCCCTCAAAAATGGCCAAAATCAATCCAAAAACTGTCCCAAAATCCCCCCAAAATCACCTCGAAAAATCCCCAAAAAACACCCCAAAAATCACCTCAAAATCACCTCAAAGAACACCCAAAAATCATCCCAAAATCACCACAAAAATGGCCAAAATTACCCCAAAAATGACTCCAAAACCACCCCAAAATCACCCCCAAAATCAATCCCAAAATCACCCCAAAATTCCCCTTTTTCTCCCGATTTTTTGCCCTATTTTCCCCATTTTTTCACTGTTTTGATGGGATTTTTTCCATTTTTCACATTTTTTCCCAAAATCCCCATTTTTCATCCCAAAATTCCCATTTTTTTCCCAAAATCCCGATTTTCACCCCGAATTTCCGCACCTGTCCACGAAGAGCACGACGAGGCCGCCCCTCCCCCGCAGGGGCTGCAGCGCCGCCCGCAGCCAGCGAACCTTCTGCCCCCCCCGGGGCTGCGCGCGATGTCCCCGCCCCGCCAGCGCCGGCCCAGACCCAAAGTCTGGGGGGAAAAATCGAGATTTTGGGAAAAATGTGAAAAATGGAAAAAAATCCCATCAAAAACGGTGAAAAAATGAGGAAAATTGGGCAAAAAATGGGGAAAATATGGGACCCATATGGGACCCATATATCTTGAGCCCCGCCCCCTTAGCCACGCCCCATCCCTTTAGCCCCGCCCCATCCCTTTAGCCCCGCCCATCTCCCTTCATTATGCAGTTGAAGCCCCGCCCCCAGCCCCGTAGCCCCGCCCCCAGCTCCTTGGCCCCGCCCGATTCCTGTGGCCCCACCCCTTACCTGTACGCTGTAGTTGAAGCCCCGCCCCTTCCTAGTACACTGTAGTTAAAGCCCCGCCCCATCTCTTTTAGCCCCGCCCACAGTCCCTTAGCCCCGCCCCTTCCCTTACCTGTATGCGGTAGTTAAAGCCCCGCCCCAGTCCCTTAGCCCCGCCCCATCTCCTTTAGCCCCGCCCACAGTCCCTTAGCCCCGCCTTTTCCCTTACCTGTATGCGGTAGTTGAAGCCCCGCCCCCGTGTGTAGCCCCGCCCCCCGCGTGTAGCCCCGCCCCCGCGTGTAGCCCCGCCCCCCGGTACCTTCACGGTGTAGTTGAAGGCGCGGGCGGAGCGCAGGAAGCGGCGAAAGCCATCGGTGACCTCGGTGGCCACCGTGAGCACCAGGAGACCTGCACAGAGTGACCACTGAGTGACCACTGAGTGACCCCTGAGTGACCACTGAGTGACCACTGAGTGACCACTGACCCCTGAGTGACCACTGTGTGACCACTGACCTATCCCAGTGACCACTGAGGAGCCATCGGTGACCTCGGTGGCCACCGTGAGCACCAGGAGACCTGCACAGAGTGACCACTGAGTGACCACTGAGTGACCACTGAGTGACCACCGAGTGACCACTGACCCTGACTGACCAGTGAGTGACCCTGAGTGACCACTGACCTATCCCAGTGACCACTGAGGAGCCATCGGTGACCTCGGTGGCCACCGTGAGCACCAGGAGACCTGCACAGAGTGACCACTGAGTGACCACTGAGTGACCACTGAGTGACCACCGAGTGACCACTGACCCTGACTGACCAGTGAGTGACCCTGAGTGACCACTGACCCACCCCAGTGCCCACTGACCCGCCCCAGTGACCGCTGACCCGCCCCAGTGAGCACTGAGGAGCCATCGGTGACCTCGGTGGCCACCGTGAGCACCAGGAGACCTGGGGGGACAGAGTGACCACTGACCAGTGAGTGACCCTGAGTGACCACTGACCAGTGAGTGACCAGTGAGTGACCACTGTGTAATCAATGAGTGACCACTGACCCACCCCAGTGACCGCTGACCCACCCCAGTGACCGCTGAGGAGCCATCGGTGACCTCGGTGGCCACCGTGAGCACCAGGAGACCTGCACAGAGTGACCACCGAGTGACCACTGAGTGACCACTGACCAGTGAGTGACCAGTGAGTGACCACCGAGTGACCACTGACCAGTGAGTGACCACTGACCCTGACTGACCAGTGAGTGACCACTGAGTGACCACTGAGTGACCGCTGACCCACCCCAGTGACCACTGAGGAGCCATCGGTGACCTCGGTGGCCACCGTGAGCACCAGGAGACCTGCGGAGTGACCACCGAGTGACCACCGAGTGACCAGTGAGTGACCACTGAGTGACCACTGACCAGTGAGTGACCACTGACCCTGACTGACCAGTGAGTGACCCCTGAGTGACCACTGACCCACCCCAGTGACCGCTGACCCACCCCAGTGACCACTGAGTGACCCTGAGTGACCACTGACCAGTGAGTGACCACTGACCACTGAGTGACCAGTGAGTGACCACTAAATGACCACTGACCAGTGAGTGACCACTGTGTAATCAATGAGTGACCACTGACCCACCCCAGTGACCGCTGAGGAGCCATCGGTGACCTCGGTGGCCACCGTGAGCACCAGGAGACCTGCGGAGTGACCAGTGAGTGACCACTGAGTGACCACTGAGTGACCACTGAGTGACCACTGACCACTGAGTGACCACTGACCAGTGAGTGACCACTGAGTGACCACTGTGTGACCACTGACCCACCCCAGTGACCGCTGACCCTGAGTGACCACTGACCCACCCCAGTGACCACTGACCCCTGAGTGACCACTGAGTGACCACTGACCCACCCCAGTGACCACTGCGGAGCCATCGGTCACCTCGGTGGCCACAGTGAGCACCAGGAGACCTGGGGGGAGAGAGTGACCACCGAGTGACCACTGACCCTGAGTGACCACCGAGTGACCACTGACCCACCCCAGTGACCACTGAGGAGCCATCGGTGACCTCGGTGGCCACCGTGAGCACCAGGAGACCTGGGGGGAGAGAGTGACCACTGAGTGACCACTGACCCTGAGTGACCACTGAGTGACCACCGAGTGACCACTGAGTGACCACCGAGTGACCACTGACCCTGAGTGACCACCGAGTGACCACTGACCCACCCCAGTGACCACTGAGGAGCCATCGGTGACCTCGGTGGCCACCGTGAGCACCAGGAGACCTGCGGAGTGACCACCGAGTGACCACTGAGTGACCACCGAGTGACCATTGACCAGTGAGTGACCACTGAGTGACCACTGAGTGACCACTGAGTGACCACTGACCACTGAGTGACCACTGACCCACCCCAGTGACCAATGAGTGACCACTGAGCACTAACCAATAACCAGTGAGTGACTGCTGAGTGACCACTGACCAGTGACCAGTGAGTGACCAGTGAGTGACCACTGACCCTGAGTGACCACTGAGTGACCACTGACCACTGAGTGACCACTGAGTGACCAGTGAGTGACCACTGACCCAGCCCAGTGACCACCATGAGAACCAGGAGAGCTGGGACAGAGTGACCCCTGAGTGACCCCTGAGTGACCACTGACCAGTGAGTGACCCCTGAGTGACCACTGAGTGACCACTGAGTGACCCCTGAGTGACCACTGACCACTGAGTGACTCCTGACCCATGAGTGACCCCTGAGTGAGCACTGAGTGACCACTGAGTGACCACCGAGTGACCACTGAGTGACCACTGAGTGACCCTGAGTGACCACTGAGTGACCCCTGAGTGACCACTGAGTGACCACCGAGTGACCACTGAGTGACCACTGAGTGACCACTGAGTGACCACCAAGTGACCACTGAGTGACCAGTGAGTGACCACTGAGTGACCCCTGACCCTGAGTGACCTCTGAGTGACCACTGACACTGAGTGACCTCTGAGTGACCCCTGCTTCCGTCCACTGACCTTTGACCCCTCCCACTGACCACTGACCCCTCCCCCTGACCTTTGACCCCTCCCGCTGCCCCCTCCCCCGCCCCTCCCCCACTCACCATCCTCGGGCTCCATCCCGGCCTCAATTTCGGGGCAATTTTCGCCATTTTTGGGGCAGTTTTTGGGACAAATTTCGGCATTTTCGGGGTCACTCCCTGAGGAGCTCCCGGGCTCCACCCCGGGCTCGGTTTTGGGGCAATTTTGAGAATTTTCGGGGCAATTTTGAGAATTTTTGGGGGAATTTTGGGAATTTTCATGGAAGTTTTGGGAGTTTTCGGGACAATTTTGAGGATTTTCGGGACAATTTTGGAGGGTTTTGGGGTCAGCCCCGGAGTTGATCCCGGGAGGGATTTTGGGGCAATTTTCCTGATTTTTGAGGCAATTTTCCGAGTTTTCAGGGCAATTTTCGGAGTTTTCAGGGCAATTTTCGGAGTTTTCGGGGCAATTTTGGGGAATTTCGGGCTCAGTCTCGGGGGAAATTTCGGGGCAATTTTGGGGGGTCCCGGGGGGGAATTCGGGGCAATTTTGGGATATTTCGGGGCGATTTTTGGAGTTTTTGGGGCAATTTTGGGAGTTTCTGGGGCAATTTTGGGAGGTTTTGAGGCAATTTGGGGGAATTTCGGGCGGAATTTCGGGGCAATTTTGGGGAGTTTCGGGGCAGCTCTGGGGGGTCCCTGGGGGGCTCCCGGGGGGGTTCCCGGGGCAGTTTTGGGGAATTTTGGGGCAGTTTTGGGCGGTTTTGGGGCTCCCCAGCAGCAGCAGCAGCAGCAGCGGCAGCGCGAGCGCGGCCATGGCGCGTGGGGGGGCGTGGCTTAGCGGGAGGGGGCGTGCCCTCCCCCGGGCCTCAGCCAATCCCCGCCCGCATCCCCGCCCTCTCCTCTAATCCCCGCCTACCCCTCCGCCCTCCCGACCAATCAGCGTCGAGGGGCGTGGCCAGAGCCGCATTGCCACGTTGCCAGGAATGCGAAAGTGGGCGTGGCTTCCTCGGCGCCGCACCAAATATGGCGAAAAGGGGGCGGGGTTTCCACGCCGCGCTCAAGATGGCGGCGGAAGGTGAGGGCGGAAGCGGGGCGGGGCGCGGAGCGGAAGCGGCGGTGGAGAGGGCGGAAGTGAAGGGCGGGCGGCCGGAAGTCGCCTCACGATGGGGGAGAAGAAAACGTCGGGTGAGGGGGGAGGGGCGCGGGGGGTCCCGGCGTTGATTTTGGGGGTCCCGGCTTTGATTTTGAGGGTCCTGGGTGGTCCCGGGCTTGATTTTGGGGGTCCCGGCGTTGATTTTGGGGGTCCCGGGGTTGATTTGGGGGTCCCGGTGTTGATTTTGGGGGTCTCGGTGCTGATTTTGGGGGTCCCGGTGTTGATTTTGGGGGTCCCGGCGTTGACTTTGGGGGTCTCGGTGTTGATTTTGGGGGTCCCGGGTTCGATTCGGGGGTCCCGGTGTTGATTTTGGGGGGTCCCGGTGTTGATTTTGGGGGTCCCGGGGTTGATTTTGGGGTCCCGGTGTTGATTTTGGGGGGTCCCGGGGTCGGTTCGGGGGTCCCGGTGTTGATTTTGGGGGTCCCGGTGTTGATTTTGGGGGTCCCGGGGTTGATTTTGGGGTCCCGGTGTTGATTTTGGGGGGTCCCGGTGCTGATTTGGGGGGTCCCGGGGTCGATTCGGGGGTCCCGGTGTTGATTTTGGGGGTCCCGGGGTCGATTCGGGGGTCCCGGGGTTGATTTTGGGGGTCTCGGGGTCGATTCGGGGGTCCCGGGTTTGATTCGGGGGTCCCTGGGTCGGTTCGGGGGTCCCGGTGTTGATTTTGGGGGTCTCGGGTTCGATTCGGGGGTCCCGGGGTTGATTTTGGGGTCCCGGTGTTGATTTTGGAGGGTCCTGGTGTTGATTTTGGGGGTCCCGGTGTTGATTTTGGGGGTCTCGGGTTCGATTTTGGGGGTCCCGGGGTTGATTTTGGGGCTCCCGGTGTCGACTCGGGGGTCCCGGTGTTGATTTTGGGGCTCCCGGTGTTGATTTTGGGGGTCCCGGGGTCGGTTCGGGGCTCCCGGTGTTGATTTTGGGGGTCCCGGGGTCGATTCGGGGGTCCCAGTGTTGATTTTGGGGGTCCCGGGGTTGATTTTGGGGGTCCCGGTGTCGATTCAGGCGTTCACCATTTTTCCGAGGTAAATCCCCGAATTTTCGGCGATAAATTCCCCGTTTTTTGGTCTGAACTTTCCATTTTTTTGGGGGGGTATAGTCCCAATTTTTTTGAGGCAAATCCTTGGGTTTTTTTTTTTTTTTTTTTTTTTTTGTGCGTAAATCCCAGATTTTTCCTTGGATCCCTGAATTTTAACCCTTTCTTCCCCAGCCCGCGTTCCCGAGGGGGGTCCCCGGCGCGTCCTGGACGCTCCGGCGCGGCAGCGGCGCCTGCACCGGCAGCTGGAGGCGCTGGAGAACGACAACTTCGGGGACGACCCCCAGGCGGGGCTGCCCCGGCCCGGGAAACGGCTCCCGAACTTCAGCGACAGCACCGAGACCGGTACCGGGCTGAACTGGGACAAACTGGGACAAACTGGGACAGACTGGGACAGAGGGAACCGGGATTGGGGGGTTTAAAGGGGATTTGGGGGGGTTTAAAGGGGATTTGGGGGGTTCTGGGGGAGTTTTGGGGCTCCCGAACTTCAGCGACAGCACCGAGACCGGTACCGGGCTGAACTGGGACAAACTGGGATAAACTGGGACAAACTGGGACAGACTGGGACAGACTGGGACAGAGGGAACCGGGATTGGGGGGTTCAAATGGGATTTTGGGGGAGATTTGGGGAGGTTTGGGGGATCCCAGGCTGGGAAACGGCTCCCGAATTTCAGCGACAGCACCGAGACCGGTACCGGGCTGAACTGGGACAAACTGGGACAAACTGGGCTGAACTGGGACAGAGGGAACCGGGACTGGGGGGTTTTAAATGGGATTTGGGGGGTTCTGGGGGGGTTTTGGGGCTCCCCAACTTCAGCGACAGCACCGAGAGCGGTACCGGGCTGAACTGGGACAGACTGGGACAAACTGGGACAGACTGGGCTGAACTGGGACAAACTGGGACAAACTGGGACAGAGGGAACCGGGACTGGGGGATTCAAAGGGGATTTGGGGGGGTTTAAAGGGGATTTGGGGCTCCCCAACTTCAGTGATAGCACCGAGACCGGTACCGGGCTGAACCGGGACAAACTGGGACAGACTGGGACAGACTGGGACAAACTGGGACAGAGGGAACCGGGACTGGGGGGTTTGGGGGGTTTAAAGGGGGTTTGGGCTGGGAAACGGCTCCCCAAATTCAGTGGCAGCACCGAGACCGGTACCGGGCTGAACTGGGACAAACTGGGACAAACTGGGACAGACTGGGACAGACTGGGACAGAGGGAACCGGGATTGGGGGGTTTGGGGAGGTTTAAATGGGATTTTGGGGGGTCCTGGGCTGGGAAACGGCTCCCAAATTTCAGTGACGGCACCGAGACCGGAACCGGGCTGAACTGGTTCAAACCAGGCTGAACTGGGACAAACTGGGACAAACTGGGACAAACTGGGACAGAGGGAACCGGGATTGGGGGGTTTATAGAGGATTTGGGGGGGTTTTTGGGGGATCCCAGGCTGGGAAACGGCTCCTGAACTTCAGCGGCAGCACCGAGACCGGTACCGGGCTGAACCGGGACAAACTGGGCTGAACTGGGACAAACTGGGACAGAGGGAACCGGGATTGAGGGGTTTAAAGGGGATTTTGGGGAGGTTTTGGGGGGTTTTGGGGCTCCCCAACTTCAGCAACAGCACCGAGACCAGTACTGGGCTGAACCGGGATAAACTGGGACAGACTGGGTCAAACTGGGACAAACTGGGACAGAGGGAACCGGGATTGGGGGGTTTAAATGGGATTTTGGGGGGTTTAAAGGGGATTTGGGGGATTCTGGGGGGGTTTTGGGGCTCCCCAACTTCAGCGACAGCACCGAGACCGGTACCGGGCTGAACTGGGACAAACTGGGACAAACTGGGACAGACTGGGACAAACTGGGACAGACTGGGTCAAACTGGGACAGAGGGAACTGGGACTGGGGGTTTAAATGGGATTTGGGGGGTCCTGGACTGGGAACGGCTCCTGAATTTCAGCGACAGCACCGAGACCGGTACCGGGCTGAACTGGGACAAACTGGGACAAACTGGGACAGACTGGGACAGAGGGAACCGGGACTGGGGGGTTTAAAGGGGATTTTGGGGGAGATTTGGGGAAGTTTGGGGGATCCCAGGCTGGGAAACGGCTCCCCAACTTCAGCGACAGCACCGAGACCGGTACCAGGCTGAACTGGGCTGAACTGGGCTGAACTGGGACAAACTGGGACAAACTGGGGCAGAGGGAACCGGGACTGGGGGGTTTTGGGGAGGTTTAAAGGGGATTTTGGGGGGTCCTGGGCTGGGAAACGGCTCCCGAACTTCAGCGACAGCACCGAGACCGGTACCGGGCTGAACTGGGCTGAACTGGGCTGAACTGGGACAAACTGGGACAGAGAGAACCGGGATTGGGGGGTTCAAATGGGATTTTTGGGGGTTTTTTGGGGGATGATCCCCAGGCGGGGCTGCCCCGGCCCGGGAAACGGCTCCCGAACTTCAGCGACAGCACCGAGACCGGTACCGGGCTGAACTGGGACAAACTGGGATAAACTGGGACAAACTGGGACAAACTGGGACAGACTGGGACAAACTGGGACAGAGAGAACCAGGATTGGGGGGTTTAAAGGGGATTTTGGGGGAGATTTGGGGAAGTTTGGGGGATCCCAGGCTGGGAAACGGCTCCCGAACTTCAGCGACAGCACCGAGACCGGTACCGGGCCGAACTGGGACAGACTGGGCTGAACTGGGACAAACTGGGACAGAGGGAACCGGGATTGGGGGGTACAAAGGGGATTTTGGGGGGTTTTTGGGGAGTCCTGGGCTGGGAAACGGCTCCCGAATTTCAGTGACAGCACCGAGACCGGTACCGGGCTGAACTGGGACAAACTGGGACAAACTGGGATAAACTGGGACAGACTGGGACAGAGGGAACTGGGATTGGGGGGTTCAAAGGGGATTTTGGGGGATTCAAAGGGGATTTGGGGGGTCCTGGGCCAGGAAACGGCTCCTGAACTTCAGCGACAGCACCGAGACCGGTACCGGGCTGAACCGGGACAAACTGGGCTGAACTGGGACAAACTGGGCCAGGATTGGGGGGTTTAAAGGGGATTTTGGGGCTGAATTTTTTATTTTAATTGGAGTTTAGAATTGAGTTTTTCAATTTTTGCTGAATTTGGGGCTGATTTCGGAGCTGAATTCGGGATTTGGGGCAGAAATCTGAATTTTGGGGTGGATTTGGGGCTGGATTCAGGCTGAGATTTGGGGCAGAATTTTGCATTTTTCGCTGATTTTGGGGCTGAATTCTGGATTTGGGGGCTGAATTTTGCGTTTTAATTGGATTTTGGGGTTGAATTTTGCAATTTGGGGCTGAATTTGGGGCTGGTTTTGGGCTTGAATTCTGGATTTGTGGCTGAATTTGGGGTTGGAGTGGATTTTAGATTTGGGATCAGATTTTGAGCTGAATTTGGGGCAGAATTTTGTGTTTTTCACTAAATTTGGGGCTGAATTTTGGGGTTGAAATCTGGATTTGGGGTTGGATTTTGGGGTGAATTTTAGGCTGAAATTTTGGGAATTTTGGGGTTGAAATCTGGATTTTGGGAGCAGAACTTTGGGGTTCATATTTGGATTTTGGGGTGAATTTTGGGCTGAATTTTGGGGTTGAAATCTGGATTTGGGATTGGATTTTGGGGTGAATTTTACGCTGAAATTTTGGGAATTTTGGGGTTGAAATCTGAATTTTGGGAGCAGAATTTTGCGGTTCATATCTGGATTTTGGGGTGAATTTTGGGTTGAAATTTTGGGAATTTTGGGGTTGAAATCTGGATTTTGGGACCAGAATTTTGGGGTTCATATCTGGATTTTGGGGTGAATTTTGGGTTGAAATTTTGGTTTTTTTTCCCAGGCAAGAAGAAGAAGAAAACTCGGGGGGATCATTTCAAGCTGCGCTTCCGCAAAAACTTCCAGGCCCTGCTGGAGGAGCAGGTGGGGATGGGGAAATTTGGGGAAATTTTGGGGAATTTGGGAGAAATTTGAGGAAATTTGGGAAATTTGGGGAAATTTTGGGGAATTTGGGAGAAATTTGTGAGAAATTTGAGGAAATTTGGGGAATTTGGGAAAAAATTTGGGGATTTTTGAGGATTTTGGGAGGTCAGAGGGGATTTTGGAGAGTAAAAAGGAGATTTTGGGGGATTTTTTAATATTTTTGGGGATTTGGGGGTGGTTTGAGGGAATTTCAGATAATTTGGGGTTGGATTTGGGGTTGGAATTTGGGACTGAATCTTTGAGTTTTAAACTGGATTTCGGGAGTGAATTTTTGGATTTGAATCTGGATTTTTTGGAGGTGGATTTTGGGGCTGAATTTTGGATTTTAAGCTGGATTTTAGGGCTGATTTTGGGGCTGAATTTTGGATTTCAACCTGCATTTTGGGGCTGGATTTTTGATCTAAATTCTGGATTTTTTGGGACAGATTTTGGGGCTGAATTCTGGAATTTTGGATCAGAATTTTATATTTTAACCCCCTCAGAACCCGAGTGCAGCCGAGGGCCCCAAGCTGAATTCAGGATTTTGAGGCTGAATTCTGGAATTTTGGGAGTGAATTTTTGATTTTAACCTGGATTTGGAGCTGATTTTGAGTCTCAGTTCTGGATTTTGAGCTGATTTTGGATATTGGGTCTAAATTCTGGGGTTTTGGGTTGCATTTTGGGGCTGAATTTTGGATTTCAACCTGGATTTTGGGGCTGGATTTTGGGGGCTGAATTTTGGATTTTTGGGCTGGATTTTGGGGCTGAATTTTGGATTTTTGGGCTGGATTTTGGGGCTGAATTTTGGATTTTAAGCTGGATTTTGGGGCTGAATTTTGGATTTTAACCTGGATTTTTGAGGTGGATTTTGGGGCTGGATTTTTGTCCTGAATTCTTGATTTTTGGGTCAGAATATTATATTTTAACCCCTTCAGAACCCGAGTGCAGCCGAGGGCCCCGCACTGAATTCTGGATTTTTGGGCTGGATTTTGCGGCTGAATTTTGGATTTTCATCTGAATTTGGGGCTGAATCTTGGGGCTGAATTTTGGACTTCAACCTGGATTTTGGGGCTGGATTCTGGAATTTTGGGTCAGAATTTTCTATTTTAACCCCTTCAGAACCCGAGTGCAGCCGAGGGCCCCACACTGAATTCTGGATTTTTGGGCTGGATTTTGGGGCTGAATTTTGGATTTTAACCTGGATTTTTGAGGTGGATTTTGGGGCTGGAGTTTTGTTCTGAATTCTGGAATTTTGGGTCAGAATTTTACATTTTAACCCCTTCAGAACCTGAGTGCAGCCGAGGGCCCCAATTACGTCTCGGCCGGGGCCGCCCCGTCCCGGCTGCCCCAGCGCCATTTCTGCGCCGTCTGCGGCTTCCCCTCGGGCTACACCTGTGTCACCTGCGGGGCCAGGTACTGCTGCACGCGCTGCCTGGGCACCCACCAGGACACCAGGTCAGGAAACAGCGAGAAAACGGGAAAAAACAGTGAAAAAATGGGGAAAAATGGTGAAAAAATGGGGAAAAACGGGCCAAAAATGGGGGGAAACGGTGAAAAAATAGGGAAAAACGGCCCAAAAATGGGGGGAAACGGCCCAAAAATGGGTTTGGGGACACACCTGTGTCATCTGCGGGGCCAGGTACTGCTGCACACCCTGCCTGGGCACCCACCAGGACACCAGGTCAGGAAACAGGGAGAAAACGGTGAAAAAACAGTGAAAAAATGGGGAAAAACGGTGAAAAAAACGGGGGAAAAAGGCCCAAAAATGGGGAAATACAGGACAAAAAAGGGGAAAAAAAAAAGAAAAACGGGGAAAAACCGGGAAGATGGCAAAGCCAGCAAGAAATGGGAAAATACCCCAGGAGAATGGAAAAGAGAGCAAAAAAATAGGAAAATGGTGAATAAATGGTAAAAAATTGTGAAAAATGGGGAATAAACAGAAAAAAAAAAAAAGGGGGGGAAAACAGCAAGAAAGATGGGGGGAAATGGGAAAACCAATAAAAAATGGGAAAAATACAGGAAAAATGTGGAAAAGCCTGGGGAGAACTGGAAAAAAGAAAAAAAAGGGAAAAAACAGAAGAAAATTGGGGGAAATGGCCAAAAATGGGCGAAAAATGGGAGAAGAACCCAGGAAAAGCAGGGGGAAAATGGGAACATAGGAAAACCAACAAAAAATGGGGACAAAACCACAAAAATGGGAAAAAATGGAAAAAAAGGGGGAAAACCAGACAAAAAAAAGAGAAAATCAACAAAAAAATGAGAAAAATATGGGAGAATGGGAAGAAATTGGGAAAACTGGAAATCGGGGAAAAAAAAGTTTAAAAATGGTGGAAAAGTGGGAAAAACCATGGTGAAAATGAGAAAAAAAATCAGGAAAATGGGGAAACAGGAAGAAATGGTAGAAACTTGGTAAAAATGAGAAAGAGAGAAAACTGTGTGGAAAAAGGGAAAAACCCAGGAAAATAAAAAAAATATTTTAAAAATGGGAAAAAACCCAAGGAAATGGGAACAATTCCTGGGAAAATAGGAAAAATGGAAGGGAAAATGGGACAAACAGGGAAAAAAAGGTAAAAAAATGGGAAAAATTGGCAAAATTGGGAAAGAGGGGAAAAAAGGGAAAAAATGGCGGAAATAGGGAAAAACTGGGATCCCCCCATTTTTAGTGGGGAGGGGTCTCACCCTGCTGACCCCTGACCTTTCCCTCCCCTCCCCCGCAGGTGCCTGAAGTGGACGGTGTGACCCCGCCCCCAATATGGCGGGTGTGGCCACGCCCACAATATGGCTGCCATGATGTCACCCGGAAATGGCCTCCGTGAGCGCATCTTTGTTTGGTCCCACTCCTAAAATGGCCGCCATGGCTCCACCCCCAAGATGGCTGCTGTGACTCTGCCCCCAAGATGGCCACCATGGCCGTACCCCCAAAATGGCTGCCTTGGCTCCACCCCCAACATGGCCACACCCCCAAAAATGGAAGCTATGACCACACTCCCAAGATGGCTGCCATGACCACACCCACAAGATGGCTGCCATCGTCGCATCCCCAAGATGGCTGCCATGACCACACCCACAAGATGGCTGCCATGACGCCACCATGACCACACCCACAAAATGGCCACCATAACCAAACTCACATAATGGTGGCCATGGCCCCACCCACAAAATGGCTGCCATGGTCCCACCCACAAAATGGCTGCCATGGTCCCACCCACAAAATGGCTGCCATGACCATGCCCACAAAATGGCTGCCATGGTCCCACCCCCAAGATGGCTGCCATGACCATGCCCACAAAATGGCTGCCATGGTCCCTCCCACAAAATGGCTGCCATGACCCTTCCCACAGAATGGCTGCCATGGTCACATCTCACAAAATGGCTGCCATGGTCCCTCCCACAAAATGGCTGCCATGGCCCCACCCCCAAGATGGCTGCCATGACCATGCCCACAAAATGGCTGCCATGGCCCTACCCACAAAATGGCTGCCATGGTCCCTCCCACAAAATGGCTGCCATGGTCCCTCCCACAGAATGGCTGCCATGGTCACATCTCACAAAATGGCTGCCATGACGATGCCCACAAAATGGCTGCCATGGTCCCTCCCACAAAATGGCTGCCATGACCCTTCCCACAAAATGGCTGCCATGGTCCCTCCCACAGAATGGCTGCCATGGTCCCTCCCGCAAAATGGCTGCCATGACGATGCCCACAAAATGGCTGCCATGGTCCCTTCCCACAAAATGGCTGCCATGGCCCCACCCCCAAGATGGCTGCCATGACCATGCCCACAAAATGGCTGCCATGGCCCCGCCCACAAAATGGCTGCCATGGTCCCACTCACAAAATGGCTGCCATTGCCTCTCCCACAAAATGGTTGCCATGGCTCCAGCATAAGATGGCCGCCATGGCCCCTCCCACAAAATGGCCATCATGGCCATGCCCACAAAATGGCTGCCATGGCCCCTCCCACAAAACGGCTGCCATGGTCACATCCCACAAAATGGCTGCCATGACGATGCCCACAAAATGGCTGCCATGACCCTTCCCACAAAATGGCCGCCATGGCCCCTCCCACTCCCAAGATGGCGGCCGGGCCCGGTTTGAACCAAAATCCGAATTTTTCCTACCAAAATCTTTGGGATCGACTTTATTTGGAGGAGGTGGGAGGAGCTACAGGAGAGGGGGTGGGGCCTGGGGGAGGGGGCGGGGCCTCGGGAATTTGGGGGAAAATCCGGGAAAATCAGGAAAAATTCCGGGAGAAACGAGCGGGAACAGCGACCCCGCCCCTTGAGGGCGGAGCTGCGCCACCATTGGCCCAAGATGGCCGCCCTGAGCTCTGATTGGATGAACATTCCCTGAGGGCTCCGCCCCTTTATGGCTGTTGGGGCCCCGCCCCACGATCAAGCCACGCCCATAAATACAAGACCCGCCTACTTGTGGCTTAGCCACGCCCCTTTTAGGGTAAAGCCCCACCCACAAATTCAAGCCACGCCCCCTTTAGGGTCAAGCCCCACCCCCTGAGCCACGTCCTATCATTTTGGCCCAAGCCCCGCCCCTTTGGTCCAGGCCCCGCCCCCAAATCCCCTTGTGCTGCCCAGGCTCCGCCTCCTGTGATGTCACCAGGGCGAGGTCCCTCGGCGGCCAATCAGCATTGGCTCCGCCCCTCTGGGGCGGGGCGAGGCCGCCTGCAGCTGTGGGGATAATGAGATGCAAATGAGCTGGGGCGGGGACAGGCGACGGGAAGGGGGTGGGTCTGACCCAGAGAGGGGCGTGGCCAGGGGAGGGCGTGGTCTCTGGCTCTTAGCAGGGGGTGGGGCTTGCTTAGTGGGCGTGTCCACACTCTTCTGGTGGGCGTGGCCTAATGGGGCGGGGCTTATTTCCTTTCTCACCTGATGGGCGTGGCCCAGTGGGGGCGGGGCTTATTTGTTTTCTCTCCTTGTGGGTGTGGCCTAATTGGGGTGGGGTTTATCTCAATTCTAACCCAGTGGGCGTGGCCTAATGGGGGCGGGGTTTATATCCTTGCTCACCCAATGGGCGGGACTCAATGTGGGCGGGGTTTGTGGCGGTGGGCGTGGCCTGCTCACCTGGTGGGCGGGGTTTATATTTATTCTAATGCAGTGGGTGTGGCCTATTGGGGGCAGGGTTGTGGCAGTGGGCGTGGCCTGCTCACCTGGTGGGCGGGGTTTATATCTATTCTAATGCAGTGGGTGTGGCCTATTGGGGGCGGGGTTTATCCACATGCTCACACAATGGGCGGAGCTCAATGCGGGCGGGGGTTGTGGCGGTGGGCGTGGCCTGCTCACCTGGTGGGCGGGGTTTATATCTATTGTAATGCCGTGGGTGTGGCCTATTGGGGGCGGGGTTTCTGTGCCTGCTCACCCAATGGGTGTGGCCTAATGGGGGCGGGGTTTTTGTACATGCTCATCCAATGGGCGGGGCTCAATGTAGGCGGGGTTTATCACGATGGGCGTGGCCTGCTCACCTGGTGGGCGGGGCTTATATCTATTCCAATGCAGTGGGTGTGGCCTAATGGGGGCGGGGTTTATGTACTTGCTCACCCAATGGGCGGGGCTCAATGTAGGCGGGGTTTATCATGATGGGCGTGGCCTGCTCACCTGGTGGGCGGGGTTTATATCTATTCTAATGCAGTGGGTGTGGCCTATTGGGGGCGGGGTTTCTGTGCCTGCTCACCCAATGGGTGTGGCCTAATGGGGGCGGGGTTTTTGTACATGCTCGCCCAATGGGCGGGGCTCAATGTAGGCGGGGTTTATCACAATGGGCGTGGCCTGCTCACCTGGTGGGCGGGGTCTATATCTATTCTAATGCAGTGGGCGTGGCCAGTTGGGGGCGGGGTTTATGTACATGCTCGCCCAATGGGTGTGGCCTAATGGGGGCGGGGCTTATGTACATGCTCACGCAATGGGTGGAGCTCAATGTGGGCGGAGTTTGTGGCGGTGGGCGTGGCCTGCTCACCTGGTGGGCGGGGTTTATATCTATTCTAATGCAGTGGGTGTGGCCTTTTGGGGGCGGGGTTTCTGTGCCTGCTCACCCAATGGGTGTGGCCTATTGGGGGCGGGGTTTATTTCACTGCTCATCCAATGGGTGGGGCTCAATGTAGGCGGGATTTATCACGATGGGCGTGGCCTGCTCACCTGGTGGGCGGGGCTTATATCTATTCTAATGCAGTGGGTGTGGCCTAATGGGGGCGGGGTTTATGTACTCGCTCACCCAATGGGCGGGGCTCAATGTAGGCGGGGTTTATCACGATGGGCGTGGCCTGCTCACCTGGTGGGCGGGGCTTATATCTATTCTAATGCAGTGGGCGTGGCCAGTTGGGGGCGGGGTTTCTGTGCCTGCTCACCCAATGGGTGTGGCCTAATGGGGGCGGGGTTTATGTACATGTCCACCCAATGGGCAGGGCTCAATGTGGGCGGGGTTTGTGGCGGTGGGCGTGGCCTGCTCACCTGGTGGGCGTGGTTTATATCTGTTCTAATGCAGTGGGTGTGGCCTAATGGGGGCGGTGTTTATGTACATACACAATGGGCGGGGCACAATGTGGGCGGGGTTTGTGACGGTGGGCGTGGCCTGCTCACCTGGTGGGCGGGGTTTATGTCTATTCTAATGCAGTGGGGGTGGCCCGTTGGGGGCGGGGTTTATGTACATACACAAAGGGCGGGGCTCAATGTGGGCGGGGTTTGCGGCGGTGGGCGTGGCCTGCTCACCTGGTGGGCGGGGTTTATATCTATTCTAATGCAGTGGGCGTGGCCCATTGGGGGCGGGGTTTATGTACATGCTTGCCCAATGGGCGGGGCTCAATGTGGGCGGGGTTTGCGGCGGTGGGCGTGGCCTGCTCACCTGGTGGGCGGGGTTTATATCTATTCTAATGCAGTGGGTGTGGCCCATTGGGGGTGGGGTTTATATCCTTGCTCACCCAATGGGCGGGGCTCAATGTGGGCGGGGTTTGTGGCAGTGGGCGTGGCCTTCTCACCTGGTGGGCAGGGCTTATATCTATTCTAATGCAGTGGGCGTGGCCCGTTGGGGGCGGGGTTTATTTCACTGCTCACCCAATGGGCGGAGCTCAATGTAGGCGGGGTTTATCACGATGGGCGTGGCCTGCTCACCTGCTGGGCGGGGCTTATATATATTTTAATGTTGCGGGTGTGGCCCGTTGGGGGCGGGGTTTATGTACATGCTCACCCAATGGGCAGGGCTCAATGCGGGCGGGGTTTGTGGCGGTGGGCGTGGCCTGCTCACCTGGTGGGCGGGGTTTAGGTCTATTCTAATGCAGCGGGCGTGGCCCATTGGGGGCGGGGTTTCTGTGCCTGCTCACCCAATGGGTGTGGCCTAATGGGGGCGGGGCTTATGTACATGCTCACCCAATGGGCGGGGCTCAATGTGGGTGGGGTTTGTTGCTGTGGGCGTGGCCTGCTCACCTGGTGGGCGGGGCTTATATCTATTCTAATGCAGTGGGCGTGGCCCATTGGGGGCGGGGTTTATGTACATGGCCACCCAATGGGCAGAGCTCAATGTAGGCGGGGTTTATCACGATGGGCGTGGCCTGCTCACCTGGTGGGCGGGGTTTATGTCTATTCTAATGCAGCGGGCGTGGCCTATTGGGGGCGGGGTTTCTGTGCCTGCTCACCCAATGGGTGTGGCCTAATGGGGGCGGGGTTTATTTCACTGCTCACCCAATGGGCGGGGCTCAATGTAGGTGGGGTTTATCACGATGGGCGTGGCCTGCTCACCTGGTGGGCGGGGTTTATGTCTATTCTAATGCAGTGGGCGTGGCCATTTGGGGGCGGGGTTTATGTACATACACAATGGGCGGGGCTCAATGTGGGCGGGGTTTGTGGCGGTGGGCGTGGCCTGCTCACCTGGTGGGCGGGGCTCAATGTGGGCGGGGTTTGTGGCGGTGGGCGTGGCCTGCTCACCTGGTGGGCGGGGCTATTTCAGCACCTGGCCCGGCCGCGCCTTCTCCAACTTCCGGCGCCGCTCGGCCGGGATCTCGTCCAGGCTGATCCCGTGGTTGCTCGCACTGCGGGGTTTGGGGCAAATTCCGGCCATTTTGGGGTTTTTGAGGGGGAATTTGGGGTTTTGGGGGGGAATTTGGGGGATTTTGGGGTTTTGGGGGGAAATTTGGGGGATTTGGGGCAAATTTGGGGGATTTTGGGGGGATTTGGGGGAAATTCGGGCGTTTTTGGGGGGGGGATTCTTGGGATTTGGCGGGAAATTTGGGGGATTTTGGGGGGATTTCTGGGATTTGGGGGAAATTTGGGGATTTTAGGGGGATTTGGGGCAAATTCAGGGGATTTTGGGTTTTTTGGGGGGATTTGGGGCAAATTTGGGGCATTTTGGGGGGAAATTCGGGGGATTTTGGGGGGGATTTTTGGGATTTGGGGGGATATTCCACTCCCCATAACCCCACACCCCATAACCGACCCTATAGCCCCACACCCGGCCCCATAAGCTAAAACCCGGCCCCACACCTGACCCCATAACCCCACACCCGGCCCCATAACCGACCCCATAACCCCATAACTCCCTGACCCCACACCCAGCCCCATAACCCACCCCATAACCCCATAACCCCACACCCCATAACCCCAAACCCGGCCCCATAACCCACCCCATAACCCCAAACCCAGCCCCATAACTCCCTGACCCCATAACTCCCCGACCCCACACCCGGCCCCATAACCAACCCCATAACCCCAAACCCGGCCCCATAACCGACCCCATAACCCCACACCCCATAACCCCACACCCGGCCCCATAACCGACCCCATAACCCCATAACCCCCCACCCAGCCCCATAACCGACCCCATAACCCCAAACCCAGCCCCATAACTCCCTGACCCCATAACCCCATAACTCCCCAACCCCACACCCGGCCCCATAACCGACCCCATAACCCCACACCCGGCCCCATAACCGACCCCATAACCCCATAACCCCACACCCGGCCCCATAACCGACCCCATAACCCCATAACTCCCCGACCCCACACCTGGCCCCATAACCGACCCCATAACCCCACACCCGGCCCCATAACCCCATAACTCCCCGACCCCACACCCGGCCCCATAACTCACCCCGGCAGGAGGTCGGGGGGGGTGGGGATGGGTTTGGTGAATCCCTCGCGGCCCACGAGCCAATAGGTGTCCTCCACTCCTTTACCCTATAGATTATGGGGTTATAGGGTCAGTTATGGGGTTATGGGGTTATAGGGTCAGTTATGGGGTCAGTTATGGGGCACAGCCAATAGGTGTCCTCCACTCCTTTACCCTACAGGTTATGGGGTCAGTTATGGGGCACGGCCAATAGGTGTCCTCCACTCCTTTACCCTACAGGTTATGGGGTCAGTTATGGGGTCAGTTATGGGGTCAGGGTCAGTTATGGGGTCAGTTATGGGGCACAGCCAATGGGTGTCCTCCACTTCTTTACCCTATAAACAATGGGGTTGGTTATGGGGTCAGTTATGGGGTTATGGGGTCAGTTATGGGGTTATAGGGTCAGTTATGGGGTTACGGGGTCAGTTATGGGGTCAGGGTCAGTTATGGGGTCAGTTATGGGGCAGTTATGGGGTCAGTTATGGGGTTACGGGGTCAGCTATGGGGTCAGTTATGGGGCACGGCCAATGGGTGTCCTCCACTCCTTTACCCTACAGATTTATAGGGTCAGGGTCAGTTATGGGGTTATAGGGTCAGTTATAGGGTCAGTTATAGGGCACAGCCAATGGGTGTTCTCCACTCCTTTACCCTATAGATTATTGGGTTATAGGGTCAGTTATGGGGTTATAGGGTCAGTTATGGGGTCAGTTATGGGTCAGTTATGGGTCAGGGTCAGTTATGGGTCAGTTATGGGGTTATAGGGTCAGTTATGGGATCAGTTATAGGGTCAGGGTCAGTTATGGGTCAGTTATGGGGTCAGTTGTAGGGTCAGGGTCAGTTATGGGGTTATAGGGTCAGTTATGGGGTCAGTTATGGGTCAGTTATGGGGTCAGTTATGGGATCAGTTATGGGGTCAGTTATGGGGCGCAGCCAATAGGTGTCCTCCACTCCTTTACCCTACAGATTTCTGGGGTCACGGTCAGTTATGGGGTTACGGGGTCAGTTATGGGGTCAGGGTCAGTTATGGGGTCAGTTATGGGGTTATAGGGTCAGTTATGGGGTCAGTTATGGGGCACAGCCAATGGGTGTTCTCCACTCCTTTACCCTACAGATTTATAGGGTCAGGGTCAGTTATGGGGTCAGGGTCAGCTATGGGGTTATAGGGTCAGTTATGGGGTCAGTTATGGGGCACAGCCAATGGGTGTCCTCCACTCCTTTACCCTACGGATTTATAGGGTCACGGTCAGTTATGGGGTTATAGGATCAGTTATGGGGTCAGGGTCAGTTATGGGGTTATAGGGTCAGCTATGGGGTCAGTTATGGGGCACAGCCAATGGGTGTCCTCCACTCCTTTACCCTTTATGGGGTCAGTTATGGGGTCAGTTATGGGGTTATGGGGTCAGTTATGGGGTCAGTTATGGGGTCAGGGTCAGTTATGGGGTCAGTTATGGGGTTATAGGGTCAGTTATGGGGTCAGTTATGGGGCACAGCCAATGGGTGTCCTCCACTCCTTTACCCTACAGATTTATGGGGTCACGGTCAGTTATGGGGTTACGGGGTCAGTTATAGGTCAGTTATGGGGTCAGTTATGGGGTCAGGGTCAGTTATGGGGTTATAGGGTCAGCTATGGGGTCAGTTATGGGGTCAGTTATGGGGTTATAGGGTCAGTTATGGGGTCAGTTATGGGGTCAGGGTCAGTTATGGGGTTATAGGGTCAGTTATGGGGTCAGTTATGGGGCACAGCCAGTGGGTGTCCTCCACTCCTTTACCCTATAGATTTATGGGGTCAGGGTCAGTTATGGGGTCAGGGTCAGTTATGGGGTTATAGGGTCAGTTATGGGATCAGTTATGGGGTTATAGGGTCAGTTATGGGGTCAGTTATGGGGCACAGCCAATGGGTGTCCTCCACTCCTTTACCCTACAGATTTATGGGGTCAGGGTCAGTTATGGGGTTATAGGGTCAGTTATGGGGTCAGTTATGGGGTCACGGTCAGCTATGGGGTCAGTTATGGGGCACAGCCAATAGGTGTCCTCCACTCCTTTACCCTACAGGTTATGGGGTCAGGGTCAGTTATGGGGTTATAGGGTCAATTATGGGGTCAGTTATGGGGTTATAGAGTCAGCTATGGGGTCAGGGTCAGTTATGGGGTCAGTTATGGGGTTATGGGGTCAGTTATGGGGTCAGTTATGGGGTCAATTATGGGGTTACGGGGTCAGTTATGGGGTCAGTTATGGGGTTATGGGGTCAGTTATGGGGTCAGTTATGGGTCAGTTATGGGGTCAGTTATGGGTCAGTTATGGGGTCAGTTATGGGGTCAGTCATGGGTCAGTTATGGGGTCAGTTATGGGTCAGTTATGGGGTCAGGGTCAGTTATGGGGTCAGTTATGGGTCAGTTATGGGTCAGTTATGGGGTCAGGGTCAGTTATGGGGTCAGTTATGGGTCAGTTATGGGGTCAGTTATGGGGTCAGTTATGGGTCAGTTATGGGGTCAGTTATGGGGTCAGTCATGGGTCAGTTATGGGGTCAGTCATGGGGTCAGTTATGGGTCAGTTATGGGGTCAGTTATGGGTCAGTTATGGGGTCAGTTATGGGGTCAGTTATGGGGTCAGTTATGGGTCAGTTATGGGTCAGTTATGGGTCAGTTATGGGGTCAGTTATGGGGTCAGTTATGGGTCAGTTACGGGGTCAGTTATGGGGTCAGTTATGGGTCAGTTTTGGGCTGTATTTGGGTTTTTTTGGGCCATTTTGGGTTGTTTTAGGATTTTTGGGGGTGTTTTGGGGCTGTATTTGGGGTCTCAGTCAGTTTTTGGCTCTTTTGGGTTTTTTCAGGCAGTTTTTCGGGCATTTTGAGTTCTATTTGGGGTTTTTGAGGTGATTTGGGCTGTTTTGGGATTTTTCAGGCTTTTTTGGGTTCTATTTGAGGTTTTTCATGCAATTTTGGGCTGGTTTGGGGTTTTTTTGGGGGTGTATTTGGGGTTTTCCAGGTTTTGGGTTCTGTTTGGGGCTTTCCAGGCGTTTTTGGGGTGGTTTGGGGCCATTTTGGGTTGGTTTAGGATTTTTTTTTTTTGGAGTTTTTTTGGGCAGGTTTGGGGTTTCAGTCAGTTTTGGGGTTTCAGTCAGTTTTGGGGTTTCAGTCAGTTTTGGGGTTTCAGTCAGTTTTGGGCCGTTTTGGGGCTTTTTTTTGCGTTTTTGGGGCGGTTTTGGGGCTCACCTTGAGCTCGGTCTTGCCGCGGATGTCGACCTTGAACCCCTCCTGCAGCGAGAGCAGGATGGCGACCGTGCGCTGGTTCACGTGGATGCGATAGGCTGGGGGGAAAAGGAACCCCAAAAACCCCAAAATAACCCCAAAATAACAAAAAAAAAAAAAAACACACAAACATAACAAAAAAAAATCCACCCCAAAAACCCCATAACTGACCCCGACCCCAATACGCTGGTTCACGTGGATGCGATAGGCTGGGGGGAAAAGGAACCCCAAAAAAACCCAAAATAACCCCAAAATAACCCAAAATGACAAAAAAAAAAAAAAAAAAAAAAAAACAAAAAAAAAAAACAACAAAAAAAATCCACCCCAAAAACCCCATAACTGACCCAACCCCAATGCGCTGGTTCACGTGGATGCGATAGGCTGGGGGAAAAGGAACCCCAAAAAACCCCAAAATAACCCCAAAATAATCCCAAAATAACCCTAAAATAATCCCAAAATAACAAAAAAAAACACAAAAAAAAAATCCACCCCAAAAACCCCATAACTGACCCCGACCCCAGTGCGCTGGTTCACGTGGATGCGATAGGCTGGGGGAAAAGGAACCCCAAAAAACCCCAAAATAACCCCAAAATAATCCCAAAATAACCCCAAAATAAACCAAAATAACAAAAAAAAAAAAAAACCCAAAAAACCAAAAAAAAAAAAAAATCCACCCCAAAAACCCCATAACTGACCCCGACCCCAATGCGCTGGTTCACGTGGATGCGATAGGCTGGGGGAAAAGGAACCCCAAAAAAACCCAAAATAACCCCAAAATAACCCAAAGAAAAACAAAAATAAAAACATAAAACCCAAAAAAACTCCAGAAAAATCCCACTCCCCCCAAAAAATCCCAAAAAGCCCCAAAACCCCTCAGAAAAACCCAAACCCCCCCCCAAAAAAAAAACCCCCAAAGTGCACAAAAAAATCCCCAAAGCCCCCCCCCAAAAAATCCCCAAGAAAACCAAAGAAAAAAAATCCCCCAAAAAACCCCAAAACCTCAAAAAAAAAAAAAAAAATCCCCAGAAAAACCAAAGAAAAAAATCCCCCCAAAAAACCCAAAACCTCAAAAAAAAAAGAAAAAAAACCCAAAAAATCCCCAAGAAAACCAAAAGAAAAAAATCCCCCAAAAAACCCAAAACCTCAAAAAAAAAAGAAAAAAACCAAAAAATCCCCAAGAAAACCAAAGAAAAAAATCCCTAAAAAAACCCCAAAACCTCAAAAAAAAAATCCACAAAAAAAGCAAAGAAAAAAATCCCCCAAAAAAACCAAAACCTCAAAAAAAAAGAAAAAAACCAAACAAAAATCCCCAAGAAAACCAAAAAAAAAATCCCCCAAAAACCCCCAAATTTTCAAACCCGCTGATGGATGTGTCCCTGTCCCCTCCTGGTGTCCCCTCCCCATGTCCCTGTCCGTGTCCCCGTGTCCGTGTCCATGTCCGTGTGTCTGTCCCCATGTCCCCATGTCCCTGTCCATGTCCCCGTGTCCATGTCTGTGTGTCTGTCCCCATGTCCTTGTCCGTGTCCCTGTGTCCCCATCCCTGTCCCCATGTCCATGTCCGTGTCTGTGTGTCTGTCCCCATGTCCCCATCCCTGTCCCCGTGTCCATGTCCATGTCTGTGTGTCTGTCCCCATGTCCGTGTCCATGTCCCCATGTCCCCTCCTCGTGTCCCCATCGCTGTGTCCCCATCACTGTGTCCCCATGTCCTCATGTCCCTGTGTCTGTCCCTGTCCCTGTCCCTGTGTCCCCATCCCTGTCCCCGTGTCCATGTCCGTGTGTCTGTCCCCATGTCTGTGTGTCTGTCCATGTCCCCATGTCCCCATGGGTGTCACACTCTCGCAGCCCGGTGGACTCCATGCGCGGCGCCGTGTTCACCATGTCCCCTGTCCATGTGTCCCCAACCCTGTGTCCCCATCCCTGTCCCCGTGTCCATGACCGTGTGTCTGTCCATGTCCCCATGTCCCCATCCCTGTCCCCGTGTCCATGTCCATGTCCGTGTGTCTGTCCCTGTGTCCCCAGCCATGTCCTGGTGTCCCCATCAGCGTCCTCATTGTCACACTCACGCAGGCCGGTGGACTCCATGCGCGACGCCGTGTTCACCATGTCTCCTTGTCCCCATCCCTGTCCCCGTGTCCATGTCTGTGTGTCTGTCCCCATGTCCCCATGTCCCTGTCCATGCCCCTGTGTCCCCATCCATGTCCCCGTGTCCATGTCCGTGTCCCTGTCCATGTCCCCTCCTCGTGTCCCCATCCCTGTCCCCGTCCATGTCCCTGTGTCCCCATCCCTGTCCCTGTGTCCATGTCCGTGTGTCCATGTCCATGTCCGTGTGTCTGTCCCCATGTCCGTGAGTCTGTCCCCATGTCCCCCTCAGTGTCCCCATCGGTGTCACACTCACGCAGCCCGGTGGACTCCATGCACGACACCGTGCTCACCGTGTCCCCTTGTCCCCATCCCTGTCCCCGTGTCCATGTCCGTGTCCGTGTGTCTGTCCCCATGTCCGTGTGTCTGTCCCCATGTCCGTGTGTCTGTCCGTGTCCCCATGTCCCCATGTCCCCCTCAGTGTCCCCATGGGTGTCACACTCACGCAGCCCGGTGGACTCCATGCGCGACGCCGCGTTCGCCGTGTCCCCTTGTCCCCAACCCTGTCCCCGTGTCCATGTCCGTGTCCGTGTGTCTGTCCCCATGTCCCTGTCCATGTCCCCGTGTCCATGTCCGTGTGTCTGTCCCCGTGTCCATGTACATGTCCCTGTGTCCCCATCCCTATCCCCGTGTCCATGTCCATGTCCGTGTGTCTGTCCCCATGTCCCCAGCCATGTCCCCGTGTCCATGTCCATGTCTGTGTGTCTGTCTCCATCCCTGTCCCCATGTCCATGTCCCCGTGTCCATGTCCGTGTGTCCGTCCCCGTGTCCATGTCCATGTCCCTGTGTCTGTCCCTGTCCCTGTGTCCCCATCAGTGTCCCCGTGTCTCCAGCCATGTCCATGTCCCCATCTCCATGTCCGTGTGTCTGTCCCCATGTCCATGTCCATGTCCCTGTGTCCCCACCCCTGTCCCTGTGTCTGTGTCCATGTCTGTGTGTCTGTCCCCATGTCCCCATGTCCCTGTCCATTTCCCCGTGTCCATGTCCGTGTCCCTGTCCATGTCCCCATGTCCCTGTCCATGTCCCCGTGTCCCCATGTCCCTGTGTCCATGTCCATGTCCGTGTGTCTGTCCCCATGTCCGTGTGTCTGTCCATGTCACCATGTCCCCATGTCCCCCTCAGTGTCCCCATGGGTGTCACACTCACGCAGCCCGGTGGACTCCATGCGCGACGCCGTGTTCACCGTGTCCCCGAACAGGCAGTACCGTGGCATCGTCAGCCCGACCACGCCCGCCACGCACGGCCCTGGGGGCGTGGCCACAAAGGGGCGTGGTCACAAAGGGGCGGGGTCACAAGGAGGAGGGGTCACGGAAGGGGTTGGGTCAACAGGCGATGAGCGTTGAGGGTTGGCCAAGGAGTTGGGTGTGGCCAATGGGGCGTGGCCAAGTTGGGTGCGGTCATAGATGGGCGTGGCCAACGAGGGTGTGGTCACAATGGGCGTGGCCTTTGGGGCGTGGCCCAGAAGGGGAGTGGCCCAAGTGGATCCAATGGATCACGACCGCGTTGGCCAAGTCGGGCGTGGTCAAGTTGGGTGTGGCCACTCTGCAAGCACAAAGTGGGCGTGGCCTGTAAGGGGCTGACCAATGGGCATCGCCAAAGGCGTGGCCACGCCCAACATGACTCATTGACCATTGGCCAACCCTTGACCAACACAGGGGGCGTGGCCATTGACAGTTGGCCAAGTTGGGCGTGGCCAAGAAGGGGCGTGGCCAATGAAGAGTCATGGGGTGGGCGTGGCCTCTAAGGGGGTCACCAGTGGGAGTGACCAAAGGCGTGGCCACACCCAACATGACCCATTGACCATTGGCCACCACCCAACCCTTGACCAACACATGGGGCGTGGCCAAGAAGGGGTGTGGCCAATGAACAGCCGTGATGTGGGCGTGGCCTGTAAGGGGGTGACCAATGAAAGGTCATGAGGTGGGCGTGGCCAAGGTCCTCACAACCACCAAGCCCCACCCACCATGACCCATTGACCATTGGCCACCACCCAACCCTTGACCAACACATGGGGCGTGGCCAAGAAGGGGTGTGGCCTGTAAGGGCGTGACCAATGAAAGGTCATGAGGTGGGCGTGGCCAGGCACCTCACAACCACCAAGCCCCACCCACCACGACCCTTTGAGGCCACCACCCAACCCTTGACCAACACAGGGGCGTGGCCATTAAGCGTTGGCCAAGTTGGGCGTGGCCAAGAAGGGGCGTGGCCAATGAACAGTCACGGGGTGGGCGTGGCCTCTAAGGGGGTCACCAGTGGGAGTGACCAAAGGCGTGGCCACACCCACCACGACCCATTGACCATTGGCCACCACCCAACCCTTGACCAACGCATTGGGGCGTGTCAGGGCGTGGTTTTGTGGGGGTGGGGGCGTGTCCGGCCGGACCAATGGGGCGCGGGGGGCGTGTCCGTACCCGAGTGCAGCCCGATGCGGATGCGCACAGGCACCTCGGGCATGTGGCGCATCTTGAAGGTGCCCACGGAGCTGAGGATGTCCAGGGACATGTTGGCGATCTCGCCGGCGTGCCGGTTCCCGTTGCGCTTGGGCAGCCCCGAGGCCACCATGTAGGCGTCGCCGATGGTCTCCACCTGGCCGAGGGGGCGGGGTCAGGGGGCGGGCACGCCCACCGGGACACGCCCACGGGGACACGCCCACTGGGACACGCCCACCGGGACGCGCCCGCCGGGACACGCCCGCCGCGCCTGAGAGGTTGTGGTGGTGTGGGGAGAGGAACATCTGGGGTGGGCGGGGCGGTGGGAGGGGGCGTGGCTGGTGGTGGTGGCCAATGGAAGGGCAGGGCTTGGATGGACACAGGGTGGGGACACCTTGGTCGTGGACGTGGGGACACCTTGACCATGACGTCATGTTGGTCATGGTCATGGGGCCACCTTGAGCAGCTCTATGGGGTCACCTTGACCATGGCCATGAGGTCACCTTGGTCATGGTCATGAGGTCACCCTGGACATGGTCATGGGGCCACCTTGACCATGGCCATGGGGCCACCTTGACCATGGTCATGGGGTCACCTCTATGGGTCCATGGAGTCACCTTGGACATGGCCATGGGGCCACCTTGACCATGGCCATGGGGTCACCTTGGTCATGGCCATGGGGTCATGTTGGTCATGGTCATGGGGCCACCTTGAGCAGCTCTATGGGGTCACCTTGACCATGGCCATGAGGTCACCTTGGTCATGGTCATGAGGTCACCCTGGACATGGTCATGGGGTCACCTTCACCATGGTCATGGGGTCACCTCTAGAGGCCCATGGAGTCACCTTGACCATGGCCATGAGGTCACCTTGGTCATGGTCATGGGGTCACCTTGACCATGGCCATGGGGTCACCTCTAGAGGTCCATGGGGCCACCTTGACCATGGCCATGGGGTCACCTTGACCATGGCTACCATTGCCATGGTCACCTTGAAGCCACCACCATTGATCCCAACCCCCATCCTGAGGTGACCACCCATGACTCCATGACCGAGTGACCACCCTGTGGTGACCACCCATGACCGAGTGACCACCATGACCATGGCCACCATTGCCATGGTCACCCTGTAGCCACCACCATTGACCCCAACCCCACCCTGAGGTGACCACCCATGACCGAGTGACCACCCTGAGGTGTTCCTCCATGACCAAGTGACCACCATGACCATCCGTGGTCACCTTGCAGCCACCACCATTGATCACTGAGGTGACCACCCATGACCCCACGACCGAGTGACCACCCATGACCAAATGACCACCCATGACCATCTGTGGTCACCTTGTAGCCACCACCATTGACCCCAACCCCACCCTGAGGTGACCACCCATGACCGAGTGACCACCCTGAGGTGTTCCTCCATGACAAAGTGACCACCATGACCATCCGTGGTCACCTTGTAGCCACCACCATTGATCACTGAGGTGACCACCCCTGACCCCATGACCGAGTGACCACCCATGACCAAATGACCACCCATGACCATCCGTGGTCACCTTGTAGCCACCACCATTGACCCCCAACCCCACCCTGAGGTGACCACCCATGACCAAGTGACCACCCTGAGGTGTTCCTCCATGACCGAGTGACCACCATGACCATTGCCATGGTCACCTCGTAGCCACCACCACTGACCCCAACCCCACCCTGAGGTGACCACCCATGACCGAGTGACCACCATGACCATCCGTGGTCACCTTGCAGCCACCACCATTGATCACTGAGGTGACCACCCATGACCCCACGACCAAGTGACCACCCATGACCGAGTGACCACCCATGACCATTGCCATGGTCACCTTGCAGCCACCACCATTGACCCCAACCCCACCCTGAGGTGACCACCCATGACCCCACGACCGAGTGACCACCCATGACCACCCATGACCATCCGCGGTCACCTTGTAGACGTCGTGGGAGCCGATGATGGCGTCGAAGAGCGTGTAGAGGTCGTTGAGCAGGTCCACCACCTCGATGGGCTCGCTCATGGCCGAGATGGTGGTGAAGCCCACGATGTCGCTGAAGTAGAGCGTCACCTCCTCGAAGTACTCGGGCTCCACCGGCGTCCCCATCTTCAGCGCCTCGGCCACCGACCTGTCCGGGGGTCACCGGGGGGTCAGCGGGGTCACCCGGGGATCCACAGGGGTCTCCAAGGGTCACTTTGGCCCACAGGTCTGGAGAGGTCAGTTGGTCAAGTTGACCACCGGGGTGTCCAAGGTGGTCTTTGGCCATCTGGTGACCCATAGGGGTCAGTTGGTCAAGGTTGTCCACAGGGATCTCCAAGGGTCACTTTGACCATCTGGTGGCCCATAGCTCTGGATGGGTCAAGGTTGACCACAGGGGTGTCCAAGGTGGTCTTTGACCATCTGGTGACCCATGAGGGGCAGTTGGTCAAGGTTGACCACAAGGATCTCCAAGGGTCACTTTGGCCCATAGCTCTGGAGGGGTCAGTTGGTCAAGTTGACCACAGGGATCTCCAAGGGTCACTTTGAGCATCTGGTGACCCATAGGGGTCAGTTGGTCATAACTGACCACAGGGGTGTCCAAGGTGGACTTTGACCATCTGGTGGCCCATAGCTCTGGAGGGGTCAAGGTTGACCACAAGGATCTCCAAGGGTCACTTTGGCCCATAGCTCTGGAGGGGTCAGTTGGTCAAGGTTGACCACAGGGGTCTCCAAGGGTCACTTTGACCATCTGGTGGCCCATAGGTCTGGATGGGTCAAGGTTGACCACAGAGGTCTCCAAGGGTCACTTTGGCCCACAGGTCTGGAGGGGTCAGTTGGTCAAGGCTGACCACAGAGATCTCCAAGGGTCACTTTGACCCATAGCTCTGGAGGGGTCAGTTGGTCAAGTTGACCACAGGGGTGTCCAAGGTGGACTTTGACCATCTGGTGACCCATGGGGGGCAGTTGGTCATAACTGACCACAGGGGTCTCCAAGGGTCACTTTGACCATCTGGTGACCCATAGCTCTGGAGGGGTCAAGGTTGACCACAAGGATCTCCAAGGGTCACTCTGACCCACAGGTCTGGAGGGGTCGGTTGGTCAAGGTTGACCACAGGGATCTCCAAGGGTCACTTTGACCATCTGGTGACCCATGGGGGGCAGTTGGTCAAGGCTGACCACAGAGGTCTCCAAGGGTCACTGTGACCATCTGGTGACCCCTAGGTCTGGATGGGTCTCCAAGGGTCAAGGTTGACCACAAGGGTCACTTTGAGGTTCTGGTGACCATAGCTCTGGAGGGGTCAGTGGGTCAAGGTTGACCACAGAGGTCTCCAAGGGTCACTTTGACCCATAGCTTTGGAGGGATCAGTTGGTCAAAGTTGACCACAGGGGTGTCCAAGGTGGACTTTGACCATCTGGTGGCCCATAGCTCTGGAGGGGTCAAGGTTGACCACAGGGGTCTCCAAGGGTCACTTTGACCATCTGGTGACCCATGAGGGGCAGTTGGTCAAGGTTGACCACAGGGATCTCCAAGGGTCACTTTGACCATCTGGTGGCCCATAGCTCTGGAGGGGTCAGTTGGTCAAAGCTGACCACAAGGATCTCCAAGATGCTGTTTGTCCATCTGGTGACCCCTAGGTCTGGACGGGTCTCCAAGGGTCAAGGTTGACCACAAGAGTCACTTTGACGTTCTGGTGACCATAGCTCTGGAGGGGTCAGTGGGTCAAAGTTGACCACAGGGATCTCCAAGGGTCACTTTGACCATCTGGTGGCCCATAGGGGTGAGTTGGTCAAGGCTGACCACAAGGATCTCCAAGGGTCACTTTGACCCACAAGTCTGGTGGGGTCAGTTGGTCAAGGTTGACCACAAGGATCTCCAAGGGTCACTGTGACCATCTGGTGGCCCATAGCTCTGGATGGGTCAAGGTTGACCACAGAGGTCTCCAAGGGTCACTTTGACCATCTGGTGACCCCTAGGTCTGGATGGGTCTCCAAGGGTCAAGGTTGACCACAAGGGTCACTTTGAGGTTCTGGTGACCATAGCTCTGGAGGGGTCAGTGGGTCAAGGTTGACCACAGCCTGTCCTCGGTGACCGCCTTGACCTTCTCCCGCCACATAGGGCTGGTGGGGTCAGGGCTGAGTGACCACCTTGGTCAAGGGGTCAGGGTTGGCCATAATCTGTCCACAGTGACCACCTGGACCTTCTGCTGCCCCATAGCTCAGTGTGGGGTCAGTGGGTCAAGGTTGACCTCAAGCTTCTCCAGGTGGCCACCCCATTGTCCTCTCCTGCCCCATTGTCCTCTCCTGACCCATAGGCCCAGGGAGTGGTCAGTGGGTCAAGGCTGACCTCAACCTTCTCCAGGTGACCACCCCATTGTCCTCTCCTGCCCCATAGATCTGGGTTGGGTCAATGGGTCAGGGTTGACCTCAACCTTCTCCAGGTGGCCACCCCATTGTCTTCTCCTGCCCCATTGTCCTCTCCTGACCCTTAGGTCTGGGTGGGGTCAATGGGTCAAGGCTGACCTCAACCTTCTCCAGGTGGCCACCCCATTGTCCTCTCCTGCCCCATTGTCCTCTCCTGACCCATAGATCTGGGTTGGGTCAATGGGTCAAGGTTGACCTCAACCTTCTCCAGGTGACCACCCCATTGTCCTCTCCTGCCCCATTGTCCTCTCCTGACCCATAGGTCTGGGTTGGGTCAATGGGTGAAGATCACCCCCAACCTTCTCCAGGTGGCCACCCCATTGTCCTCTCCTGCCCCATTGTCCTCTCCTGCCCCATAGATCTGGGTGGGGTCAGTGGGTCAAGGTTGACCTCAACCTTCTCCAGGTGACCACCCCATTGTCCTCTCCTGCCCCATTGTCCTCTCCTGACCCATAGGTCCAGGGAGTGGTCAATGGGTCAGGGTTGACCCCAACCTTCTCCAGGTGGCCACCCCATGGTCCTCTCCTGCCCCATTGTCCTCTCCTGACCTATAGGCCCAGGGAGTGGTCAGTGGGTCAAGGCTGACCTCAAGCTTCTCCAGGTGACCACCCCATTGTCCTCTCCTGACCCATTGTCCTCTCCTGCCCCATAGATCTGGTTTGGGTCAATGGGTGAAGATCACCCCCAACCTTCTCCAGGTGGCCACCCCATTGTCCTCTCCTGCCCCATAGGTCTGGGTTGGGTCAATGGGTGAAGATCACCCCCAACCTTCTCCAGGTGGCCACCCCATTGTCCTCTCCTGCCCCATAGATCTGGGTTGGGTCAATGGGTGAAGATCACCCCCAACCTTCTCCAGGTGTCCCCTCTGGCCATCTCCTGCCCATCAGAAGCTCCCTCCACCCCAAACCTCCAGGTGGGACCCCACCACCACCCCCCATGGACCACCCCCAGCCCCCCACGGCGACCCACGGCGGCAGCATCTGGGTCAGGAGCTTGTCGGTCTTCTGCTTCTCGATCTCCAGCTCCTCGGTCCTCTCGCGGATCAGGTCCTCCAGGTTGCTGCTGTACTGCTCCAGCATGCGCAGCATCGAGTCGATGATGTTGGTCTTGCGGCCCTTGTTGATGCCCTTGAACTGCGGGGAGAAACCCCGTGGAGAAACCATGGAGATCCGTGGAGATCCGTGGAGACACCATGGAATTCCATAAAACCCCGTGGAGGCACCATGGAACCTCATGGAACCCCATGGAGACCCCATAAAACCCCATGGAGACCCCATAGAATTCCATGGAATTCCCATAAAACCCCGTGGAGATACCATGGAACCTCATGGAACCCCATGGAATCTCCATAAAACCCCATAGAACATCATGGAGCTCCATGGAACCCCACGGGGTCAATGATGTTGGTCTTGCGGCCCTTGTTGATGCCCTTGAACTGCGGGGAGAAACCCCGTGGAGGAACCATGGAGATCCGTGGAGACCCCATGGAGACACCATGGAATTCCATGGAATTCCATAAAACCCCGTGGAGGCACCATGGAACCTCATGGAACCCCATGGAGACCCCATAAAACCCCATGGAGACCCCACAGAATTCCATGGAACTCCATAAAACCCCGTGGAGACACCATGGAGATCCGTGGAGACCCCATGGAGACACCATGGAATTCCATAAAACCCCGTGGAGGCACCATGGAGATCCGTGGAGACCCCATGGAGACACCATGGAATTCCATGGAATTCCATAAAACCCCGTGGAGGCACCACGGAACCTCATGGAACCCCATGGAGACCCCATAAAACCCCATGGAGACCCCATAGAACCCCATGGAATTCCCATAAAACCCCGTGGAGACACCATGGAACCCCATGGAGATCCATGGAATCCCATGGAGACCCCATAAAACCCCATGGAGACCCCATAGAATTCCATGGAATTCCCATAAAACCCCGTGGAGACACCATGGAGATCCGTGGAGACCCCATGGAACCCCATGGAGACACCATGGAATTCCATAAAACCCCGTGGAGGCACCATGGAACCTCATGGAATCCCATGGAGACCCCATAAAACCCCGTGGAGACCCCATAGAATTCCATGGAGACACCATGGAACCCCGTGGAGACCCCATAAAACCCCATGGAGACCCCATAGAACCCCATGGAGACACCATGGAACCCCATGGAGACCCCATAAAACCCCATGGAGACCCCATAGAATTCCATGGAATTCCATAAAACCCCGTGGAGACACCATGGAGATCCATGGAGACCCCATGGAGACACCATGGAGATCCGTGGAGACCCCATAGAGACACCATGGAAACCCCATAAAACCCCGTGGAGACACCATGGAACCCCATGGAGATCCATGGAAACCCCATAAAACCCCATAGAACATCATGGAGCTCCATGGAACCCCACGGGGTCGATGATGTTGGTCTTGCGGCCCTTGTTGATGCCCTTGAACTGCGGGGAGAAACCCCGTGGAGGAACCATGGAGATCCGTGGAGATCCCATGGAACCTCATGGAACCCCTTGGAATCCCACGGAGGTCCCATAAAACCCCATGGAATTCCATGGAAATCCCATAAAACCTCATGGAGACCCCATAGAACCTCATGGAGACCTCAGAGAATTCCATGGAATTCCATAAAACCCCGTGGAGGCACCATGGAACCTCACAGAACCCCATGGAATCCCATGGAGACCCCATAAAACCCCATGGAGACCCCATAGAACCCCACAGAATTTCATAGAATCCCATGGAACGCTAAGGAACCTAACGGAGACACCGTAGAACCCCACGGAACCACACGGAGACACTGTAGAACCACATGGAACCACATGGAGAACCCATGGAGACCAAACGGAACCTCATGGAACCACATGGAGACCCCATGGAAACTCCATGGAACCCCACAGAACCACACGGAGACACCTCAGAACCACATGGAACCACATGGAGAACCCATGGAGACCCCATGGAACCCCACGGAACCACATGGAGACCCCATGGAAACTCCATGGAACCCCACAGAACCACACGGAGACACCACAGAACCACATGGAGAACCCATGGAGACCAAACGGAACCTCATGGAACCCCATGGAACCTCATGGAACTCAGTGGAACCCCACACAAACCCATATGGGTCTCACCTGTCCAAGTGTGTCCCTCACCTGGTCGAGCACCTGCTCCATGGTGGGTCTCTTCTCGGGCTGCTCGCTCCAGCCCAGTCTGGTTCCACAGAGGTTCCATTGACCCACACTGGTCCCACCAGTCCCAGGTGTGTCCCAGGTGTATCTCAGGTGGCCTCACCTGGTCGAACACCTGGTCCATGGTGGGTCTCTCCTCGGGCTGCTGCTCCAGCCCACGCTGGTTCCACAGAGGTTCCATTGCCCCACACCAGTCCCATACTGGTCTCACCAGTCCCATACTGGTTCCATCACCCCATACTGGTCCATACTGGTCCGTACTGGTCCGTACTGGTCTCACCTGGTCGCACACCTGGTCCATGGTGGGTCTCTTCTCGGGCTGCTCGCTCCAGCCCAGTCTGGTTCCATAGAGGTTCCATTGACCAACACCAGTTCCACACTGGTTCCATCACCCCACACTGGTCCCATACTGGTCCCACCAGTCCATTACCAGTCCCATACTGGTTCCACCACCCCATACTGGTCCATACTGGTCCATACTGGTCCATACTGGTCCATACTGGTCCGTACTAGTCTGTACTGGCCTCACCTGGTCGCACACCTGGTCCATGGTGGGTCTCTTCTCGGGCTGCTCGCTCCAGCCCAGTCAGGTTCCATAGAGGTTCCATTGCCCCACACCAGTCCCACACCAGTCCCATACTGGTCTCACCAGTCCCATACTGGTTCCATCACCCCATACTGGTCCATACTGGTCCGTACTGGTCTCACCTGGTCGCACACCTGGTCCATGGTGGGTCTCTTCTCGGGCTGCTCGCTCCAGCCCACGCTGGTTCCACAGAGGTTCCATTGACCCACACTGGTTCCACACTGGTTCCATCACCCCATACTGGTCTCACCAGTCCCATACTGGTCCCATACTGGTCCCATACTGGTCTCACCAGTCCCATACTGGTCCATACTGGTCCGTACTGGTCCGAACTGGTCTCACCTGGTCGCACACCTGGTCCATGGTGGGTCTCTTCTCGGGCTGCTCGCTCCAGCCCAGTCTGGTTCCACAGAGGTTCCATTGCCCCATACCAGTCCCACACCGGTTCCATCACCCCATACTGGTTCCATCACCCCATACCAGTCCCATACTGGTCCCATACTGGTCCGTACTGGTCCGAACTGGTCTCACCTGGTCGCACACCTGGTCCATGGTGGGTCTCTTCTCGGGCTGCTCGCTCCAGCCCACGCTGGTTCCATAGAGGTTCCAGTGCCCCACACTGGTTCCATAGAGGTTCCATCACCCCATACTGGTCCATACTGGTCCATACTGGTCCATACTGGTCCGTACTGGTCCATACTGGTCTCACCTGGTCGAACACCTGGTCCATGGTGGGTCTCTTCTCAGGCTGCTCGCTCCAGCCCACGCTGGTTCCACAGAGGTTCCATTGCCCCACACCAGTCCCATACCAGTCCCATACTGGTTCCACCACCCCATACTGGTCCCATACTGGTCTCACCAGTCCCACACTGGTTCCATCACCCCACACTGGTCTCACCAGTCCCATACTGGTCCATACTGGTCCATACTGGTCCGAACTGGCCTCACCTGGTCGCACACCTGGTCGATGGTGGGTCTCTCCTCGGGCTGCTCGCTCCAGCCCAGTCTGGTTCCATAGAGGTTCCATTGACCCATACTGGTCTCACCAGTCCCATACTGGTCCCATACTGGTCCCATACTGGTTCCATCACCCCATACTGGTCCCACCAGTCCCAGGTGTGTCCCAGGTGTGTCCCACCTGTCCCAGGTGTATCTCAGGTGGCCTCGCCTGGTCGCACACCTGGTCCATGGTGGGTCTCTTCTCGGGCTGCTCGCTCCAGCCCACGCTGGTTCCATAGAGGTTCCATTGACCAACACCAGTCCCATACCAGTCCCACACTGGTTCCATCACCCCATACTGGTCTCACCAGTCCCATACTGGTCCATACTGGTCCATACTGGTCCGTACTGGCCTCACCTGGTCGCACACCTGGTCGATGGTGGGTCTCTCCTCGGGCTGCTCGCTCCAGTCCAGTCTGGTTCCACAGAGGTTCCAGTGCCCCACACCAGTCCCATACCAGTCCCACACTGGTCTCACCAGTCCCATACTGGTCCATACTGGTCCGTACTGGTCCGTACTGGTCTCACCTGGTCGCACACCTGGTCCATGGTGGGTCTCTTCTCGGGCTGCTCGCTCCAGCCCAGTCTGGTTCCACAGAGGTTCCATTGACCCACACTGGTTCCATAGAGGTTCCATCACCCCACACTGGTCTCACCAGTCCCATACTGGTCCATACTGGTCCGAACTGGCCTCACCTGGTCGCACACCTGGTCGATGGTGGGTCTCTTCTCGGGCTGCTCGCTCCAGCCCACGCTGGTTCCACAGAGGTTCCATTGCCCCACACTGGTTCCACAGAGGTTCCATCACCCCATACCAGTCCCATACTGGTTCCATCACCCCATACCAGTCCCATACTGGTCCCATACTGGTCCATACTGGTCCGAACTGGCCTCACCTGGTCGAACACCTGGTCCATGGTGGGTCTCTTCTCGGGCTGCTCGCTCCAGCCCAGTCTGGTTCCACAGAGGTTCCATTGACCCACACTGGTCTCACCAGTCCCATACTGGTCCCATACTGGTCTCACCAGTCCCATACTGGTTCCATCACCCCATACTGGTCCGTACTGGTCTGTACTGGTCCGTACTGGTCCGAACTGGTCTCACCTGGTCGAACACCTGGTCGATGGTGGGTCTCTTCTCGGGCTGCTCGCTCCAGCCCACAATGGTTCCATAGAGGTTCCATTGACCCACACTGGTTCCACAGAGGTTCCATCACCCCATACTGGTTCCATCACCCCATACTGGTTCCATCACCCCATACTGGTCCCATACTGGTCTCACCAGTCCCATACTGGTTCCATCACCCCATACTGGTCCATACTGGTCCGTACTGGTCCGTACTGGTCTCACCTGGTCGAACACCTGGTCGATGGTGGGTCTCTTCTCGGGCTGCTCGCTCCAGCCCAGTCTGGTTCCACAGAGGTTCCAGTGCCCCACACTGGTTCCATAGAGGTTCCATCACCCCATACTGGTCTCACCAGTCCCATACTGGTCTCACCAGTCCCATACTGGTCCATACTGGTCCGAACTGGTCTCACCTGGTCGAACACCTGGTCGATGGTGGGTCTCTTCTCGGGCTGCTCGCTCCAGCACTCCTTCATCAGGTGGATGCACTCCAGCGGGGCCTGGTCGGCCGAGACCGCGGGGCGGCACAGGGGCGGCGGCCGCTGCACCTTCTCGATGATCTCTGCACGCGGGGACCGCCGGGGACAGGCGGGGACATTTGGGACATTTGGGGTCAGTTTGGGGTCAGTTTTGGAGTCAGTTTTGGGGTTTTGGGGTCAGTTTCAGAGTTTTGGGGTCGGTTTTGGGGTCGGTTTTGGGGTTTTTGGGGTCTCACCTTCGGGGGGCAGCCCCAGCATGGAGGGGGAGCTCAGGTGGGTCCTGGGGGGTTTTTTGGGGCGCAGAATTCAATTTTTGGGGTCTCACCTTTGGGGGGCAGCCCCAGCATGCAGTACGGGGGGCTCAGGGGTTTTTTTGGGGTGCAGAATTCAATTTTGGGGGTCTCACCTTCGGGGAGCAGCCCCAGCACGCAGTACGGGGGGCTCGGGGGGGTCCCGGGGGGTTTTTTGGGGCGCAGAATTCATTTTTGGGGGTCCCGGGGGGTTTTTTGGGGCGCAGAATTCAATTTTTGGGTCGGTTTTTGGGGTCTCACCTTCGGGGGGCAGCCCCAGCATGCAGTACGGGGGGCTCCTGCAGATCACCTCCTGCATGATGATGCCGATGCCGTAGACGTCGCCGCGGAAGGAGCCGCGGCGCTCCAGGGCCTCGTCCCGCAGCAGCTCCGGCGCCGTCCACAGCCGCTCTGGGGAGGGGGGGCGGGGCCACGCTCGGACACGCCCACCCCGCCACCGTGGGACACGCCCACCCCGCCACGGGGACACGCCCACCCCGCTGGGCCACGCCCACAGCAAGGCAAGAGCCAATGGGAGGGCGCTCAAGGGTGTGGCCGCACCCCCCGGATGAGCCCAGATTGCCACCAGGCCACGCCCCCTTTTACATAAGCCACGCCCCCTTTCTCGGTGCCACCACCCAGGCCACGCCCTCTCCGCTGAGACCCCGCCTTAATTGGGTGGGGTTGGAGGTGGCCACGCCCCCCAACGGAAGCCCCGCCCCTCAATGCCCCAACACAGCCGTGGGCCACGCCCCTAAAGCAAAAGCCACGCCCCCAACCCCGAGGCCACACCCCTAAATCAAAGGCAGTGTCCCTCCCACAGGCCACACCCACCCCTGAGGCCACGCCCCTTCCCTCAGCGAAGCCACGCCCCTTCTCTTGAGCCCCATCCCATTGGCCACACCCACCCCGGAGCCACGCCCCCCTCCGAGTCCCCATTGAGTCTCTGGAGGCCACGCCCACCAGGCCACACCCACCAAGCCACGCCCACTATGCCAAGCCCATGAGGCCACACCCACAAAGCTGCACCCATGGGACCCCGCCCATGAAGCCACGCCCATGATGCCACACCCACAAGACCACACCCACGGGAAACCACCCACGATGCCACACCCATGATGTCATGCCCATGAGACCCCACCCCCAAAGCCACACCCATGAGACCCCACCCATGAAGCCACGCCCATGATGCCACACCCACTAGGCCACGCCCATGAGACCCCACCCATGGGAAGCCACCCACGATGCCACACCCGCACAAGGCCACGCCCATGAGACCCCACCCATGAAGCCACGCCCATGATGCCACACCCACTAGGCCACGCCCATGAGACCCCACCCATGGGAAGCCACGCCCACGATGCCACACCCGCACAAGGCCACGCCCATGAGACCCCACCCATGAGGCCCCACCCACAAAGCCACGCCCACAAGACCACACCCATGAAGCCACGCCCACGATGCCACACCCGCACAAGGCCACGCCCATGAGGCCACACCCATTAGGCCATGCCCATAAGACCCCGCCCACAAAGCCACGCCCATGATGCCACACCCACAAAGCCACGCCCATGAGGCCCCACCCATGGGAAGCCACCCACGATGCCGCACCCGCACAAAGCCACGCCCATGAGGCCACACCCACGAGGCCGTGCCCATGAGACCCCACCCACAAAGCCACACCCACGATGCCACACCCACTAGGCCATGCCCATGAGACCCCACCCATGAGGCCCCACCCACAAAGCCACACCCATGAGGCCACACCCATGAGGCCGTGGCCATGAGACCCAACCCATAAGACCCCGCCCACAAAGCCACGCCCATGATGCCACACCCACAAGGTCGTGCCCATGAGACCCCACCCATGAGACCCCACCCACAAAGCCACGCCCATGAGGCCACACCCACGAGGCCATGCCCATGAGACCCCACCCACAAAGCCACACCCAGGGGGACAACGCCCACAAGGCCACACCCATGAAGCCCCGCCCACAAAGCCACGCCCATGAGGCCACACCCACAAGACCACACCCACGGGAAACCACCCACAATGCCACACCCATGATGTCATGCCCATGAGACCCCACCCACAAAGCCACACCCATGAGACCCCACCCATGAAGCCACGCCCATGAGGCCACACCCACTAGGCAATGCCCATGAGGCCCCACCCACGAGGCCCCGCCCACAAAGCCACGCCCATGATGCCACACCCACAAGGTCGTGCCCATGAGGCCCCACCCACAAAGCCACGCCCATGAGACCCCACCCATGGGAAGCCACGCCCATGATGCCACACCCACTAGGCCATGCCCATAAGACCCCACCCACAAGGCCACACCCACGAAGCCCCGCCCACAAAGCCACGCCCACCCGGCCCCGCCCTCACCGTGGGGCTGCGGGGGCGGGGCCGGCACGCGCTGCGCCTCCAGCAGTTGGTTGTAGCCGTGGTCGGTGACCTTGAGCACGAAGCGCCCGTCGACGACGCAGTTCCGCGACTTGAGGCGCCCGTGCACCACGTCCCGGTGGTGGAGATAGCGCACGCCCTGCCGGCCAACGAGGGCGGGGTCAGCATGGTCAACATGGCCATGGTCAACATGGCATGGTCAACATGGCATGGTCAACATGGTCAACATGGCCGCGGTCAACATGGCCACGGTCAACATGGCATGGTCAACATGGTCATGGTCAACATGGTCAACATGGTCATGGTCAACATGGCATGGTCAACATGGTCAACATGGCTACGGTCAACATGGTCATGGTCAACATGGTCAACATGGTCATGGTCAACATGGTCATGGTCAACATGGTCAGCATGGTCATGGTCAACATGGCCATGGTCAACATGGTCAACATGGTCATGGTGAACATGGTCATGGTGAAAATGGCCATGGTGAACATGGTCATGGTGAACATGGTCAACATGGTCATGGTCAACATGACCACGGTCAACATGGTCAACATGGCCATGGTCAGCATGGTCAACATGGCCACGGTCAACATGGCCACGGTCAGCATGGTCACGGTCAACATGGTCAACATGGCCATGGTCAACATGGTCAACATGGTCATGGTCAACATGGCATGGTCAACATGGTCAACATGGTCATGGTCAACATCAATGGTATGGTCAACCATCAATGGCATGGTCAACATGGCCATGGTCAACGTCAATGGCATGGTCAACATGGTCAACATGGCCACGGTCAACGTCAATGGTGTGGTCAACATGGCCATGGTCAACAATGGCGTGGTCATGGTCAATGGTGTGGTCAACAGTGCCATGGTCAACGATCACCACCACGGCCTACAACGTTGTAGCCCATGACCACACCCATGACCACGCCCGTGACCACACCCATGACCACCGAGGCCATTCCGTGGCCACCACCACCCCAATGGCCACCTCCATGACCACTTCCATGGCCACCAGACCACCATGACCACCCCAATGGCCACCACCACCTCCATGACCACTTCTGCGGCCACCACCACCTCCAGGACCACCCTGTGGCCACCAGACCACCATGACCACCCCATGGCCACCTCCAGGACCACTTCCATGGCCACCACCACCACCTCCAGGACCACCCTGTGACCACAGGATCACCCGGACCACCCCATGGCCACCTCCAGGACCACTTCCATGGCCACCAGACCTCCACGACCGCCCCAATGGCCACCTCCATGACCAGTTCAATGGCCACCACCACCTCCAGGACCACCCCATGGCCACCACCACCTCCAGGACCACCCTGTGGCCACCAGACCACCACGACCACCCCATGGCCACCTCCATGACCACTTCCATGGCCACCAGACCATCATGACCACCCCATGGCCACCAGACCATCATGGCCACCCATTGGCCACCACCACCTCCAGGAGACCACCCTGTGGCCACCAGACCACCACGACCACCCCAATGAGCCACCTCCATGACCACTTCCATGGCCACCACCACCTCCAGGACCACCCTGTGGCCGCAGGATCACCGGAACCACCTCATGGCCACCTCCAGGACCACTTCCATGGCCACCAGACCACCATGACCACCCCATGGCCACCAGACCACCATGACCACCCCAATGGCCACCACCACCTCCAGGACCACCCTGTGGCCGCAGGATCACCGGGACCACCTCATGGCCACCTCCATGACCACTTCCATGGCCACCAGACCACCACGACCACCCCAATGGCCACCTCCATGACCACTTCTACGGCCACCAGACCACCACGACCACCCCATGGCCACCTCCATGACCACTTCCGCGGCCACCAGACCACCATGACCACACCATGGCCACCTCCATGACCACTTCCGGGGCCACCAGACCACCATGACCACCCCAATGGCCACCACCATCACCAGGACCACCCTGTGGCCACCTCCATGACCATTTCTACGGCCACCAGACCACCACGACCACCCCAATGACCACCACCACCATCCCATGGCCACCTCCATGACCATTTCTATGGCCACCAGACCACCATGACCACCCCAATGGCCACCACCACCTCCAGGACCACCCTGTGGCCACCTCCATGACCACTTCCATGGCCACCATGACCACTCCATGGCCACCTCCATGACCACCCCCGCGGCCACCGGACCACGGCGGCCACGGCGCGGTCACCTTGATGAGGTCGATGAGCAGCGAGGACTTGAACATCCAGTCGAGCTTCATGTCCTCGTTGCGCAGCAGGTCCTCCAGGCTGCCGCGCGAGCAGTGCTCCGACACGATGGCGAAGATGCCGCAGTCGTGGAAGAAGCCCAGGAACAGGTTCACGTTCTCGTGCCGCAGGTCCCGCAGCTGCCGGGGACACCAGGGAGGAGATGGGGACACCAGGAGGGGACACCAGGATGAGATGGGGACACCGGGATGGGATGGGGACACCAGGAGAGGAGATGGGGACACCAGGACCACCAGGAAAGGAGATGGGGACACCAGGATGGGATGGGGACACCAGGACAGGAGATGGGGACACCGGGACCACCAGGGGACACCAGGATGGGATGGGGACACCATGAGGGGACACCGGGACAGGAGATGGGGACACCAGGATGGGATGGGGACACCAGGACAGGAGATGGGGACACCATGAGGGGACACCAGGAGAGGAGATGGGGACACCATGAGGGGACACCAGGATGGGATGGGGACACCAAGACATGGGATGGGGACACCAGGAGGGGACACCAGGAGAGGAGATGGGGACACCAAGACATGGGATGGGGACACCAGGACATGAGGGGACACCATGAGGGGACACCAGGACAGGAGATGTCCTCATGTCCCCAGGTGTCCCCGTGTCCCCTGGATGTCCCCCTGACCCCTGGATGTCCCCATGGCCCCTGGATGTCCCCATGTCCCCAGGTGTCCCCATGGCCCGATGTTCTCCATGATGGCCCAATGTTCTCCACGATGACCCAACGATGTCCCCATGACCCCTGGATGTCCCCATGACCCCCAGATGTCCCCGGGTGTCCCCGGGTGTCCCCATGGCCCGATGTTCTCCATGATGGCCCAATGTTCTCCACGATGACCCCTGGATGTCCCCATGTCCCCTGGTGTCCCCATGACCCCAATGTTCTCCATGATGGCCCAATGTTCTCCACGATGACCCCTTGGTGTCCCCATGACCCGATGCTCTCCGTGATGACCCAACCATGTCCCCATGTTCCCTGGTGTCCCCATGGCCCGATGTTCTCTGTGATGTCCCCTGGATGCCCCCTTGACCCCCTGGTGTCCCCATGGCCCGATGTTCTCCACGATGACCCCTCAGTGTCCCCATGACCCTGGATGTCCCCATGGCCCGATGTTCTCCATGATGGCCCGATGTTCTCCACAATGACCCAACGATGTCCCCATGGTCCAACCTTGACCCAACGATGTCCCCATGTCCCCCTGGTGTCCCCATGGCCCGATGTTCTCCATGATGGCCCAATGTTCTCCATGATGACCCCTGGTGTCCCCATGGCCTGATGTTCTCCATGATGACCCCTGGATGTCCCCGTGTCCCCGGGTGTCCCCATTTCCCCCTGGTGTCCCCATGGCCCAATGTTCTCCACGATGACCCAACGATGTCCCCATGGTCCAACCTTGACCCAATGATGTCCCCATGTCCCCTGGTGTCCCCATGGCCCCTGGATGTCCCCATGGCCTGATGTTCTCCATGATGACCCCTCAGTGTCCCCATGGCCCCTGGATGTCCCCATGGCCTGATGTTCTCCATGATGACCCCTCAGTGTCCCCATGTCCCCCTGGTGTCCCCATGGCCCGATGTTCTCCACAATGACCCAACGATGTCCCCATGACCCCCAGATGTCCCCCGGGTGTCCCTGGATGTCCCCATGGCCCGATGTTCTCCATGATGGCCCAATGTTTTCCATGATGGCCCGATGTTCCCCATGATGATCCCTCAGTGTCCCCATGTCCCCTGGATGTCCTCATGGCCCGATGTTCTCCATGATGACCCCTCAGTGTCCCCATGACCCCTGGATGTCCCCGTGTCCCCTGGTGTCCCCATGGCCCGATGTTCTCCACGATGACCCAACGATGTCCCCATGGCCCAACCTTGACCCAACGATGTCCCCATGTCCCCTGGTGTCCCCATGGCCCAATGTTCTCCATGATGACCCCCAGATGTCCCCCGGGTGTCCCCATGGCCCGATGTTCTCCATGATGACCCCTCAGCGTCCCCATGACCCCTGGATGTCCCCATGGCCCAATGTTCTCCCTGATGACCCAACGATGTCCCCATGACCCCCAGATGTCCCCAGGTGTCCCCATGGCCCGATGTTCTCCATGATGACCCCTCAGTGTCCCCATGACCCCTGGATGTCCCCTTGACCCCCTGGTGTCCCCAGGTGTCCCCGGTGTCCCCACCTTGCAGAAGGTCAGCTTGGTGGCCGGTTTCACCTCCGTGTGTTGGTCGCCTGGGAACTTCTTCAGCCACACCCAGTCGCCCTGCGGGGGAGGGGCCGCGGCCGGTTTGGGGTCAGTCGGGGCCGGTTTGGGGTTTGGGGTAAATTGGGGTGAATCGGGGCCGGTTTGGGGTCAGTCGGGGCCGGTTTGGGGTTTTGGGGGGGTTTGGGGAAACTTTGGGGTCAATCGGGGCCGGTTTGGGGTGAATCGGGGCCGGTTTGGGGTCAATCGGGGCCGGTTTGGGGTTTTGGGGTCAATCGGGGCCGGTTTGGGGTCAGTCGGGGCCGGTTTGGGGTCAATCGGGGCCGGTTTGGGGTTTTGGGGTCAATCGGGGCCGGTTTGGGGTCAATCGGGGCCGGTTTGGGGTTTGGGGGCATTTGGGGTTTGGGGTCAATCGGGGCCGGTTTGGGGTCAATCGGGGCCGGTTTGGGGTAAATCGGGGCCGGTTTGGGGTAAATCGGGGCCAGTTTGGGGTTTGGGGTGAATTGGGGCCGTTTTGGGGTAAATTGGGGCAGGTTTGGGGTTTTGGGGGGATTTGGGGTGAATCGGGGCCGGTTTGGGGTCAATCGGGGCCGGTTTGGGGTTTGGGGGGATTTGGGGTGAATCGGGGCTGGTTTGGGGTGAATCGGGGCCGGTTTGGGGTTTTGGGGGGATTTGGGGTGAATTGGGGCCGGTTTGGGGTGAATCAGGGCCGGTTTGGGGTGAATTGGGGCCGGTTTGGGGTTTGGGGGGGATTTGGGGTGAATCGGGGCCGGTTTGGGGTTTGGGGTAAATTGGGGCAGGTTTGAGGTGAATTGGGGCCGTTTTGGGGGTTTGGGGGTGTTTGGGGTAAATAGGGGCGGATTTGGGGTAAATCGGGGCGACTTTGGGGTAAATTGGGGCAGGTTTGGGGTTTTGGGGGGATTTGGGGTGAGTTTGGAGGGTTTAGGTGTAGCAGGGTCGGTTTAGGATGCCTGGGCGGGTTCGGGGTGACGTTTGGGTCACTTTTGGGGTGAGTTTGGGTCAGTTTTGGGGTGAATTTGGGGGGTTTTGGGGTGAGTTTGGAGGGTTTAGGTGTAGCAGGGTTGGTTTAGGATGCCTGGGTGGGTTCGGGATGACTTTGGGGTAATTTTTGGGGTGAATTTGGGGGGTTTTGGGGTGATTTTGGAGGGTTTAGGTGTAGCAGGGTCAGTTTAGGGATGCCTGGGTGGGTTCGGGGTGAAGTTTGGGTCAGTTTTGGGGTGAATTTGGGGGGTTTTGGGGTGAATTTGGGGGGTTTTGGGGTGCCAGGGTCGGTTTAGGGATGCCTGGGCGGGTTCGGGATGACATTGGGGTGATTTTTGGGGTGAATTTGGGGGGTTTTGGGGTGAGTTTGGAGGGTTTAGGTGTAGCAGGGTCGGTTTTGGATGGCTGGGTGGGTTCGGGGTGAAGTTGGGGTCGGTTTTGGGGTGAATTTGGGGGGTTTTGGGGTGAATTTGGAGGGTTTTGGGGTGAGTTTGGAGGGTTTAGGTGTAGCAGGGTCAGTTTAGGGATGCCTGGGCGGGTTCGGGGTGACGTTGGGGTGACTTTTGGGGTGATTTTGGGGTGAATTCGGGGCCTTTTGGCGCTTACCTGCACGGAGGCGACAAGGCCCTGCTGGTTAAAGAGCAGCAGCAGCAGGGGGAGGTTGCTGCTGCCCTTCGCTGCTGCGTTATCCTGCGGGAAACAGCTGTCAATCACGGCCCGGGGGCGGGGCCAGCTGCCAATCACTGCCCGGGGGCGGGGCCAGCTGCCAATCACTGCCACAGGGCTGCATCAACTGTCAATCATTGCTGTGGGGCGGGGCCAGCTGCCAATCACTGCCCGGGGGCGGGGCCAGCTGCCAATCACTGCTATAGTGTGGGTATCAGCTGTCAATCATTGCTATAGGGTGGGGCCACCTGTCAATCATTGCTATAAGGCGGGGCCAGTTGCCAGTCATTGCTATAGTGAGGGTATCAGCTGTCAATCACTGCCTGGGGGCGGGGCCAGCTGCCAATCATTGCTAAAGTGTGGGTATCAGCTGTCAATCACTGCCCGGGGGCGTGGCCAACTGCCAATTATTGCTATGGGGCGGGGCCAGCTGCCAATCACTGCTATAGTATGGGTATCACCTGTCAATCATTGCTATGGGGTGGGGCCGGCTGTCAATCATTGCTATGGGGCGGGGCAAGATGACAATCACTGCCAGGGGGCGGGGCCAGCTGTCAATCACTGCTATAGTATGGGTATCAGCTGTCAATCATCGCTATAGGGCGGGGCCACCTGTCAATCATTGCTATGAGGTGGGGCCGGCTGTCAATCATTGCTATAAGGCGGGGCCAGTTGCCAGTCATTGCTATAGTGAGGGTATCAGCTGCCAATCACTGCCCGGGGGCGGGGCCAGCTGCCAATCATTGCTATAGTGGGGGTATCAGCTGTCAGTCATTTCTATAGGGCGGGGCCAGCTGCCAATCATTGCTATGGGGTGGAGCCAGCCGCCAATCACTGCCCGGGGGCGTGGCCAGCTGCCAATGACTGCTATGGTATGGGTATCAGCTGTCAATCATTGCCCAGTGGGGCAGGAATCAGCTGTCAATCAATTGCTAGGGGCATGGATCAGCTGTCAATCATCGCTCTGGCTGTGATTATCATCTGTCAATCATCCCCAGGAGCTGGGATCTGATTATCATCTGTCAATCATTGCCTAGGTGCATGGATCAGCTGTCAATCATTGCCCAGGTGACTGAGATCCGCTGTCACTCATCACCCTGAAGCTGGGATCAGCTGTCCATCACCACCCTGGCCGCAGTTACCGCCTGTCAATCATCTCCTGGGTGTGGCCGCCAGCTGTCAATCACCGCCCGGGGGGGCGGAGCCGCTGTCCCCTCGCCTTGTCGCCCCCGTGGGTGGGGTGGGGGGGGAAGGGGGAGGAGCAGGAGAGGGGGGGAGGGGCGGGAGGGGGCGGGGCCGGGCGGAGGGGCGGGGCCGGGGGCGGGGCCGGGGGCGGGGCCTCACCTCGGCCACGGCCACGTTGGAGGTGTCGGGGCCGGGGGCGGCGCCGCTCTTGGTGTCCCCGCCCCCGCTCTGGCCGGCCAGGCTGGCCTGGCTGCTGTCCACCTGCGGGGGGGTCACGGGGGTCACACCGGGGTCATCGGGGTCACACGGGGTCACACGGGGTCACCAGTGTCCTCCCCAGTGTCCCCAATGTCCCCGTTGCCCCCCAATGTCCCCTCACCGTCCTCAATGTCCCCAAGGCCTCCCCAGTGCCCCCAAATGTCCCCAAGGTTCTTCATCACCCCAATGTCCCCCCCAATGTCCCCCCAGTGTCCCCAAATGTCCCCCCAGTGTCCCCTCACTGTCCACTGTCCCCTGGCTGTCCCCCCAATGACCCCAATGTCCCCACTGATGTCCCCGATCCTCTCAATGTCTCCACTGTCCTCCCCAGTGTCCCCAATGTCCCCAATGTCACCAATCCCCCAGTGTCCCCAATGTCCCCACTGATGTCCCCATTAATGTCCCCATTGATGCCCCCAGTGTCCCCTCAGTGTCCCTCAATGTCCCCAAATCCTCTCAATGTCCCCAGTGTCGCCATTAATGTCCCCAAGGTGTCCCCACTGTCCCCAATGTCCCCTGGCTGTCCCCCCAATGTCCCCAATGTCCCCACTGTCCCCAGTGTCCCCATTAACGCCCCCATCGCCCCCAGTGTCCTCATCCCCCCAATGTCCCCAAACCCTCAATGTCCCCAATGTCCCCAAGGTGTCCCCAATGTCCCCAATGTCCCCAATGTCCCCCAATGTCCCCACTGTCCTCTCAATGTCCCCAATGTCCCCCCAACATCTCTCAATGTCCCCAATGTCCCCAATCTCCCCAAATGTCCCCAAATGTCCCCAATCCTCTCAATGTCCCCCAATGTCCCCATTGCCTCCAGTGTCCCCAATGTCCTCAATGTCCCCTGGCCGTCCCCATTAATGTCCCCAATGTCCCCAATGTCCCCAATGTCCCCAATGTCCCCAGTGTCCCCAATTCCCCAATCCCCCCAGTGTCCCCAATGTCCTCAATGTCCCCAAATCCCCCCAATGTCCCCAATGTCCCCAAATCCCCCAGTGTCCCCAGTGTCCCCAATGTCCCCAATGTCCCTAATCCCCCCGATGTCCCCAATACCCCCAATGTCCCCCAGTGTCCCCAATCCTCTCAATGTCCCCAATGTCCCCAGTGTCCCCCAGTGTCCCCAGTGTCCCCAGTGTCCCCTCGGTGTCCCCGCGGTGTCACCTGTTTGCTGCTCTGCGTGTTGATGAAGGTCAGGTCCTCCATGGTCAGGATGATTTTGTTGGGGCCCTTCATGAGCTGGGCCTGGAGAATGCGGCGCCTGCCAGGGGACAGCAGTGGGGACATCAGGGGGGACACTGGGGACAGTGGGGACACTGAGGACACTGGGGACAGTGGGGACATCAGTGGGGACAGCGATGACAGCAATGGGGACAGCAATGGGGACATCAGTGGGGACAGTGGGGACAGTGGGGACAGTGGGGACAGCAATGGGGACAGCAATGGGGACAGTGGGGACAGTTGGGACATCAGTGGGGACACTGGGGACAGTGGGGACAGTGAGGACATCAATGGGGACATCAATGGGGACAATGGGGACAGTGGGGACAGTGGGGACATCAGTGGGGACAGTGGGGACATCAGTGGGGACATCAGTGGGGACAATGGGGACAGCAATGGGGACACTGGGGACAGTGGGGACATCAATGGGGACATCAATGGGGACAGCAATGGGGACAGTGAGGGGACATTGGGGACAGCGAGGGGACAGCGAGGGGACAATGGGGACATTGGGGATGTTGGGGACATTGGGGATGTTGGGGACATTGGGGATGTTGGGGACATTGGGGACAGTGGGGACACCGTGGGGGCATTGGGGACAATGAGCAGACAGGGGGGGGATTGGGGGGACATTGGGGACAGCAGGAGCACTCCAGTGTGGGGACGCCAGGGGGACCCCAAGGCCACCAAGAGGACCCCAAGGCCACCACGGCGCCACCCACCGGATGTGACAGGCCAGGGCGGCGCCGGCCGCGCCCAGGGCGGCGATGAGGAGGAAGAGGAAGAAAACGAAGCCGGCGTCCAACCCTGAGGGGAGAGCGGGGTGACCACCAGTGACCACCAGTGACCACCAGTGACCATCAGTGACCACCAGTGACCACGGGAGTGTCCATGAGTGACCACCAGTGACCACGAGTGACCACGAGTGACCATGGGAGTGACCACAAGAGGGACCACGGGTGACCATGAGTGACCATGAGTGACCACGACTGACCAGGGGTGACCACGGGAGTGACCACAGGAGTGACCACGAGTGACCACAGGAGTGACCACGGGAGTGACCACTGGAATGACCACGAGTGACCACGGGAGTGACCACAGGAGGGACCAGTGGGGTGACCACGAGTGACCACCAGTGACCACGGGAGGGACCATGAGTGACCATGAGTGACCACGAGTGAGCAGGAGTGACCAGGGGTGACCATGGGAGTGACCATGGGAGGGACCATGGGAGTGACCACGAGTGACCATGGGAGTGACCATGAGTGACCACAGGAGTGACCACGAGTGACCAGGAGTGACCACTGGAGTGACCACTGTAGTGACCACTGGAGTGACCACGAGTGACCAGGAGTGACCACTGAAGTGACCACTGGAGTGACCACGAGTGACCATGGGAGTGACCATGAGTGACCACTGGAGTGACCATGGGAGTGACCATGAGTGACCACTGGAGTGACCACTGGAGTGACCATGAGTGACCACGGGAGTGACCAGGGGTGACCACAACCATGGTGCCACCACAGCAGAACCACAACCACGGTGGCCCCATGACCCCAACTGACCCAGAACCTCAGTCCCACCCCAGCAGACCCCACAACCACCTCCACCATCTCCACCACAACCATGGTGCCACCATGACCATGGTGCCACCACAACAGACCCACAACCACGGCACCACCACCACCCCAACCGGTCCAGAACCTCCTTCCCACCACCGCAGACCCCACAACCACCTCCACCACCACCACCACTCCCACCACAACCATGGTGCCACCACGACCATGGTGCCACCACAGCAGACCCACAACCACGGCGCCACCACCACCCCAACCGACCCAGAACCTCATTCCCACCACCGCAGACCCCACAACCACCTCCACCACCACCACCCCACCCCACCGCTCACCTCCGTTGCAGATGGCCGCCGAGTCGAACCAGCAGCCGGCGTCGGTGGCCGGGCTGGAGCTGTGGGGCCAGTGGGGGCTGTGGCTGCGGTAGCTGAGGCCGCGCGTGCCCGGCTCCAGCCCGTAGACCGCCCACAGCTGGTGGCCTTTGCCGTCCGTGTCCAGCACCACGTAGGGCACGGACACGGCGCCGGCGCCGTCCACCGTGAAGGTCTGGCCCAGGCCCTGGAGCCGGAAGTCGCGGGCGTGCTCGGCCACGCTGGTGCCCATCACCCAGCGGCCGCCGCGCCGCGCCGCCTCCACCGCCGTGGCCAGGAAGTGGATGGAGTTGTAGATGGTGGAGAAGAGAGGGTGGACCTGGTGGGAGGGCGGTGGTGGTGGTGGGACGGGGGGTGAGGCGGTTTTGGGGGTGGTTGGGGTCGATGGGGGTGGTTGTGGGCACGGCCCGTTGGGCACGGTCAGCAAAGGTGGTGAAAGCCTCTGGAGATGCCCTCAGACCCTCTGGAGATGCCCTCAAACCCCCTCAAGATACCCCAAACCTCTTGAGATGCCCTCAAACCCCCTCAAGACCCCCTCAAACCCCCCAGAGATGCCCTCAAACCCTCTGGAGATGCCCTCAATCCCTCTGGAGATGCCCTCAAACCCTCTGGAGATGCCCTCAAACCATCTCAAGAACTGCCCAAACCCTCTGGAGATGCCCTCAAACCCTCTGGAGATGCCCTCAAACCATCTCAAGATAGGCCCAAACCCTCTGAAGATGCCCTCAGACCCTCTGGAGACGCCCTCAGACCCTCTGGAGATACCCTCAGACCCTCTGGAGATGCCCTCAAACCTTCTCAAGATACCCCCAAACCCTCTGGAGATGCCCTCAAACCCCCTCAAGATACCCCCAAACCTCTGGTGATGCCCCCAAACCTTCTCAAGACACCTCTAAACCCTTTGAGATGCCCTCAAACCCTCAGGAGATGCTCTCAAACCCTCTGGAGATGCCCTCAAACCCCCTGAAGACGCCACCAAACCCTTCGAGATGCCCTCAATCCCCCTGGAGATGCCCTCAAAACCTCTGGAGATGCCCTCCAACCCTCTAGAGATGCCCTCAAACCATCTCAAGATAGGCCCAAACCCTCTGGAGATGCCCTCAGACCCTCTGGAGATGCCCTCAAACCCCCTCAAGACACCTCTAAACCCTTCGAGATACCCCCAAACCCTCTGGAGATGCCCTCAAACCCTCTGGAGATTCCCTCAAACCCTCTGGAGATGCCCTCAAACCCTCTGGAGATGCCCTCAAACCCTCTGGAGATGCCCTCAAACCCCCTCAAGACCCCCTCAATCCCCCTGGAGATGCCCTCAAACCCCCTCAAGATACCCCCAAACCTTTGGAGATGCCCTCAAACCCTCTGGAGATGCCCTCAATCCCCCTGGAGATGCCCTCAAACCCCCTCAAGATACCCCCAAACCCTCTGGAGATGCCCCCAAACCTCTGGAGATGCCCTCAAACCCCCCGGAGACGCCCTCAAACCCCCTCAAGACCCCCTCAAACCCCCTGAAGACGCCACCAAGCCCTTCAAGATGCCCTCAAACCCCCTGGAGATGCCCTGAATCCCTCTGGAGATGCCCTCAAACCCCCTCAAGACCCCCTCAAACCCCCCGGAGATGCCCTCAAACCCTCTGGAGATGCCCTCAAACCCCCTCAAGACCCCCTCAAACCCCCTAGCGATGCCCTCAAACCCTCTGGAGATGCCCCCAAACCCTCTGGAGATGCCCTCAAACCCTCAGGAGATGCCCTCAAACCCCCTCAAGACCCCCTCAAACCCCCCGGAGATGCCCTCAAACCCCCCGAAGACGCCACCAAACCCTTCGAGATGCCCTCAAACCCCCTGGAGATGCCCTCAAACCCCGTGAAGACGCCACCAAACCCTTCGAGATGCCCTCAAACCCCCTGGAGATGCCCTCAAACCCCCCGGAGATGCCCTCAAACCCCCTGAAGACGCCACCAAGCCCTTCAAGATGCCCTCAAACCCCCCGGAGATGCCCTCAAACCCCCTGAAGATGCCCTCAAACCCCCTCAAGATACCCTCAAACCCCCCGGAGATGCCCTCAAACCCCCTCAAGACCCCCTCAAACCCCCTGAAGACGCCACCAAACCCTTCGAGATGCCCTCAAACCCCCTCAAGACCCCCTCAAACCCCCTGGAGATGCCCTCAAACCCCCTGGAGATGCCCTCAACCCCCCGCGGATTCGCCCTCCAGCCCCACCTGAGCGGGGTCGAGGTCGGCGGGGACCTCGTGGGCGGCCTTGGCCTCGTCCAGGGCCCTGGCGGAAGGAGCGGTCGGGCGAGTCGATGGTGACGGTGAGCACGGCGTCGTAGGCGCGGCGCAGCTTGGCGTGCTCGGCCAGCACGGGGTAGGGCACACGCCGGTAGGGCAGCGCGAAGGTCAGCGCGTCGTACGGCACGAAGACGAAGGAGCCGTCGGTCATGCCCAGGTCCTCGGCCTTCTCCAGGAGGACCTTCTGCTCGCGGCCGCCGAGGAGCACCGAGTGCATGCACATCAGGATCACTGCGGGGGACGAATGCGTGGGGGGGTTGGGTGGGTTCGTCTGTCTGTCCGTCTGCCCGTCCGCCCGTCCGTGTCAACCTCCGTCTCTGTCTCCATCTCCACCTCCATCCATGTCCATCCATCCATACGTTCATCCCTTATCCATGCACCTCCATCTCCATCTCCACCTCCAATCATCTCCATCTCCATCTCCATCTCCATCCATCCCCATCTCCATCCATCCATCCATCCATCTCCACCTCCATCTCCACCCCTCCATCTCCACCTCCATCTCCACCCCTCCATCTCCACCTCCATCTCCACCTCCACCCATCCACCTCCATCTCCATCTCCATCTCTATCCATCCCTGCATCCATCTCCACCTCCATCACCATCCATCCATCCATCCATCCATCCATCCATCCATCCCCCTCTGTCTCCATCTCCATCTCCATCCCCACCTCCATCTCCATCTCCATCCATCCATCCATCCATCATCCATCCATCCATCCCCATCCCCATCTCCATCTCCATCTCCACCTCCATCCCTCCATCTCCACCTCCATCCCCATCTCCACCTCCATCTCCACCTCCATCCCCATCTCCATCCCTCCATCCCCATCTCCACCTCCATCTCCACCCATCCGTCTCCATCTCCATCTTCATCCATCCATCCATCCATCCATCCATCCATCCATCCATCCATCCATCCCCATCTCCATCCCCACCTCCACCTCCATCTCCACCCATCCCTCCATCCACCTCCATCTCCATCCCCACCTCCATCCCCATCTCCACCTCCATCTCCACCTCCATCTCCATCCCCATCTCCATCTCCACCTCCATCTCCATCTCCATCCATCCATCCATCCATCCATCCATCCATCCATCCATCCCCACCTCCATCCCCATCTCCACCTCCATCTCCATCCCCACCTCCATCTCCATCCCTCCATCCATCCCCACCTCCACCTCCATCTCCATCTCCATCACTACCTCCATCTCCATCTCCACCTCCACCTCCGTCTCCATCCCCATCCCCATCTCCATCCATCCATCCATCCATCCATCCATCCATCCATCCATCCATCCATCCATCCCCACCTCCACCTCCTTCTCCACCCATCCCTCCATCCGTCTCCATCTCCACCTCCACCTCCACCTCCACCCATCCACCTCCATCTCCACCTCCATCTCCATCCCCATCTCCACCCCCATCTCCATCCCCACCTCCATCTCCACCCATCCGTCTCCATCTCCATCTCCACCTCCATCTCCACCTCCATCCCTCCATCCACCTCCATCTCCATCTCCATCCATCCATCCATCCATCATCCATCCATCCATCCATCCATCCACCCCCACCTCCATCTCCACCTCCACCTCCACCTCCATCTCTCCACCTCCACCTCCACCCCCCCGTCTCCACCTCCACCCCCACCTCCACCTCCATCTCCACCTCCACCTCTATGTCCATCCATCCATCCATCCATCCATCCATCCCCATCTCCACCTCCACCTCCATCCCCATCCCCATCTCCACCTCCATCCCCACTTCCACCTCCATCTCCACCTCCATCTCCATCTCCACCTCCATCCCCATCCCCATCCCTACCTCCACCTCCATCCCTCCATCCACCTCCATCTCCATCTCCATCTCCATCCCTACCTCCATCCACCTCCACCCCTCCACCTCCATCCCCATCCCCACCTCCACCTCCATCCCTCCATCCACCCCCACCTCCACCCCCGTCCCCGCCGCTCCCCCCGCGCTCACCTCTCACGCCGTCCGCCCTCCGCACCCTCCTCAGCGCCCTCTCCGCCTCCCGCTCGTCCTCGCCGGCCACGGCCACCACGCTGACGGGCAGCCCGCGGGCGCGCAGCTCCGCCGCCGCCTCCCGCCCGGTGTCCACCCACAGCTCCTGCGGCGCCGCCACCACGGCCACGTGCGCCCAGCGGAAGTGCCGCAGCACGGCGTGCAGCACCGCGGCGGGCGCGGGCAGCGGCCTCAGCAGCGTCGCCGCTCCGCCGTCCATCTGTCCGTCCGCCCCGCCGCACGCCCAGGACACCAGCGGCTTGTTCCAGGCGGCCGCCAGCAGCCCCGCGGCGCCGCACGCCGCCGGGTTGAGCGGGCCCACGATGGCGGCGGCGTAGCGCTCGGCGGCCGGCAGCGCCGCCACGGCCTGCGGCGCCGAGCAGGGCTCGTGGAGCAGCACCGCGTCCCACCAGTGCGCGGCCGTGAGCGCCGGGTCGCGGTTCAGCCGCGCCACCGCCAGGCGCGCCGCCACCTCCGGCCGGGCCCGCGACAGGACGGGGTCGCAGCTCCACGGGCCCAGGACGCCGATCTTGAAGGTGGCGGCCGAGATGGGACAGGGGGAGAGGAGGAGGAGGAGGAGGAGGAGGGGGGGGAGGAAGGAGGGGAGGGGGGGGGAGGTGCGGGAGGTGGGGAAGGGGGGGCAGATGGGGAAGGTGGGGGAGATGCCACCATGATGGGAGGTGGCACCATTGCGGGAGGTGGGAAAGCCATGGGACATATCAAAGCCATGGGAGATGTCACCATCATTGGAGGTGGCACCATTGTGGGAGGTGGTGAAGGTGTGGGAGATGCCACCATGATGGCAGGTGGGGAAGGGGTGGGAGGTGGCGCCATGGTGGGAGGTGGGGAAGGTGTGGGAGATGCCACCATCATGGGAGGTGTCACTGTTGGAGGTGTCACCATGATGGGAGGTGTCACCATCATTGGAGGTGTCACCATCATTGGAGGTGTCACCATCATTGGAGGTGTCACCATCGTGGGAGGTGGGGAAGGTGTTGGAGATACCACCATGATGGGAGGTGTCACCATGATGGGAGGTGTCACAGCCATGGGATGTGTCAGAGCCATGGGAGATGGCGCCATGATGGGAGGTGGTGAAGGTGTGGGAGATGCCACCATGATGGGAGGTGGCGCCATGATGGGAGGTGGGGAAGGTGTGGGAGATGCCACCATGATGGGAGGTGTCACCATCGTGGGAGGTGTCACCATCATTGGAGGTGTCACCATCGTGGGAGGTGTCACCATCATTGGAGGTGTCACCATCGTGGGAGGTGGGGAAGGTGTGGGAGATTCCACCATCATTGGAGGTGTCACCATCGTGGGAGGTGGCACCATTGCGGGAGGTGGTGAAGGTGTGGGAGATGCCACCACGATGGGAGGTGGTGCCACAATGGGAGATGTCAAAGCCATGGGAGATACCACCATTGTGGGAGATGTCAGCATTGTGGGAGGTGTCAAAGCTGTGGGAGGTGCCACCATGATGGGAGGTGTCACCATCGTGGGAGGTGGTGAAGGTGTGGGAGGTGTCACCACCATGGGAGGTGTCACCATTGTGGGAGGTGGTGAAGCCATGGGAGATACCACCATCGTTGGAGGTGTCACCATCATTGCAGGTGTCACCATTGTGGGAGGTGGGGATGGTGTGGGAGATGCCACCACGATGGGAGGTGGCACCATTGTGGGAGGTGGGGAAGGTGTGGGAGATGCCACCACGATGGGAGGTGTCACTGTTGGAGGTGTCACCATTGTGGGAGGTGGCACCACAATGGGAGGTGTCAGAGCCATGGGAGATGCCACCATCACCAGAGGTGGGGAAGGTGTGGGAGGTGCCACCATGATGGGAGGTGGCACCATTGTGGGAGGTGGGAAAGCCATGGGAGATATCAAAGCCATGGGAGATGGCACCATCACGGGAGGTGGGGAAGGTGTGGGAGATGCCACCATCATGGGAGATGTCACTGTTGGAGGTGTCACCATGATGGGAGGTGTCAAAGCCATGGGAGATGCCACCATTGGAGACGTCACCGTTGGAGATGCCACCATTGGAGATGTCCATGTGGGAGATGTCACCATTGGAGATGCCACCATTGGAGCTGTCCATGTGGGAGATGTCACCGCTGGAGATGCCACCACCCTGGCAGGTGCCACCATGGGTGGTCATGCCGTGCCAGGTGCCACCACCGTGGGAAACGTCCTTGTGCCTGATGCCACCCTGGGAGATGCCACCACCGGAGGTGCCACCAGGGGGTGTGACACTTTCGGAGGTGCCACCACTGGAGATGCCACCACCATGGCAAGTGCCACCACCGCCAGAATTGTCACCGTGGGAGACGATGCCACCATGGCAGAAGCCACCATGAGAGGAGATGCCACCACCGCGGGAGCCGAAGCCGTGGGAGATGCCACCACCGTGGGAAGTGTCCTTGTGGGAGATGCCACCATGGGAGATGCCACCATGGGAGATGCCACCATTGGAGATGTCACTGCAGGAAATGTCCCTTTGGGAGATGCCACCACTGTTGAAGATGTCCCCATGGGAGATGCCACCGTTGGAGATGCCACCATGGGATCCGAAGCCACGGGAGATGCCACCACCATGGGGAACGTCCCTGTGGGAGATGCCACCTTGGGAACTGATGCCATGGGAGATGCCACCACTGGAGGTGTCACTGTTGGAAATGCCACCACCATGGGATCCGAAGCCATGGGAGATGCCACCACCATCATCGGTAATGTCCCTGTGGGAGATGCCACCATGGGAGATGCCGCCACTGTTGGAGATGCCACTTTGTGAGATGTCCCTGTGGGAAGTGAAGCCGTTGGAGATGCCACCACCATCGGAAATGTCCCTGTGGGAAAAGCCACCACTGGAGATGCCACCACTGGAGATGCCACCACTGTTGGAGATGTCACCACTGCTGGAGATGTCCCCATGGGAACCGATGTCATGGGAGATGCCACCATCGGAAATGGCCCTGTGGGAGATGCCACCATTGGGGATGCCACCATTGGAGATGCCTCTGTTGCAGGTGCCACCATGGGAACCGATGCCATGGGAGATGCCACCACTGCTGGAGATGTCCCTGTAGGAAATGTCCCTTTGGGAGGAGATGCCACCAGTGTTGGAGATGTCCCTTTGTGAGGTGCCACCATGGGAGATGTCACCATGGGAGATGCCACCATTGGAAATGTCACTATTGGAAATGTCACCATGGGAGATGCCACCACTGCGTGAGATGTCCCTGTGGGAGGTGCCACCATGGGAGATGCCACCATTGGAGATGCCGCCATGGGAGATGCCACCACTGCTGGAAATGTCCCCGTGGGAGATGCCACCATGGGAGGTGCCGCCATGGGATCCGAAGCCACGGGAGATGCCACCACTGCTGGAGATGTCAATGTTGCAGGTGCCACCATGGGAGATGAAGCCATGGGAGATGCCACCATTGGAGGTGCCGCCATGGGATCCGAAGCCACGGGAGATGCCACCACCATGGTGACCATCACTGTGGGAGATGCCACCATGGGAGATGCCACCATGGGAGATGCCACCATGGGATCTGAAGCCATGGGAGATGCCACCACTGGAGGTGTCGCCATGGGATCCGAAGCCATGGGAGATGCCACCGTTGGAGATGTCACTGTTGCAGGTGCCACCATGGGATCCGAAGCCACGGGAGATGCCACCACCATGGGGAACGTCCCCGCGGGAGGTCCCGGTGCCACCAGGGTGGGCGGTGTCCCCTCCGCCCCGGGGCCGCATGTCCAGCGCCGTCCCTCAGGCCAGGCCGCGGCCGGACGCGTCCGGAGAGGTCAGCATGGCCAGCGGGGGGTCACCTGGGGTCACGGGGGCAGAGGTCACTCGGGGTCACTCGGGGGTCACTCAGGGTCACTCGGGGTCACTCAGGGGTCACTCACTGGTCAGTGGTCACTCAGGGTCACTCAGGGGTCACTCAGTGGTCACTCAGGGGTCACTCAGTGGTCAGTGGTCACTCACTGGTCACTCATTGGTCAGTCATTGGTCACTCAGGGGTCACTCATTGGTCACTCATTGGTCACTCAGTGGTCACTCAGTGGTCAGTGGTCACTCAGTGGTCACTCAGGGTCACCCATTGGTCATTGGTCACTCAGGGTCACTCAGGGTCACTCAGTGGTCACTCAAGGTCACTCATTGGTCACTCATTGGTCATTGGTCACTCCAGGGTCACTCAGTGGTCACCCATTGGTCACTCAGTGGTCACTCACTGGTCACTCATTGGTCACTCAGTGGTCACTCAGTGGTCACTCATTGGTCAGTGGTCACTCAGGGATGGTCAGTGATGGTCAGGGGTCACTCAGGGGTCAGTGGTCACTCAGTGGTCACTCAGTGGTCACTCAGGGTCACTCAGTGGTCACTCAGTGGTCACTCATTGGTCACTCATTGGTCACTCACTGGTCATTGGTCACTCAGTGGTCACTCAGGGTCAGTGGTCACTCAGGGTCAGTGGTCACTCAGTGGTCACTCAGGGTCACCCATTGGTCACTCCCGGCCGTGGGGGAGGGGCGCTGTCGGATGATCCCTGCCCGCCCCTCCCCCCTCCCCCCCCCCGTTCCCGTCGTGCCCCGCGCTAATCCCGGGGTGGGGGAGGGGCGGCTAAACCGGGATCAGCCCCGGGGGGGGAGGGGCGGGGCCACGTGAGGGGGGGGAGGGGACAGGGGGGGACACCTGGGGGGACAATGATGGGGACACACCTGGGGGACAATGGGGGGACATTGGGGACAATGGGGGACAATGACGGGGACACACCTGGGGGACAATGGGGATAATGGGGGACACACCTGGGGGGACACACCTGGGGGACAATGGGGGGACAATGGGGACATTGGGGGCCAACGATGGGGACAATGGGGACACACCTGGGGGACAAGGGGGACACACCTGGGGGACAATGGGGGGACAATGGGGACACACCTGGGGAAGGGACAATGGGGATAATGGGGGGGGACAATGACGGGGACACACCTGGGGGATAATGGGGATAATGGGGGACAATGGGGGACACACCTGGGGACAATGATGGGGACAATGGGGGACACACCTGGGGGGGGACAATGGGGATAATGGGGGACAATGGGGACACACCTGAGGGACAATGGGGACAGGGAGGGACAATGGGGGACAATGGGGATAATGGGGACACACCTGGGGAGGGGAGGGGACACACCTGGGGGGGACAATGGGGACACACCTGGGGGACACACCTGAGGGGACAATGTGGGGATAATGGGGGACACACCTGGGGGACAATGGGGGACACACCTGGGGGACAATGGGGGACAATGGGGACACACCTGGGGGACAATGGGGACACACCTGGGGGACAATGTGGGGGACAATGGGGGACAGGGGGGGGACACACCTGGGGAAGGGACAATGGGGACATTGGGGGACAACGATGGGGACAATGGGGACACACCTGGGGAGGGGGGACACACCTGAGGGAACGCACCTGGGGAGGGGACACACCTGGGGGACAATGGGGGGGATAATGATGGGGACACACCTGGGGAGGGGACAATGGGGACACACCTGGGGGACACACCTGGGGGGACAATGGGGATAATGGGGACACACCTGGGGAGGGACAGTGGGGGGACACACCTGGGAACACACCTGGGGGACAATGGGGACACACCTGGGGGGACAATGGGGACATTGGGGGACAACGATGGGGACAATGGGGACACACCTGGGGAGGGGGGACACACCTGAGGGAACGCACCTGGGGAGGGGACACACCTGGGGGACAATGGGGACAATGGGGGGGATAATGATGGGGACACACCTGGGGGACAATGGGGGGGACACACCTGGGGAGGGGACAATGGGGATAATGGGGGACACACCTGGGGACGCACCTGGGGGACAATGTGGGGACAATGGGGACACACCTGGGGAGGGGACAAGGGGGACAATGGGGACACACCTGGGGGACAATGGGGGGGACACCTGGAGAGGGGACACACCTGAGGGACACACCTGTGGGACAATGTGGGGACAATGGGGACACACCTGGGGAAGGGACAATGGGGGACAATGACGGGGACACACCTGGAGAGGGGACACCCCCACCTGGGACACCCCATGGTGTCACCCCTGTCCCTGTCACACCTGGCGTCACCCCCACCCTGCGTCACCTGGGCCAGGTGTCACCTGAGTGTCACCTCTGTGTCACCTCTGTGTCACCTCTGTGTCACCTGTGTGTCACCTGTGTGTCACCTGAGTGTCACCTGTGTGTCACCTCTGTCACCTGTGTGACCCATGTGTCACCTGAGTGTCACCTGAGTGTCACCTGTGTCACCTCTGTCACCTGAGTGTCACCTGAGTGTGGCACAGGGACACGGCACGTGGCACCTGCCCAATGTCACCTGTCACGTGTCACCTGTCACACCTGTCCATGTCACACCTGTCACCTGCCCAATGTCACCTGTCATGTGTCAAATGTCACCTGTCGAATGTCGGCTGTCACACCTGCCCGTGTCACCTGTCACCTGTCAAATGTCACCTGTGAAACGTCGCATATCAAATGTCACCTGTCACCTGTCTGTCACCTGTCCAATGTCACCTGCCGTGTGTCCAATGTCACCTGTCACACCTGTCCATGTCACACCTGTCACTTGTCACCTGTCAAATGTCACCTGTCCAATGTCACCTGTCCAATGTCACCTCTCAAATGTCACCTGTCATATGTCAAATGTCACCTGTCACCCGTCACCTGTCCAATGTCACCTGTGACCTATCAAATGTCACCTATCAAATGTCACCTGTCCAATGTCACCTGTCACCTGTCGTGTCAAATGTCACCTGTCACCTGTCCAATGTCACCTGTGAAATGTCACCTGTCAGTCACCTGTCACCTGTCACACCTGTCCATGTCACACCTGTCACCTGTCAGGTGTCACCCGTCACCTGTCATCAATTAGCGGGGGGTCCGTTAATTAAAGCGGGGGTGCGTTAATTGGGAGGGGTTCTTAATTAAGGGAGGGTTCGTTAATTAGGAGAAGGTTCATTAATTAGGGGAGGGTTCATTAATTAGGGGAGGTCAGGTTAATTAGGGGAGGGGTCTCTTAATTGGGAGGGGTTCTTAATTAGGGGGAGTCCATTAATTGGGAGGGGTCCCTTAATTAGGGAGGGTCCATTAATTAGGGGAGGGTTCGTTAATTAGGGGAGGGTTTGTTAATTGCAGGGGGAGGTCAGGTTAATTAGGGGGAGTCCATTAATTGGGAGGGGTTCTTAATTAGGGGGAGTCCATTAATTGGGAGGGGTCCGTTAATTAAGGAGGGTCCATTAATTAGGGGAGGGTTCGTTAATTGCGGGGGGAGGTCAGGTTAATTAGGGGGAGTCCATTAATTGGGGGGGGTCAGGTTAATTAGGGGGAGTCCATTAATTGGGAGGGGTCAGGTTAATTAGGGGGAGTCCATTAATTGGGGGAGGGTTCTTAATTAGGGGGAGTCCATTAATTGCTAGGGGCTCTTAATTAAGGGAGGGGTTCGTAATTAGGGGAGGGGTCCCTTAATTGGAGGAGGTCAGGTTAATTAGGGGGAATCCATTAATTGGGGGGGGGATCGTTAATTAGGGGAGGTCACTTAATTGAGGAAGGAGGTCCCCTAATTAGAGGAGGCCGTTAATTAGGATGGGTCCGTTAATTGGGAGGGGGAGAATTTAATTAATTAGCGGGGGGGGTCCCTTAATTAGGGAGGGGGCTCCATTAATTGGGGGTGGAGGTCCTTAATTAGGTGGCAGTTCTTTAATTAGGAGGGCTCCGTTAATTGGGGGAGCTTGGTTAATTAGCAGGGGTCCGTTAATTGAGAGAGTCGGCTCTTTTAATTATGATGGGTCTGTTAATCAGGGGGGATTCCATTAATTAGGAGGGGTCCGTTAATTGGGGGGGTCCGTTAATTAGGGGGGGGTCCGTTAATTAGGGGGATTCCATTAATTAGGGGGGGGCGTCCGTTAATTAGGGGGATTCCATTAATTGGGGGGGGTCCGTTAATTAGGGGGATTCCATTAATTAGGGGGGGGCCGCTAATTAGGGCGATTCCATTAATTGGGGGGGGGTTCCGTTAATTAGGGGGGATTCCATTAATTAGGGGGGGGTCCGTTAATTAGGGGAGATTCCATTAATTGGGGGGGTCCGTTAATTAGGGCAATTCCATTAATTAGGGGGGGGGGGGGTCTCTTACCTGTCCGCAGGTCCTCGAGGGCATTTTGGGGGTCCCGGGGGGATTTTGGGGGGAATTTGGGGGTCCTGGGGGGGATTTTGGGGATCCCTGGGGGGGTCCCAGGGGGTCTGGGGAGGATTTTGGGGGGTCCCGGGGGGATTTTGGGGGGAATTTGGGGGTCCCAGGGGGGTTCCAGGGGGGTCTGGGGAGGATTTTGGGGGTCCCAGGGGGGATTTTGGGGGGTCCCGAGAATTTGAGGGGGGGGCGGGGGGGGTCTGGAAGGGTTTGGGGGGGATTTAGGGGGTCCCGAGGGGGGTCCTGGGGATTGGGGGGGGAGGGGCTGGGGGATTTTTGGGGGTCCCGGGTGGGATTTTGAGGGGTCCCGGGGGGGGCTCAGGAAGGGTTTGGGGGGGATTTGGGGGTCCCGGGGAGGGTCAGGAGAGGATTAGGGGGGTATCTGGGGGGGTATTTGGGGGTCCCGGGGATATTTTGGGGGGTCCCGGGGCGGTCAGGAAGGGTCGGGGGGATATTTGGGGGGGGTATTTGGGGGTCCCGGGGGGATTTTGGGGGTTCCGGGGGGGGTCAGGAGAGGATTAGGGGGGGGTATTTGGGGGTCCCGGGGTTATTTTGGGGGGTCAGGAAGGGTTTGGGGGAGATTTTGGGGGTCCCGGGGTTATTTGGGGGGTCCCGGGGGGGTCAGGAGAGGATTAGGGGGGGGATTTGGGGGGTCCCGGGGGGGTCAGGAAGGGTTTTTGGGGGTCCCGGGGTTATTTGGGGGGGGATTTGGGGGTCCCGGGGGGGTCAGGAAGGGTCGGGGGGGTTTTTGGGGGGGGTTTTTGGGGGTCCCGGGGTTATTTTGGGGGGTCCCGGGGGGGATCAGGAAGGGTCGGGGGGGGTTTTGGGGGGGTTTTGGGGGTCCCGGGGATATTTTGGGGGGTCCCGGGGGGGATCAGGAAGGGTTCGGGGGGTATTTGGGGGGTCCCGGGGAAGGTTTTGGGGGGTCCCGGGGGGCTCAGGAGAGGATTAGGGGGGGGATCTGGTGGTCCCGGGTTTATTTTGGGGGTCCCGAGGGGGTCAGGAAGGGTTTGGGGGTCCCAGGGGGGTATTTGGGGGGTATTTGGGGGGTCCCGGGGTTATTGTGGGGAATCCCGGGGGGGGTCAGGAAGGGTTTTTGGGGGGGGATTTTGGGGGTCCCGGGGTCGTTTTGGGGGTCCCGGGGGGGGTCAGGAAGGGTTTGGGAGGTCCCGGGGGGATTTTCGGGGGGGATTTGGGGGTCCCGGGGTTATTTTGGGGGTCCCGGGGGGGATATTTGGGGGTCCCGGGGGGGTCAGGAAGGATTTTGGGGGGTTTTTGGGGGTCCCGGGGTTGTTTGGGGGTCCCGGGGGGGTCTCCCCGCTCCCCCTGCCCGTTCCCGGCGCCGGCGCCGCCCGAGTGCGGCCGGAGCGGGGGGGGGGAGGGGCGGGGGGGGGTGGGGGAGGGGTGAGGGGGGGTTGGGGGGGGTTAATCCGCCCCTCCCCCACCCCCGGAATAAATCGGATTAACGGGGGGGGGGGGGGGGGGGACACGGGGACACCGGGGGGGGGGGGGGGGAGGGGAGGGGATTTGGGGGGGGCATGGGGGGGCTTTAGGGGGGTCCTGGGGGGATTTGGGGCGGATTTTGGGGGTCCTGGGGGGGTTTTGGGGGAATTTGGGGGGGAATTTTGGGGATCCAGGGGGGAATTTTGGGGGGGGTTTTGGGGGTCCCGGGGGGTTTTGGGAGGGGTCCCGGGGGGTTTTTTTGGGGGGGGATTTTGGGGGGTCCTGGGGGGGATTTGGGGCGGATTTTGGGGGTCCCGGGGAGGTTTTAGGGGGTCCCGGAAGGATTTTGGGGAAAATTTGGGGGGGATTTGGGGCGGTCCCGGGGGGATTTTGGGGGGGCTTTGGGGCGCATTTTGGAGGTTTTCGGGGTTTGAGGGGACTTTGGGGGGTTTTGGGGGGGGATTTTGGGGGTCCCGGGGGGGTTTGGGGTGGATTTTGGGGGGGTTCTGAGGGGTCTTGGGGGGTCCTGGGAGGGATTTTGGGGGTCCTGGGGCTTTTGGGGGGGGTCCCGGGGGGTTTTGGGAGGGGTCCCGGGGGTTTTTTTTTGGGGGGGGGCTTTAGGGGGGTCCTGGGGGGGATTTGGGGCGGATTTTGGGGGGGTTCTAAGGGGTCTTTGGGGGTCCCGGGGGAAATTTGGGGCGGATTTTGGGGGTCCTGGGGCTTTTGGGGGTCCTGGGGGGGATTTGGGGCGGATTTTGGGGGTCCCGGGGGGTTTTTTTGGGGGGGCTTTGGGGCGGATTTTGGGGGTCCCGGGGCTTTTAGGGGGGTCTCAGGGGGGTTTTGGGGGAATTTGGGGGATCATGGGGGGGCTTTAGGGGGGTCCTGGGGGGGAATTTGGGGCGGATTTTGGGGGTCCCGGGGAGGTTTTGGGGGTCCTGGGGGAGTCTGGGGGTTTTGGGGGGGGTTTTGGGGGTCCCGGGGGGTTTTGGGAGGGGGATTTTGGGGGTCCCGAGGGGGGATTTGGGGCGGATTTTGGGGGTCCCGGGGGGTTTTTTTGGGGGGGGATATTGGGGGTCCCGGGGGGGATTTGGGGTGGATTTTGGGGGGGTTCTGAGGGGTCTCTGGGGGTCGTGGGGGGGATTTTGGGGGGCTTTGGGGCGGATTTTGGGGGTCCCGGGGGTTTTGGGGGGGGTCTCAGGGGGGTTTTGGGGGAATTTGGGGGGGTTCCGGGGGGGGCTTTAGGGGGGTCCTGGGGGGGAATTTGGGGCGGAATTTTGGGGGGAATTTTGGGGGTCCCGGGGGGGTTTGGGGGGTCTTGGGGGGAATTTGGGGGTCCTGGGGGGGATTTTGGGGGTCCTGGGGGGGATTTGGGGCGGAATTTTGGGGGGAATTTTGGGGGTCCCGGGGGGAACTTTGGGGGGAATTTTGGGGGTCCAGGGGGGATTTGGGGCGGATTTTGGGGGGAATTTTGGGGGTCCCGGGGGGGGTTATGGGGGGGTCATGTGGGGGGTTATGGGGGGGCTTTAGGGGGGTCCTTGGGGGGGATTTGGGGGGGGATTTTGAGGGTCCAGGGGGGAATTTTGGGGGTCCTGGGGGGGCTCTTGGGGGGGCTTTAGGGGGGGTCCTGGGGGGGGATTTTGGGGGGAATTTTGGGGGTCCTGGGGGGGATTTGGGGCGGATTTTGGGGGGAATTTTGGGGGTCTTGGGGGGGAATTTGGGGGCTCCCGAGAATTAGGGGTGACATGGGGGGGGTTTGGGGGGGATTTTGGGGGTCCAGGAGAGAATTTGGGGGGTCCCGGGAATTTAGGGGGGGGATTTTGGGGGTCCCGAGGGGGTCCTGGGGGGGTTTTGGGGGTCCCGGGGGGTTTTGGGGGGAATTTTGGGGGTCCTGGGGGATTTTGGGGGGTCCTGGGGGGTTTTGGGGGGAATTTTGGGGGTCCTGAGGGGGTTTTGGGGGTCCCGAGGATTAGGGGGGTCCTGGGGGGGGTTTTAGGGGGGTTCTCGACGGGGATTTTTGAGGATTTTGGGGATTTTTTTTGAGGGAGTTTTTTGGGATTTTTTTAGGGGATTTTTTGGGGGATTTTAGGGAATTTGTGGGGATTTTGGGGGATTTTAATTTTTATTTTTATTTTTGGCGATTTTGAGGGATTGAGGGGGGTTTTGGGGGGGATTGTTTTGTATTTTGGGGGGTTTTGGGGGTATTTTTTATGGGGGATTTTGGGGGATTTTAGGGGGGAATTTGAGGATTTTTTGGGTGTTTTTGGGGGGGAATTTGAGGAATTTTTGGGGTATTTTGGGGAGGATTTTGGGGCTTTTTTTTTTGAGGATTTTTTTTGTATTTTTGGGGGATTTTGGGGGATTTTTTATGGGTGATTTTGGGGGAGTTTGAGGATTTTTTGGGTATTTTTGGGGGGGATTTTGGGGGGCAATTTGAGAATTTTTTGGGGGTATTTTGGGGCTTTTTTTTGGAGGATTTTTTTTTGTATTTTGGGGGGATTTGGAGGATTTTTTATGGGGAATTTTGGGGGATTTTAAGGGGGATTTTGGGGGGCAATTTGAGGATTTTTTTGGGTATTTTTGGGGGGACTTTTATGGAGAATTTTTGGGGATTTTAGGGGGAAGAATTTGAGAATTTTTTGGGGTATTTTTGGGGGGATTTTGGGGCTTTTTTTTGAGGATTTTATTTTGTATTTTGGGGGCATTTTTTATGGGGATTTTAAGGGGGATTTTGGGGGGAATTTGAGGATATTTTTGGGTATTTTTGGGGGGACTTTTATGGAGAATTTTTGGGGATTTTAGGGGGAAGAATTTGAGGATTTTTTCGGTATTTTTGGGTGGGAATTTGAGGAATTTTTAGCTATTTTTGGGGGGTTTATCTTGGATTTTTTTTTTTTTTGAGCACTTCCGCCATTTCTTTTTTACTCTTTACTCGGATTCGCGGAATTTTGTGGAATTTTTTGCGGATTTAGGGAAATTTTGGCGATTTTTCCGGGGGCATTTTGAGCCCGCGACCCCAAAAGGCCCCAAAAGCGGGGGCGAGGCCACGCCCACCGCGCGGCGGAGCTGTCAATCAAACCATATTAGGCGAGGCCACGCCTTCTACGGGATTATCCTTATATGGAGTGGCCACGCCCCCTCCACGCCTTATATGGGATTATCCTTATATGGAGTGGCCACGCCCCCTCCACGCCTTATATGGGATTATCCTTATATGGAGTGGCCACGCCCCCTCCACGCCTTATATGGGAGTATCCTTATATGGAGTGGCCACGCCCCTTTGGTGGTTTGGCCACGCCCCCTCTGATGGGTTCGGTCGTCGCCGCCATGTTGTGTTTGGGCGGAAAGCGGAAGTGACGTCACGGAGGGCGGCCGGGAGGGCGGAAGTGAAGGCGGCGGGAAAAGAGGCGAGAGAGGAACTGGGATGGACTGGGAGGGACTGGGAGGGGATTGGGGGTTACTGGTTTATACTGGGAGGGGATTGAGGGGGACTGGGAGGGACTGGGAGGGGATTGGGGGTTACTGGTTTATACTGGGAGGGGATTGAGGGGGACTGGGTTATACTGGGAGGGGCTTGGGGGTTACTGGTTTATACTGGGAGGGGATTGAGGGGGACTGGGAGGGACTGGGAGGGGATTGGGGGTTACTGGTTTATACTGGGAGGGGATTGAGGGGGACTGGGAGGGACTGGGAGGGGATTGGGGGTTACTGGTTTATACTGGGAGGGGATTGAGGGGGACTGGGTTATACTGGGAGGGGATTGAGGGTTACTGGTTTATACTGGGAGGGGATTGGGGGTTACTGGTTTATACTGGGAGGGGATTGGGGGTTACTGGTTTGTACTGGGAGGGGATTGAGGGGGACTGGGTTATACTGGGAGGGGATTGGGGGTTACTGGTTTATACTGGGAGGGGATTGAGGGGGACTGGGAGGGACTGGGAGGGGATTGGGGGTTACTGGTTTATACTGGGAGGGGATTGAGGGGGACTGGGAGGGACTGGGAGGGGATTGGGGGTTACTGGTTTATACTGGGAGGGGATTGAGGGGGACTGGGAGGGGATTGGGGGTTACTGGTTTATACTGGGAGGGGATTGAGGGGGACTGGGAGGGGATTGGGGGTTACTGGTTTATACTGGGAGGGGATTGAGGGGGACTGGGTTATACTGGGAGGGGTTTGGGGGTTACTGGTTTATACTGGGAGGGGATTGAGGGGGCCTGGGTTATACTGGGAGGGGATTGGGGGTTACTGGTTTATACTGGGAGGGGATTGAGGGGGACTGGGTTATACTGGGAGGGGATTGGGGGTTACTGGTTTATACTGGGAGGGGATTGAGGGGGACTGGGATGGACTGGGAGGGGATTGGGGGTTACTGGTTTATACTGGGAGGGGATTGAGGGGCACTGGGTTATACTGGGAGGGGATTGGGGGTTACAGGTTTATACTGGGAGGGGATTGGGGGTTACTGGTTTATACTGGGAGGGGATTGAGGGGGACTGGGAGGGGATTGGGGGTTACTGGTTTATACTGGGAGGGACTGGGAGCACTGGGATTGGTTTCTACTGGGAATACCGGGGGTTACTGGGAGCTCCAGTTTATACTGGTTTATACTGGGAGGGAGTGGAAGCCACCAGGAGATACTGGGATTGCTGGGACTGGTTTATACTGGGAGCACTGGGGTTTGTTATACTGGTTATACTGGGAGCACTGGGACTGGTTATACTGGTTTATACTGGGAGCACTGGGACTGGTTATACTGGTTTATACTGGGAGCACTGGTTATACTGGGAGCACTGGGGTCTGTTATACTGGTTTATACTGGGAATGCTGGGGTTTGTTATACTGGTTTATACTGGGAGCACTGGTTATACTGGGAGCACTGGGGTTTGTTATACTGGTTTATACTGGGAGCACTGGTTTATACTGGGAGCACTGGGACTGGTTATACTGGTTTATACTGGGAGCACTGGGGTTTGTTATACTGGTTTATACTGGGAGCACTGGGGTTTGTTATACTGGTTTATACTGGGAGCACTGGGACTGGTTTATACTGGGAGCACTGGGACTGGTTATACTGGTTATACTGGGACTGGTTATACTGGGAGCACTGGGGTCTGTTATACTGGTTTATACTGGGAGCACTGGGGTTTGTTATACTGGTTTATACTGGGAGCACTGGGGTTTGTTATACTGGTTTATACTGGGAGCACTGGGGTTGGTTATACTGGTTTATACTGGGAATGCTGGGGTTGGTTATACTGGTTTATACTGGGAGCACTGGGGTTTGTTATACTGGTTTATACTGGGAGCACTGGGGTATGTTATACTGGTTTATACTGGGAGCACTGGGACTGATTATACTGGTTTATACTGGGAGCACTGGGACTGGTTATACTGGGAGCACTGGGGTTTGTTATACTGGTTTATACTGGGAGCACTGGCACTGGTTATACTGGGAATGCTGGGGTTTGTTGTACTGGTTTATACTGGGAGCACTGGGGGTTGTTATACTGGTTATACTGGGAGCACTGGGGGTTGTTATACTGGTTTATACTGGGAGCACTGGTTATACTGGGAATGCCAACGGTTACTGGCACTGGTTATACTGGGAGTTACTGGTTATACTGGTTTATACTGGGACTGGTTCTACTGGGAGCACTGGGGTTTGTTATACTGGTTTATACTGGGAGTTACTGGTTATACTGGGACTGGTTATACTGGTTTATACTGGGACTGGTTATACTGGGAGCACTGGGGGTTACTGGGAGCACTGGTCTATACTGGTTTATACTGGTCCATACCAGTCCATACTGGTATATACTGGTCCATACTGGTTTATACTGGTTTATATTGGTCCATACCAGTCCATACTGGTATATACTGGTCCATACTGGTTTATACTGGTTTATATTGGTCCATACCAGTCCATACTGGTTTATACTGGTCCATACTGGCCTATACTGGTTTATACTGGCCCATACCAGTTTATACTGGTTTATACTGGTCCGTGCTGGTTTATATTGGTCCATACTGGTCTATACTGGTCCATACCGGTCCATACCCATCCACACTGGTCCATACTGGTCCATACTGGTCCATACCGGTCCATACTGGTTTATACTGGTTTATACTGGTTTATACTGGTTTATACTGGTCCATACTGGTCCATACTGGTCCATACATCCCAAATTTTGGGGATTTTTTTGGATTTTTGGGGGGGAATTTTTGGGGAATTTTTCGGGATTTTTTTTGGAATTTTTGGGGAATTTTTTGGGGATTTTTTGGGAATTTTTGGGGGAAAATTTTTTTGATTTTTTTTTGAATTTTTCAGGATTTTGGAGGGGAATTTTTTGGAATTTTTCGGGGGAATTTTGGGGGAATTTTTTGGAATTTTTTCCTCCATTTTTTAAAATTTTTTGGATTTTTTTGGGAATTTTTTGGGGCATTTTTGGGGATTTTGGGGAAATTTATTTGGGATTTTTGGGGGATTTTTTGGGAATTGTTTGGGAATTGTTTGGGAAATTTTGAGGAATATTTTGGGGATTTTTTGAGGAATTTTTGGGGGATTTTTTGAGGAATTTTTGGGAAATTTTTGGGGAATTTTTGGGAGTTTTTTTTTAATTTTGGGGGAAGTTTTTGGGAATATTTTGGGGATTTTTTGAGGAATTTTTGGGGAATTTTTGGGAATATTTTTGGGGATTTTTTTTGGGATTTTTTTAATTTTTGGGAAATTTTTTGTGAATTTTTTGTGGATTATTTTGGGAATTTTGGGGGGAAATTTTGGGATTTTTTGGGAAATTTTTTGGGATTTTTTTTGGAGATTTTTTTGGGGGAATTTCCAGGTCCAAAATTCCAAATTTCATTCCAATTTTCCCCTTTTCCCACAGGAATTTCTCCCCATCCCCGGATTCTTTTGGGACCTTTTCACCCCAAATTTTTGGGGGAATTTTTTTGGAATTTTTTCCTCCATTTTTCTTTAATTTTTTTGGAATTTTTTGTGAATTTTTTGGGGCTTTTTTGGGGGGATTTTGGGGAAATTTATTTGGGATTTTTGGGGAATTTTGGGGAATTGTTTGGGAAATTTTGGGGAATTTTTGGGGAATTTTTTGAGGAATTTTTGGGGCATTTTTGGGAATATTTTTGGGGGATTTTTTAAATTTTTGGGGAATTTTTTGGGGAATCTTTTGGGGATTATTTGGGGAATTTTGGGATTTTTTGGGAATTTTTGGGGGGATTTTTTTGGGATTTTTTTAATTTTTGGGGAATTTTTCGGGAATTTTTTAGGGGATTATTTGGGAATTTTTGGGGAATTTTTTGGGAATTTTTGGGGAATTTTCAGCTCCAAAATTCCAAATTTCATTCCAATTTTCCCCTTTTCCCACAGGAATTTCTCCCCATTCCCGGATTCTTTTGGGACCTTTTCACCCCAAATTTTTGGGGGAATTTTTTTGGAATTTTTTCCTCCATTTTTCTTTAATTTTTTGTGAATTTTTTGGGGCTTTTTTGGGAATTTTGGGGAAATTTATTTGGGAATTTTGGGGATTTTTTTGGGAATTGTTTGGGAAATTTTGAGAAATTTTTTGGGATTTTTTGAGGAATTTTTGGGGAAATTTTGGGAATATTTTTTGGGATTTTTTTGGGGATTTTTTTAATTTTTGGGGAATTTTTTTGGGAATATTTTGGGGATTATTTTGGGGAATTTTTGGGGGGAATTTTTTGGGGAATTTTCAGGTCCAAAATTCCAAATTTCATTCCAATTTTCCCCTTTTCCCACAGGAATTTCTCCCCATCCCCGGATTCTTTTGGGACCTTTTCACCCCAAATTTTGGGGGGAATTTTTTTGCAATTTTTTCCTCCTTTTTTCTTTAATTTTTTTGGAATTTTTTGTGAATTTTTTGTGGCTTTTTTGGGGAAATTTATTTGGGATTTTTGGGGATTTTTTTGGGAATTGTTTGGGAATTTTTGGGGATTTTTTGAGGAATTTTTGGGGATTTTTTTTTGGGATTTTTTTAATTTTTGGGGAATTTTTTGGGGAATATTTTGGGGATTATTTGGAGAATTTTTTGAGGAATTTTTGGGGAATTTTTGGGAGATTTTTTTTAAATTTTGGGGGAATTTTTTGGGAATATTTTGGGGATTATTTGGGGAATTTTGGGATTTTTTTTGTGAATTTTTTGTGGATTATTTTGGGAATTTTTGTGGGAAATTTTGGGATTTTTTAGGAATATTTTGGGGAATATTTTTGGGATTTTTTGGGAATATTTTGGGAAGTTCTCCTGTTAATTTTAACTCCAAAATTCCAAATTTCATTCCAATTTTCCCCTTTTCCCACAGGAATTTCTCCCCATCCCCGGATTCTTTTGGGACCTTTTCACCCCAAATTTTTGGGGGAATTTTTTCTCCATTTTTCTTGGAATTTTTTTGGAATTTTTGGGGAATATTTTGAATTTTTGGAGGATTTTCCATGACCATCCACAACCTTTACATCTTCGACCGCAGCGGGCGCTGCCTCTTCTACAGCGAATGGCACCGACGGAGGGGGCCCGGGATCCCGCAGGAGGAGGTGAAAATTCCAGAAAATTCCCGAATTTTGGGAAAATTTGGGAATTTTGGGGCAATTTGGGAACAATTTCAAAATTCAGGAATTTTTTGGGAATTTTTCGCGGGGATTTCGAGGCGTTTTGGGGCTTTTTTGGGAGAATTATTTGGATTTATTTTGAATTTTTGGGGATTTATTTTGAATTTTTTTGGTGTTTTTTGGGGAATTTTTGGGATTTTTGGGGGATTTTTTTGGGGAATTTTTGGGATTTTTGGGGGATTTTTTTGGGGATTTTTTTGGGATTTTTTGGGGAATTTTTTTGAATTTTTTGGGGTTTTTAAAAATTTTTCAGCATTTTTTGTTAATTTTTGGAGTTTTTTAGACATTCTGGAGGAGTTTCGAGAGGATTTTTGGGAATTTTTTCAGAATTTTTCTGAGATTTTTGGGATTTTTTGGGGGAATTTTTTGGGAATTTTTCGCGGGGATTTCGAGGCGTTTTGGGGCTTTTTTTGGGATTTATTTGGATTTATTTTGAATTTTTGGGGGTTTATTTTGAATTTTTTTTGGCATTTTTTGGGGAATTTTTTTGGAATTTTTGGGGATTTTTTCTGTGATTTTTTGGGATTTTTTTGGGGAATTTTTTTAGAATTATTTTGGGGGTTTTAAAAATTTTTTCAGCATTTTTTTTGTTAATTTTTGGAGTTTTTTGGGACATTCTGGAGGAGTTCCGAGAGGATTTTTGGGAATTTTTTCAGAATTTTTCTGAGATTTTTTGGGGAATTTGAAGGAAATTTTTTAAATTATTTTTTCAGGATTTTTGGGGATTTTTCCCCAGGATTTTTTTGGGAATATTTTGGGGGGAATTTTTGGAGAATTTTTCAGGAATTTTGGGAATTTCTTGGAATTTTTGGGAATTGGGAATGGCACCGACGGAGGGGGCCCGGGATCCCACAGGAGGAGGTGAAAATTCCAGAAAATTCCAGAAAATTCCCAAATTTTGGGGAAATTTGGGAATTTTGGGGCAATTTGGGAATAATTTCAAAATTTCGGAATTTTTGGGGAATTTTTCGCGGGGATTTCGAGGCGTTTTGGGGCTTTTTTTGGGATTTATTTGGATTTATTTTGAATTTTGGGGGATTTATTTTGAATTTTTTTTGGCGTTTTTTGGGGAATTTTTGGGGATTTTTTGGGGATTTTTTCTGTGATTTTTTTGGGATTTTTTGGGGATTTTTTTAAATTTTTTTGGGGGGTTTTTAAAAATTTTTCAGCTTTTTTTGTTAATTTTTGGAGTTTTTTGAGGCATTCTGGAGGAGTTTCGAGAGGATTTTTGGGATTTTTTTCAGAATTTTTCTGAGATTTTTTGGGATTTTTTGCGGGAATTTTTTGGGAATTTTTCGCGGGGATTTCGAGGCGTTTTGGGGCTTTTTTGGGGATTTATTCGGATTTATTTTGAATTTTTGGGGATTTATTTTGAATTTTTTTTGGGGAATTTTTAGGGATTTTTGGGGATTTTTTCTGTGATTTTTGGGGGATTTTTTTGGGGAATTTTTTTTGGAATTTTTGGGGGTTTTTAAAAATTTTTTCAGCATTTTTTTGTTAATTTTTGGAGTTTTTTGGACCTTCTGGAGGAGTTTTGAGAGGATTTTTGGGAATTTTTTCAGAATTTTTCTGAGATTTTGGGGGAATTTTTGGGGGAATTTTTGGGGATTTTTTTCAGAATTTTCCTGAGATTTTTTGGGATTTTTTTCCAAGGGATTTTTTGAGATTTTAACAGAATTTTTGGGGAATTTTAAGGAATTTTTCTGAGAGTTTTTTTTTATTTTTCAGAGATTTTTTGGGGGTTTTTTTCAGAGATTTTTGGGGGATTTTTTAAAGGAATTTTTCTGAGATTTTTTGGGGAATTTTTCCAGAATTTTTCCAGAATTTTTCTGAGATTTTTAGAGCATTTTTAAAGGATTTTTTTGAGATTTTTAGGGAATTTTTAAAGAAATTTTCTGAGATTGTTTTAGATTTTTAAAGGAGTTTTTTGAGGGTGTTTTGGGTATTTTTTTGGAATTTTTCTGAGATTTTTGGGGGAAATTTTTCAGAATTTTTCTGAGATTTTTTGGGGATTTTTTTTTTTTTTATTTTTGGGGATTTTTTCAAAGAATTTTTTTCTGAGATTTTTAGGGAATTTTTAAAGGAATTTTTCCAGATTTTTTTCTGAGATTTTTTTGGGGATATTTTTGGGATTTCTTTTGAAGTCTTTGCGAATTTGTTTTTTTTTATTTTTTGATTTTTTTGGGATTATTTTTCTGGGAATTCCAGGAATTTTTTAGTTTTTTTTTTTTTTTGTTTTTGTTTTTGGTTTTTTTTGGGGTTTTTTGTTTTATTTTTGTTGTTTTTTGTTTTGTTTTTTTTTTTTTGTTTTTTTTTTTTTTTTTTTTTGTTTTTTTTTTTTTTTGTTTTTGCTTTTTTTTTTGTTTTTTTTTTGTTTTTTTGGGTTTTTTTTATTTTTTTGTTATTTTGTTTTTGGTCTTTTTTTTTTTTTGGGTGGGGGTTTTTGGAGAATATTTCAGGAATTTTTTTTGGAATTTTTGGGGCCAAAATTCCCCGAAAAATCCCGAAAAAATCCCCCAAAAAAGCCAAAAATCCCTCCAAAAAACCCCAAAATTCCTGAAAAATTCCCCAAATCCCCAAAATTCCCGAAAATCCCCCAAATTCCCATTTTTTCCCCGTTGCAGGAGTTCAAGCTGATGTTCGGGATGCTTTTCTCGCTTCGCTCCTTCGTGGCCAAGATGAGTCCCACGGACATGTATCCAAAAATGCAATTTGGGCAGCACAAAAACCCCAAAAATCTTCCAAAAATTCCTAAAAATCCCCCCAAAAATACCAAAAAAATCCCCCTAAAATTCCCCAAAAATAAAAAAAAAAAAAAATCCCCCCCAAAAATAAAAAAAAAATCCAAAAAATCCAAAAAAATTCCAAAAAATACAAAAAAATCCAAAAAATCCAAAAAAATTGACCCAAAAATTCCCTCAAAAATCCCCCTAAAGTTCCCAAAAAAAATCCAAAAAAATTCCCCCAAAAATCCCCCCAAAATTCCCCCAAAATTCCCCCAAAATTTCCAAAAAAATCCCCCAAAATTCCAAAAAATCCCCCAAAATCCCCCCAAAATTGGTTCTTTTTTTGGGAATTTTTGGGGGTGGATTTTGAGGGAATTTCTGGGATTATTGGGAATTTTGGAATATCGGGAAGGATTTGAGAATTAATGGAGATTTTTGGGGGGATTTTGGAGGAGATTTGAGAGGAATTTTGGGGGAGTTTTGGGGAGGTTTGAGTGGATTTGGGGGATTTTTTGGGGAATTTTTTGGGGAAATTTTTTGGGATTTTGGGGAGGAATTTTGGGGGATTTTTTGGGGATTGCTTTTATGGATTTGGGGGAATTTTCGGGAGATTTTTGGGGGGATTTTTTGGGCGATTTTTTGGGAAACTTTTAGGAAATTTTTGGGAAATGTTGGGGGGATTTTTTGGGGAAATTTTTTGGATTTTTTTGGGGAATTTTAGGGGGATTTTGGGGCAATTCTTGGGTCATTTATTTGGGATTCTTTGGATTTTTTGGGGGGATTTTTTTTTTATTTTTGGGGGATTTTTAGGGGATTATTGGGGGGATTTGGGGTTTTTTGGGGGGATTTTTTGGGGGTTTTTGTGTTCCCCAAATTCCATTTTTGGAAATTTGGGAATATTTTTGGAATTTTTGGGGAACTTTTGGGGTGATTTTGGGGAGGTTTTGAGTGGATTTTGGGGGGATTTTTGGTGAATTTTTTTGGAATTTTTGGGTTTTTTTTTTTTTTGGGGGGGGTATTTGGGCTTTAAAAATTGGGGAATTCTGGGAATTCTGGGAATTTTGGGGAATATTTGGGGGCATTTGGGAACTTGGGGAAATATTTTGAATTTTTTTGAATTTGGGGGGGATTTGGGCGGAATTTTGAGGGGATTTGAGGCGCTTTGGGGCCCATTTTGGTCGAATTTATTCCGATTTTCGCGCGGATTTCGGCCTCTCTGTCTCCGGGGGGATTTAAAAATCGGGGAATTTTGGGAATTTTGGGGAATTTGTGGGGAATTTTGGGAGCTTTTGGGAACTTCGGGATTTTTGTGGAATTTTTGGTTCTTTTTGTGTGGAATTTTTGGGGGATTTTGGGGGAGTTTGGAGGGGATTTGGTGAAATTTTTCTTGGATTTTTTTGAATTTTTGGGGGAGTTATTGGGAGGTTTCGGGGGATTTGGGAAATTTGGGAATATTTTTGGAATTTTTGGGGAATTTTGGGGAGGTTTTGAGTGGATTTTGGGGGGATTTTTGGTGAATTTTTTTGGAATTTTTGGGTTGTTTTTTTTTTGGGGGGGGTATGTGGGCTTTAAAAATTTGGGAATTTTGGGAGTTTTGGGGAATATTTGGGGGCATTTGGGAACTTGGGGAAATATTTTGAATTTTTTTGAATTGGGGGGGGATTTGGGCGGAATTTTGAGGGGATTGGAGGCGCTTTGGGGCCCATTTTGGTCGAATTTATTCCGATTTTCGCGCGGATTTCGGCCTCTCTGTCTCCGGGGGGATTTAAAAATCGGGGAATTTTGGGAATTTGGGGAATTTTTGGGGAATTTTGGGGAATTTTGGGAGCTTTTGGGAACTTCGGGATTTTTGTGGAATTTTTGGTTCTTTTTGTGGGGAATTTTTGGGGGATTTTGGGGGAGTTTGGAGGGGATTTGGTGAAATTTTTCTTGGATTTTTTGAATTTTTGGGGGAGTTGTTGGGAGGTTTCGGGGGATTTGGGAAATTTGGGAATATTTTTGGAATTTTTGGGGAATTTTGGGGAGGTTTTGAGTGGATTTTGGGGGATTTTTGGTGAATTTTTTTGGAATTTTTTGGGGTTGCTTTGGGGGAGTTTCGGGGAGGTTTGAGTGGATTTGGGGGAATTTTTGGGGAATTTTTTTGGGATTTTGGGGAGGAATTTTGGGGGATTTTTTGGGGATTGCTTTTATGGATTTGGGGGAATTTTCGGGAGATTTTGGGGGGGATTTTTTGGGCGATTTTTTGGGAAACTTTTAGGAAATTTTTGGGAAGTGTTGGGGGGATTTTTTGGGGAAATTTTTTGGATTTTTTTTGGGAATTTTAGAGGGATTTAGGGGGAATTTTTGGGTCATTTTTTGGGATTCTTTGGATTTTTTGGGGGGATTCTTTTTTTATTTTTGGGGCATTTTTAGGGGATTTTTGGGGGGTTTTTTGGGGGTTCTTGGGGAATTTTTGGAGAATTTTGGGGGCATTTGGGAGCTTTGGGATTTTTGGGGGAATTTTTGCGGAATTTTGAGGATTTTGGGGGGAGTTTGGAGGGGATTTGGGAACTCTGGGAATATTTTTTAATTTCTGGGGAATCTTGGGAAGATTTGGGGAAATTTTGGAGGGGATTTGGGGGGAATTTTTGGGGGGAATCTTGGGGGATTTGGGAATTTTTTAGGAATTTTTTGGGGAGGTTTTGAGTGGATTTTGGGGGGATTTTTGGTGAATTTTTTTGGAATTTTTTGGGGTTTTTTTGGGGGGGGGTATTTGGGCTTTAAAAATTTGGGAATTTTGGGAATTTTTGGGGAATTTCCTTAGCGTTTCTCGGGCGGGACGGCTTCGTCTCGTTCCACACCAGCCGCTACCGCCTCCATTACCTGGAGACGCCGTCGGGGCTGCGCCTGGCGCTCAACACCGACCTGGGCGTGCCCAGCGCCCGCGAGGCCCTGCAGCACATCTACGGCAACGTGAGGGTTAAAATTCCACGGATTCCACAAAAAAATGGGGTGAAAGGGGGGCTGGGGCAAAAAAAACGGGGCTTGGGGCAAAAAAAATGGGGTTTGGGGCAAAAAAAATGGGGTTTTTACGGCGTTTTTTCATAAAAAAATGGGATTTTTCCTGAAATAATTTGAGTTTTTCTCGCTTAAAAATGGGGCTCTTCCCCAAATAATTTGGTTTTTTGATTTGATTTTTTTCACTAAATTTGATTTGTTTCACTAAATAATGGGGTTTTCATGGGGTTTTCCTACTACATAATGGGGTTCGGATTGAAAAAATGGGATTTTTCCAGAAAAAATGGGGTTTGGGGCAAAAAAATATGGGGTTTTTAAGGGATTTTTCGTGAAAAAATGGGGGTTTTCGTGAAATAATTTGAATTTTTTTCACCAAAAAAATGGGGGTTTAATGGGATTTTCGCCCTGATGATTGGAATTTTTTTATTGAAAGATGGGGTTTGGAATGAGAAAAATGGGATTTTTCCAGAAAAAAAATGGGGTTTGGGGCAAACAAAAAGAGATTTTTAAGGCATTTTTTTTTCAGGAAAAAATTGGGGTTTTCCTGGAATATTTAGCTTTTTTTTTTTGCCAAAAAACGGGATTTTTTTCCCCTTTTTTTTCCTTTAAAAATGGGATTTTTTCCTGAAATAATTGGAATTTTTTCCCCAAAATAAGGCGATTTTCCCCAGTTTTTTCGTGGGGTTTTTTCCCTAAAAAAATGGGATTTTTTTTTTCTCAAAACAATGGGATTTTTATCGGATTTTCCCCCCTTTTTCCCTAAAAAATGGGATTTTTTTTTTCTAAAAACAATGGGATTTTTATCGGATTCCCCCCCTAAAAATGAGATTTTTTCCCCCAAATTCACGGGATTTTCATGGGGTTTCTCCCTAAAAAATCAGATTTTCCCCAAAAAAAATGAGATTTTCGTGGGATTTTTGGGTTTTTTTCCCAAAATGTCGGGATTTTGCCCCAAATTGAAGGAATATTTTTATTTTTTTTGCAGCTTTTTGTGGAGCTGGTGGTGAAGAATCCGCTGTGCCCCCCCCGGGCCCCCATCCAGAGCCTCCTGTTCCGGCAGCGCCTCGACGCCTTCGTGCGCAGCCTGCCCTACTTCGGGCCACGCAACCCCAACAACTGACCCCAAACTGGGGAAATCCGCCCCAAAAATGGGATCGGCCACCCCAAAAACCCCAAAATTGGGATCAGTGACCCCAAAAACCCCCAAAATTGGGATCGGCGACCCCAAAAATGGGATCAGTGACCCCAAAAACCCCAAAAATGGGGATCAGTGACCCCAAAAATCCCCCAAAAATTGTCCCAAAATCCCAAAAATTGACCCCAAAATTGGGATCAATGACCCCAAAAACCCCAAAACTGGGATCAGCCACCCCAAAAACCCCAAAAATGGGATCAGCGACCCAAAAATCCCCAAATAAAACCTGAAAATCCCAAATTCAGCAGAGCCTCGGTTCCTTGTTTGGGCCCCAAAATCCCAAAATGGACCCCAAAATTGGGATCAGCGACCCTAAAATCCCAAAATTGGGATTGGTGACCCCAAAAACCCCAAAATTGGGATCAGCAACCCCAAAAACCCCAAAAATCCCCAAATAAACCCAAAATCCCAAACCCGAGAGAGCCTCGGTTCCTTCTTTGGGCCCCAAAATCCCAAATATTGACCCCAAGATCTCAAAATTTGACCCCAAAACCTGACTCTAAAATTGACCCCAAAGTCCCAAAAATTTGTCCCAAAATCCCAAAAACTGACCCCAAAACCTGACCCCCAAATTGACACCAAAATCCCCAAAATTTGTCCCAAAATCCCCAAAAAATTGTCCCAAAAATCCCAACAATTGACCCCAAAATCCAACCCCAAAACCTGACCCCACAATTGGCCCCAAAATCCTAAAAATTGACCCCAAAATCCCAAAAATCGACCCCAAAATTGGGATCTGCCACCCCAAAAACCCCAAAATTGGGATCAGCCACCCCAAAAACCCCGAAAATGGGATCGGTGACCCCAAAAGTCCCCAAATAAAACCTGAAAACCCCAAATTCAGCAGAGCCTCGGTTCCTTCTTTGGGCCCCGAAACCCCAAAAATCCCAAAATTTACCCCAAATCCCAATAACTGACCCCAAAAATCCCCAAAAATTTGTCCCAAAATCTGAAAAATCGACCCCAAAATCCCAAAAATCGACCCCAAAATTGGGATCAGCCACCCCAAAAACCCCAAAATTGGGATCAGAGACCCCAAAAACCCCAAAAATGGGATCTGCAACCCCAGAAATGGGATCAGCGACCCCAAAATTGGGAACTGCCACCCCAAAAACCCCGAAAATGGGATCGGTGACCCCAAAAATGGGATTGGCGACCCCAAAACCCCCAAAAATCCCCAAATAAAACCTAAAAATCCCAAATTCAGCAGAGCCTCCGTTCCTTCTTTGGGCCCTGAAATCCCAAAAATTGACCCCAAAAATCCCCCAAAAATTGTCCCAAAATCCCAACAATTGACCCCAAAATTGGGATTGGCGACCCCAAAAACCCCAAAAATCCCCAAATAAAACCCCAAACCCCAAATTCAGCAGAGCCTCGGTTCCTTCTTTGGGCCCTGAAATCCCAAAAACTTACCCCAAAAATCCCCAAAAATTTGTCCCAAAATCTGAAAAATCGACCCCAAAATCCCAAAAATTGACCCCAGAATTGGGATCTGCCACCCCAAAAACCCCAAAAATGGGATCAGTGACCCCAAAAACCCCAAAATTGGGATCGGTGACCCCAAAAATCCCGAAAATCCCCAAATAAAACCTGAAAACCCCAAAATTCAGCAGAGCCTCGGTTTCTTCTTTGAGCCCCGAAATCCCAAAAATTCACCCCAAAATGGCAAAAATTGACCCCAAAATTGGGATCAGCGACCCTAAAATCCCAAAATTGACCCCAAATCCCGATAACTGACCCCAAAAATCCCCCAAAAATTGACCCCAAAATGCCAAAAATTGACCCCAAGATCTCAAAATTTGACCCCAAAACCTGACCCCAAAATTGACCCCAAAATTGGGATCAGCCACCCCAAAAACCCCAAAATTGGGATCAGTGACCCCAAAAACCCCAAAAATCCCCAAATAAAACCTAAAAACCCCAAATTCAGCAGAGCCTCGGTTCCTTCTTTGGGCCCCGAAATCCCAAAAATTGACCCCAAAAATTGTCCCAAAATCCCAAATATTGACCCCAAGATCTCAAAATTTGACCCCAAAACCTGACCCCAAAATTGACCCCAAAATCCCAAACATTGACCCCAAAAATCCCCAAAAAATTGTCCCAAAAATCCCAAAAATCGACCCCAAAATCCCAAAATTGACCCCAAAATCCTAAAAATTGACCCCAAAATCCCAAAATTGACCCAGTTTGTCCCAGTCCCTCCCAGTCCCTCCCAGTTTGTCCCAGTTCCATCCCAGTCCATCCCAGTTCCCTCCCTGGCTGTGTCCCACCTCTGCCCAGTACAGACCAGTACAGACCAGTACAGACCAGTACCGCTCCACCAACACCTTTATTGACACCAGTAACGCTCCAGTATAAACCAGTACAGACCAGTAACAGTTCCCAGTATACAACAATATTCCCAGTATAAACCAGTATAGACCAGTAACGGCTCCCAGTATAAACCAGTACAGACCAGTAACGGTTCCCAGTACAGACCAGTAACGCTCCAGTATAAACCAGTACAGACCAGTGACAGCTCCCAGTACAGACCAGTAACAGCTCCCAGTACAGACCAGTAACGGTTCCCAGTATAAACCAGTACAGACCAGTGACAGCTCCCAGTACAGACCAGTAACAGGTCCCAGTATATAACAACATTCCCAGTATAAACCAGTACAGACCAGTAATAGTTCCCAGTATACAACAACATTCCCAGTACAGACCAGTAACAGTTCCCAGTATAACCCGGTAACAGCTCCCAGTACAAACCGGTAACAGTTTCAAGTATGTGACAACATTCCCAGTATAAACCAGTACAGACCAGTAACGGCTCCCAGTATAACCCAGTGACAGCTCCCAGTACAGACCAGTAATGGTTCCCAGTACATAACAACATTCCCAGTACAGACCAGTAACGGCTCCCAGTACAGACCAGTACAGACCAGTAACGGCTCCCAGTATAACTCAGTAATGGCTCCCAGTATAACCCAGTACAGACCAGTAATGGTTCCCAGTACAGACCAGTAACGGTTCCCAGTATAAACCAGTACAGACCAGTAACGGTTCCCAGTACAGACCAGTACAGACCAGTAACACTTCCCAGTACGTAACAACATTCCCAGTATAAACCAGTACAGACCAGTAACAGTTCCCAGTACAAACCAGTACACACCAGTACAGCCCAGTACAGACCAGTAACGGCTCCCAGTACACACCAGTACAAACCAGTACAGACCAGTACACACCAGTGCCGCACTGGGCACGTCACGGTCCCATCGCCGTTCTCCATCCTGGGGGAACTTTGGGGCATTTTGGGGAAATTTTGGGGAATTTTGGGGGAACTTTTGGGGAATTTTGGGGGAATTTTTGGGGAAATTTTGGGAAATTTGGGGAGATTTTTGGGGTGATTTTGGGGTGATTTTGGGATATTTCTGGCGGTGATTTTGGGATATTTTTGGGGTGGATTTTGGGATATTTTGGGGTTATTTTTGGCTGATATTGGGATATTTTTGGGTGATTTTGGGATATTTTGGGGAATTTTTGGGATGCATTTTGGGATATTTTGGGGTGAATTTTGGGATATTTTTGGGGGATATTTTGGGCTATTTTTGGGGTGATTTTGGGATATTTTTGAGCTGTTTTTTGGGATATTTTGGGATATTTTTGGGGTGAATTTTGGATATTTTGGGGTCCCCTTTCAGATGGCCACGGAGTTCTCGATGCTCTCGGGGTCCAGGTAGGGGTAGGGATATTTTGGGGTAATTTTGGGATATTTTAGAGCTGTTTTTTGGGATATTTTTGGGGTGATTTTGGGGATATTTTGGGGTATTTTTGGGGTGATTTTGGGGTGATTTTGGGATATTTTTGGGGGATATTTTGGGCTATTTTGGGGGTGAATTTTGGGCTATTTTTGAGCTGTTTTTTGGGATATTTTAGGGATATTTTTGGGGTGATTTTGGGATATTTTGGGATATTTTTGGGGTGATTTTGGGATATTTTTGGGATATTTTTGGGGTGATTTTGGACATTTTCAGGCTGTCTCAGATGGCCACGGAGTTCTCGATGTTCTCGGGGTCCAGGTAGGGGTAGGGATATTTTGGGGTGATTTTGGGATATTTTTTGAGGATATTTTGGGCTATTTTTGAGCTGTTTTTTGGGATATTTTTGGGATATTTTGGGGATATTTTGGGGTGATTTTGGACATTTTTGGGGTCCCATCTCAGATGGCCACGGAGTTCTCGATGCCCTCGGGGTCCAGGTAGGGGTAGGGAGATTTTGGGGTGATTTTGGGATATTTTTGAGCTGTTTTTTGGGATATTTTTGGGGTGATTTTGGACATTTTTGGGGTGTCTCAGATGGCCACGGAGTTCTCGATGGCCTCGGGGTCCAGGTAGGGGAGGGATATTTTGGGGTGATTTTGGGATATTTTTGGGGGATAATTTGGGATATTTTGGGATATTTTTGAGCTGTTTTTTCGGATATTTTTGGGGTGATTTTGGGGTGATTTTGGGATATTTTTTGAGGATATTTTGGGATATTTTGGAGATATTTTTTGGGGTGATTTTTGGATATTTTTGGGGGATATTTTTGGATATTTTTGGGGTGATTTTGGGCTATTTTTGAGCTGTTTTTTGGGATATTTTTGGGGTGATTTTGGGGTGATTCTGGGATATTTTTGGGGGATATTTTGGGGATATTTTTGGGGTGTATTTTGGGCTATTTTTGAGCTGTTTTTTGGGATATTTTGGGGATATTTTTGGGATATTTTTGGATATTTTGGGGTGTCTCAGATGGCCACGGAGTTCTCGATGCCCTCGGGGTCCAGGTAGGGGTAGGGATATTTTGGGGTGAATTTTGGATATTTTGGGGTGATTTTGGGCTGTTTTGGTGTCTCTCAGATGGCCACGGAGTTCTCGATGTTCTCGGGGTCCAGGTAGGGGTAGGGATATTTTGGGGGATGATTTTGGGCTATTTTTGGGGTGAATTTGGGATATTTTTGGGGTAGATTTTGGGCTATTTTCGAGCTGTTTTTTGGGATATTTTTGGGATATTTTGGGGATATTTTTGGGGTGATGTTGGGATAATTTTGGGATATTTTGGGGATATTTTGGGGATATTTTGGTGTCTCTCAGATGGCCACGGAGTTCTCGATGCCCTCGGGGTCCAGGTAGGGGTAGGGTCTCTCCAGGGCCGCGTTCCGGGCCCGGATCCCGCGGGAGATTCGGCGCAGGCGGCGCCGGAAACGCCGGATCCGGGCCCGGGGGGCGCCCTCGGTGAAGTGACGGTCGGGGAAACGGCCCAGGGGGCGCTGGGGGAGAATGGGACAAACTGGTGTGAACTGGGAGGGACTGGGAGGGACTGGGAGGGACTGGGATGGACTGGGATGGACTGGGATGGACTGGGAGCACTGGGGTAACGGCCCAGGGGGCGCTGGGGGGAAACTGGGGTTACTGGGATAAACTGGGACAAACTGGGACAAACTGGGAGCACTGGGGTAACGGCCCAGGGGGCGCTGGGGGGAACTGGGGTTACTGGGAGGGACTGGGACAAACTGGGAGGGACTGGGACAAACTGCGAGCACTGGGGTAACGGCCCAGGGGGCGCTGGACTGGGATGGAACTGGGAGGGACTGGGAGGGACTGGGGGGGACTGGGATGGACTGGGACAAACTGGGGTTACTGGCATAAACTGGGATGGACTGGGAGGAACTGGGATAGGATTGGGAGGGACTGGGATGGACTGGGGGGACTGGGGGGGACTGGGACAAACTCGGGTTACTGGGATAAACTGGGATGGACTGGGAGGGACTGGGGTTACTGAGAGGGACTGGGAGGGACTGGGATGGACTGGGGTGAACTGGGAGGGACTGGGACGGACTGGGATATACTGGGATATACTGGGATGGACTGGGAGAGACTGGGGGGGACTGGGAGGGACTGGGATGAACTGGGAGGGACTGGGAGGGAAGTGGGATGGACTGGGATGGACTGGGACAAACTGGGATATACTGGGATGGACTGGGACAAACTGGGAGCACTGGGGTAACAGCCCAGGGGGCGCTGGGGGAAAACCGGGATGAACTGGGATGGACTGGGATGGACTGGGATGGACTGGGATATACTGGGATGGACTGGGATGGACTGGGAGGGAACTGGGAGGGAACTGGGATAAACTGGGATGGAGTGGGACAAACTGGGAGCACTGGGATGGACTGGGATGGAACTGGGATGGACTGGGACGGACTGGGAGGGACTGGGAGGGAACTGGGAGGGACTGGGAGGGACTGGGAGGGAACTGGGACAAACTGGGAGGGACTGGGAGGGACTGGGACAAACTGGGATGGACTGGGATGGAACTGGGATGGACTGGGAGGGACTGGGAGGGACTGGGAGGGACTGGGATGAACTGGGATGAACTGGGATAAACTGGGGTTACTGGGATGGACTGGGAGGGACTGGGACAGACCGGGAGGGACAAACTGGGACACACTGGGGTGAACTGGGATGAACTGGGAGCACTGGGAGCACTGGGGTAACGGCCCAGGGGGCGCTGCAGAGAGAATTTGGGGAGGGGTCTCAGGGGGTTGGGTTGGGTTGGTTCAGGTCGGTTTTGGGTGGATTTGGGTCAGTTTAGGGTGCATTATTTGGGGTTTTTTGGGGTTTTTTGTTTTTTTTCTGGGTTATTTTGGGGAGGGGTCTCAGGGCCGGGTCCCCGATTTGGGGAGGGGTCTCACCATGTCCATGGGCTCCTTCCTGAGCACCAGGGGTCGGTTTTGGGTCAGTTTTGGGTGGATTTGGGTCAGTTTAGGGTGCATTATTTGAGGGTTTTTTGGGGTTTTGTGGGTTTTTTTCTGGGTTATTTTGGGGAGGGGTCTCAGGGCCGGGTTCCCAATTTGGGGAGGGGTCTCACCATGTCCATGGGCTCGTTCCTGAGCACCCAGAGCACGGCCAGGGCGCAGGTTTGGGTGGATTTGGGTCGGTTTTGGGTGCATTATTTGGGGTTTTTTGGGGTTTTTTCTGGGTTATTTTGGGGAGGGGTCTCAGGGCCGGGTTCCCAATTTGGGGAGGGGTCTCACCATGTCCATGGGCTCGTTGCGGAGCACCCAGAGCACGGCCAGGGCTCAGTTTTGGGTGGATTTGGGTCGGTTTTGGGTCAGTTTTGGGTGGATTTGGGTCGGTTTTGGGTGGGTTTGTGTCAGTTTTGGGTGGATTATTTGGGGTTTTTTGGGTTTTTTTGGGGTTTTTCTGGGTTATTTTGGGGAGGGGTCTCAGGGCCCGGGCTCCCAATTTGGGGAGGGGTCTCACCATGTCCATGGGCTCCTTCCTGAGCACCAGGGGTTGGTTTTGGGTCAGTTTTGGGTGGATTTGGGGTGTTTTAGGGTGCATTATTTGGGGTTTTTTGGGGTTTTTTGGGGTTTTTTTGGGGTTTTTCTGGGTTATTTTGGGGAGGGGTCTCAGGGCCGGGTTCCCAATTTGGGGAGGGGTCTCAGGGGGTTGGGTTGGGTTGGTTTAGCTCGGTTTTGGGTCAGTTTTGGGTGGATTTGGGTCAGTTTTGGGTGGATTTGGGTCAGTTTTGGGTGGATTTGGGTCAGTTTTTGGTGCATTATTTGGGGTTTTTGGGGTTTTTGCTGGGTTATTTTGGGGAGGGGTCTCAGGGCCCGGGTTCCCGATTTGGGGAGGGGTCTCAGGGGGTTGGGTTGGGTTGGTTTAGGTCGGTTTTGGGTCAGTTTTGGGTCAGTTTTGGGTGGATTTGGGGTATTTTAGGGTGCATTATTTGGGTTTTTTTGGGGTTTTTTGGGGGTTTTTTCTGGGTTTTTTTGGGGAGGGGTCTCAGGGCCGGGTCCCCGATTTGGGGAGGGGTCTCACCATGTCCATGGGCTCCTTCCTGAGCACCAGGGGTCGGTTTTGGGTCAGTTTTGGGTGGATTTGGGTCAGTTTTGGGTTGGTTATTTGAGGTTTTTGGTGCATTATTCGGGGTTTTTGCTGGGTTATTTTGGGGAGGGGTCTCAGGGCCCGGGTTCCCAATTTGGGGAGGGGTCTCAGGGGGTTGGGTTGGGTTGGTTTAGGTCGGTTTTGGGTCAGGTTTGGGTCAGTTTTGGGTGGATTTGGGTCAGTTTTGGGTGCATTATTTGGGATTTTTTGGGTTTTTTTGGGGTTTTTTCTGGGTTATTTTGGGGAGGGGTCTCAGGGCCGGGTTCCAAATTTGGGGAGGGGTCTCACCATGTCCATGGGCTCGTTCCTGAGCACCAGGGGTCGGTTTTGGGTCAGTTTTGGGTGGATTTGGGTCAGTTTTGGGTTGGTTATTTGAGGTTTTTGGTGCATTATTTGGGGTTTTTGCTGGGTTATTTTGGGGAGGGGTCTCAGGGCCGGGTTCCCGATTTGGGGAGGGGTCTCACCATGTCCATGGGCTCGTTGCGGAGCACCCAGAGCACGGCCAGCACCGTGGCCGAGGTGTTCATGGCCGGCAGAGCCTCCAGGAAGTCGCGCTCGCTCAGGGCGGCCTTGGACCGGGGAGGGGGCGCCCGCATGGCGGCCGGGGCGTTCGGGGGGAAGGCCGAGAGCTCAAACTGCCCCGAAACGGCAAAAGAGACCCAAAATCACACCCGGGGACCCCGAAAATGGGGAGAGGGACCCCAAAAATGGGGGGAGGGACCCCGAAAATGGGAAAAATGGGAAAAGAGACCCCAAAAATGGAGAGAGAGACCCCGATGTGAGAGAGATCAAAGTGACCAAAAATGGGAAAAGAGACCCAAAATCAGAGTCGGGGACCCCGAAAATGGGGGGAGGGACCCCGAAAATGGGAAAAATGGGAAAAGAGACCCCAAAAATGGGGAAAGAAACCCCAAAAATGGGGGAAAAGAGACCCCAAAAATGGGGAGAGAGACCCCAATGTGAGAGAGATCAAAGTGACCAAAAATGGGAAAAGAGACCCAAAATCAGAGTCAGGGACCCCAAAAATGGGGAGAGGGACCCCGAAAATGGGGGAGAGAAAGACCCGAAAATGGGGGAGAGAGAGAACCCAAAATGGGGGAGAGAAACCCTGAGAGCTCAAAGTGACCAAAAATGGGAAAAGAAACCCAAAATGGGGGAGAGAAACCCCAATGTGAGAGAGATCAAAGTGACCAAAAACGGGAAAAGAGACCCAAAATCAGACTCGGGGACCCCGAAATCGGAGTCGGGGACCCTGAAAATGGGGAGAGGGACCCCAATGTCAGTGGTCACTGTGGTCAGTGGTCACTCTGGTCAGTGGTCACTCTGGGGGGTCAGTGGTCATTCTGGTCACTCTGGGTGGTCAGTGGTCACTCTGGGGTGGTCACTGTCTGGGGTGGTCAGTGGTCACTGTGGTCACTCTGAGGGGTCAGTGGTCACTGTGGTCAGTGGTCACTCTGGGGTGGTCACTGTGGTCACTGTGGTCACTGTGGTCAGTGGTCACTCTCACCTGGCCGCTGTTGGTGGCCGCGTGGTGCGCCGAGCAGGTGTAGATCACGGTGGGTCAGTGGTCACTGTGGTCAGTGTGTGGTCACTGTGGTCAGTGTGTGGTCACTCTGGGTGGTCAGTGGTCAGTGTGTGGTCAGTGGTCACTCAGGTCAGTGGTCACTCACCTGGCCGCTGTTGGTGGCCGCGTGGTGCGCCGAGCAGGTGTAGATCACGGTGGGTCAGTGGTCAGTGGTCAGTGGTCACTGTGGTCAGTGTGGTCACTCAGGTCAGTGGTCAGTGGTCACTCAGGTCAGTGTGGTCAGTGGTCACTCAGGGTGGTCACTCTCACCTGGCCGCTGTTGGTGGCTGCGTGGTGCGCCGAGCAGGTGTAGATCACGGTGGGTCAGTGGTCACTGTGGTCAGTGTGTGGTCACTCTGAGGGGTCAGTGGTCACTGTGGTCAGTGTGGTCAGTGTGTGGTCAGTGGTCACTCACCTGGCCGCTGTTGGTGGCCGCGTGGTGGCCGAGCAGGTGTAGATCACGGTGGGTCAGTGGTCACTGTGGTCACTGTGGTCAGTGGTCAGTGTCAGTGGTCAGTGGTCACTCTGAGGGGTCAGTGGTCACTGTGGTCAGTGGTCACACTCACCTGGCCGCTGTTGGTGGCCGCGTGGTGTGCTGAGCAGGTGTAGATCACGGTGGGTCAGTGGTCAGTGTGTGGTCACTGTGGGTGGTCAGTGGTCACTCTGGGTGGTCAGTGGTCACTCTGGGGTGGTCACTGTGGTCACTCAGGTCAGTGGTCACTCAGGGTGGTCACTCTCACCTGGCCGCTGTTGGTGGCCGCGTGGTGCGCAGAGCAGGTGTAGATCACGGTGGTGACGAAGGTGACGAGGCCGCGCACGGAGTCCAGGCGGGAGGGGACACCTGGCACGGGCACAGCCGGGGTCACCCGGGGTCACCTGGGGTCACCTCAGGGGTCACCTGGGGTCACCTGGGGTCACCTGTGCCCACCTCAAGGGTCACCTGAGCCCACCTGTGCCCACCTGGACCCACTTGAGCCCACCTGAGGTGCCCCCTGTGCCCATCTAAACCCACCTGAGCCCACCTGAGGTGCCCCCTGCACTCACCTGAGCCCACCTGTGCCCACCTGAGCTCACCTGAACCCACCTGAGGTGCCCCCCATGCCCACCTGTGCCCATCTAAACCCACCTGTGCCCCCCGTGCCCACCTGTGCCCACCTGAGCCCACCTGAGCTCACCTGAACCCACCTGAGGTGCCACCTGAACCCACCTGAGGTGCCCCCTGTGCTCACCTGAGCCCACCTGTGCCCGCCTGAGCCCACCTGAGCAAAGCTGTGCCCATCTAAACCCACCTGTGCCCACCCAAGGTGCCCCCTGTGCCCATCTAAACCCACCTGTGCCCCCTGTGCCCACCTGTGCCCACCTGAGCTCACCTGAGCCCACCTGTGCCCCCCGTGCCCCCCGTGCCCACCTGAACCCACCTGAACACACCTGAGGTGCCCCCTGTGCCCACCTGAGCAAAGCTGTGCCCATCTAAACCCACCTGTGCCCACCTGAGGTGCCCCCTGTGCCCACCTGAACCCACCTGTGCCCACCTGAACCCACCTGAGGTGCCCCCGTGCCCACCTGAGCCCACCTGTGCCCACCTGGACCCACCTGAACCCACCTGAGGTGCCCCCTGTGCCCACCTGTGCCCACCTGAGCTCACCTGAACCCACCTGAGGTGCCCCCCATGCCCACCTGAGCCCACCTGAACCCACCTGAGGTGCCACCTGTGCCCATCTAAACCCACCTGTGCTCACCTGAGGTGCCCCCTGTGCTCACCTGTGCCCACCTGAGGTGCCCCCTGAGCCCACCTGTGCTCACCTGAGCTCACCTGAGCCCACCTGAGGTGCCACCTGTACCCATCTAAACCCACCTGTGCCCACCTGAGGTGCCCCCTGTGCCCACCTGAGCCCACCTGTGCCCACCTGAGCCCACCTGGACCCACCTGTGCCCATCTGAGCCCACCTGTACCCATCTAAACCCACCTGTGTCCACCTGAGGTGCCCCCTGTGCCCATCTAAACCCACCTGAACACACCTGAGGTGCCCCCCGTGCCCACCTGAGGTGCCCCCCGTGCCCCCCGTGCCCACCTGAGCTCCTCCTGCCCAGGAAGCCCCTGGTGAAGATTTCGCCCACCCAGGCCTGGAGCTCGGGGTCCTGCTGGACATCGGGGTCACCCCGATAGTACAGGGACACGACGGAGGCGACAAACCTGGGGACAGTGGGGGGACAGTGGGGACAGTGGGGACAGTGGGGACAGTGGGGACATTGGGGACATTTGGGGACACTGGGGACGTTGGGGACATTGGGGACGTTGGGGACAGTGGGGTCCTGCTGGACATCGGCGTCAGCCCCATAGTACAGGGACACGATGGAGGCGACAAACCTGGGGACAGCAATGGGGACACCTTGGGGACATCAGTGGGGACACCTCGGGGACATTGGGGACAGTGGGGACACTGGGGATGTTGGGGACATTGGGGGGATTGGGGACAGTGGGGACAGCAATGGGGACATTGGGGACACTGGGGACACCTTGGGGACAATGGGGACGTTGGGGACATTGGGGACAGTGGGGACGTTGGGGATGTTGGGGATGTTGGGGACGTTGGGGACAGTGGGGTCCTGCTGGACATCGGCGTCACCCCGAAAGTACAGGGACACGATGGAGGCGACAAACCTGGGGACACGATGGGGGGACATTGGGGACACTGGGGACGTTGGGGACATCGGGGACGTTGGGGACATTGGGGACAGTGGGGACATTGGGGACAGTGGGGACATTGGGGACAGTGGGGACGTTGGGGACATTGGGGTCCTGCTGGACATCGGCGTCACATCGGTAATAGAGGGACACGGTGGAGGCGACAAACCTGAGGACAGCAGGGGGGGGATATTGGGGACATTGGGGACGTTGGGGACGTTGGGGACATTGGGGGAACATTGGAGACACTGAGGGGACACTGAGGGGACATTGGGAACATTGGGGACACTGGGGACATTGGGGACACTGAGGGGACACTGAGGGGACATTGGTGACACTGGTGACACTGAAGGGACACTGAGGGGACACTGGGGACACTGAGGTGACACCGGGTGTGTCCCCACCTGCGGATGGCGCGCCACACCCGGGTGACCTGGGGACATTAATGGGGACATTGGGGACACTGAGGTGACACTGAGGTGACCCTGTGGCTGTCCCCACCTGCGGATGGCCCGCCACACCTGGGTGACCTTAGGGACACTGGGGACATTAATGGGGGCATTGAGGACATTGGGGGAACATTGGGGACATTGGGGACACTGGGGACATTGGGAGGACATTGGGGACATTAATGGGGGCATTGAGGACATTTTGGTGACACTGAGGTGACACTGAGGGGGTGTGTCCCCACCTGCGGATGGCTCGCCACACCCGGGTGGCCTTAGGGACACTGGGGACACTGAGGGGACATTGGTGACACTGAGGTGACACTGAGGTGACACTGAGGGGACATTGGGGACAATGGGAGGACATTGGGGACATTAATGGGGACATTGGGGGGACACTGAGGGGACATCGAAGGGACATTGGGAACATTGGGGACACTGAGGACATTAATGGGGACATTGAGGGGACACTGAGGGGACACTGAGGGGACACTGAGGGGACATTGGGGACACTGGGGACATTGAGGTGACACTGAGGTGACACTGAGGGGACATTGGTGACCCTGTGGCTGTCCCCACCTGCGGATGGCGCGCCACACCCGGGTGGCCTTAGGGACACTGGGGACACTGAGGTGACACTGAGGGCATTGGGGGGACACTGGGGACACTGAGGGTACATTGGGGACATTGGGAGGACATTGGGGACATTAATGGGGACATTGGGGGGACACTGAGGGGACATCGAAGGGACATTGGGAACATTGGGGACACTGAGGACATTAATGGGGACACTGGGGGGACATTGGGGACACTGACAACATTAATGGGGACATTGAGGGGACACTGAGGGGACACTGAGGGGACATTGGGAACATTGGGGACACTGAGGACATTGGGGGGACATTGGTGACACTGAGGGGACACTGAGGGGACATTGGTGACACTGGTGACACTGAAGGGACACTGAGGGGACACTGGGAACACTGAGGTGACACCGGGGGTGTGTCCCCACCTGCGGATGGCGCGCCACACCTGGGTGACCTTAGGGACACTAAGGACACTGAGGTGACACTGAGGGGACATTGGGGACATTGGAGACACTGGGGACACTGAGGTGACACTGAGGGGACACTGAGGTGACACTGTGGGTGTCCCCACCTGCGGATGGCCCGCCACACCTTGGTGGCCTGGGGACATTGGGGACATTAATGGGGACATTGAGGACATTGGGAACATTGGGGACACTGAGGGGACACTGAGGTGACACTGGGGACACTGGGGACACTGAGGGGACACTGAGGGGACATTGGGGACACTGAGGTGACACTGAGGGGACACTGAGGTGACACTGTGGGTGTCCCCACCTGCGGATGGCCCGCCACACCTGGGTGACCTTAGGGACATTGGGGACATTAATGGGGACATTGAGGACATTGGGAACATTGGGGACACTGAGGGGACATTGGGGACATTGGGGGGACACTGGGGACACTGAGGTGACACTGAGGGGACACTGAGGGGACACTGGGGTGACACTGAGGTGACCCTGTGTGTGTCCCCACCTGCGGATGGCGCGCCACACCCGGGTGACCTTAGGGACATTGGGGATATTAATGGGGACATTGAGGACATTGGGGGGACACTGGGGACACTGAGGGGACACTGGGGACATTGAGGGGACACTGGGGACATTGAGGACACTGAGGGGACACTGGGGTGACACTGAGGTGACCCTGGGTGTGTCCCCACCTGCGGATGGCCCGCCACACCTGGGTGACCTTAGGGACACTGGGGGGACATTGGGGGGACACTGAGGGGACATCGAAGGGACATTGGGGACACTGGAGACACTGAGGGGACACTGAGGGGACATTGGGGGGACATTGGGAACATTGGGGACACTGAGGACATTAATGGGGACACTGGGGGGACATTGGGGACACTGAGGACATTAATGGGGACACTGGGGGGACATTGGGGACACTGACGACATTAATGGGGACATTGAGGGGACACTGAGGGGACACTGAGGGGACATTGGGAACATTGGGGACACTGAGGACATTGGGGGGACATTGGTGACACTGAGGGGACACTGAGGGGACATTGGTGACACTGGTGACACTGAAGGGACACTGAGGGGACACTGGGAACACTGAGGTGACACCGGGGGTGTGTCCCCACCTGCGGATGGTGCGCCACACCCGGGTGACCTTAGGGACACTAAGGACACTGAGGTGACACTGGGGGGACATTGGGGACATTGGAGACACTGAGGTGACACTGAGGGGACACTGAGGTGACACTGTGGGTGTCCCCACCTGCGGATGGCCCGCCACACCTGGGTGACCTGGGGACACTGGGGGGACATTGGGGACACTGGGGACACTGAGGGGACATTGGGGACATTGAGGGGACATTGGTGACCCTGTGTGTGTCCCCACCTGCGGATGGCGCGCCACACCTGGGTGACCTTAGGGACATTGGGGACATTAATGGGGGCATTGAGGACATTGGGAACATTGGGGACATTAATGGGGACACTGAGGACATTGAGGTGACATTGAGGTGACACTGAGGTGACCCTGTGTGTGTCCCCACCTGCGGATGGCGCGCCACACCTGGGTGGCGTCGCTGCCGAAGTGGTGCCCCCTGGTGGCCGCCACCCCGCGGTGCCGCAGGTCCCGCGGCAGCACCAGCGAGCGCCAGCGCAGCGCCCGCAGCCCCCGCGCCACCAGCGCCAGCAGCCCGCGCCGGCCCAGCGCCACCGCCTGCGGACACCGGGGGGACATTGGGGACATCGGGGGGACATCGGGGGGACACCAAAATCCCACAAAAATCCCGACATTCCTACCCAAAATCCCGGAATTCCAGCCCAAAATTGCGGTAATTCTACCCCAAAATCCACAAATTCTGCCCCAAATCCCGCCCCACCGGGGCCAGGAGGCCCAGTGCCACCGCCTGGGGACACCGGGGGGACATTGGGGACACTGAGGGGACATCGGGGGGACACCAAAATCCCACAAAAATCCCGAAATTCCAGCCCAAAATCCCGGAATTCCAGCCCGAAATGCCGAAATTCCAGCCCAAAATCCCGCGCCACCAGCGCCAGCAGCCCGCGCCGGCCCAGCGCCACCGCCTGCGGACACCGAGGGGACATTGGGGAAATCGTGGGGACATCGGGGGGACACCAAAGTCCCACAAAAATCCCGAAATTCCCGCCCAAAATGCCGGAATTCCAGCCCCAAATCCCGCGATTCCAGCCCAAATCCCGCCCCACCGGCGCCAGCAGCCCGCGCCGGCCCAGCGCCACCGCCTGCGGACACCGGGGACACTGAGGGGACATCGGGGGGACATCGGGGGGACACCAAAATCCCACAAAGATCCCGAAATTCCAGCCCAAAACCCCGAAATTCCAGCCCGAAATCCCGAAATTCCAGCCCAAAATCCCGCGCCACCAGCGCCAGCAGCCCGCGCCGGCCCAGCGCCACCGCCTGCGGACACCGAGGGGACATTGGGGAAATCGTGGGGACATCGGGGGGACACCAAAGTCCCACAAAAATCCCGAAATTCCCGCCCAAAATGCCGGAATTCCAGCCCCAAATCCCGCGATTCCAGCCCAAATCCCGCCCCACCGGCGCCAGCAGCCCGCGCCGGCCCAGCGCCACCGCCTGCGGACACCGGGGACACTGAGGGGACATCGTGGGGACATCGGGGGGACACCAAAATCCCACAAAGATCCCGACATTCCTACCCAAAATACCGAAATTCCAGCCCAAAATCCCGAAATTCCAGCCCAAAATCCCGCGATTCTACCCCAAATCCCGCCCCACCGGTGCCAGCAGCCCGCGCCGGCCCAGCGCCACCGCCTGCGGACATTGGGGACATTGGGGACACTGAGGGGACATCAGGGGACACCAAAATCCCACAAAAATCCCGAAATTCCAGCCCGAAATCCCGAAATTCCAGCCCAAAATCCCGCGATTCCAGCCCAAATCCCGCCCCACCGGCGCCAGCAGCCCGCGCCGGCCCAGCGCCACCGACTGGGGACACTGAGGGGACATCGTGGGGACATCGGGGGGACACGGCGGTGCCACCCCAGTGCCACCGAAACCCCGAAATTCCAGCCCAAGATCCCGAAATTCCAGCCCAAATCCCGCCCCACCGGTGCCAGCAGCCCGCGCCGGCCCAGCGCCACCGCCTGGGGACACCGAGGGGACATTGGGGACATCGTGGGGACATCGGGGGGACACCAAAATCCCACAAAGATCCCGAAATTCCAGCCCGAAATCCCGAAATTCCAGCCCAAAATCCCGCGATTCTACCCCAAATCCCGCGCCACCAGCGCCAGCAGCCCGCGCCGGCCCAGCGCCACCGCCTGGGGACATCGGGGACACTGAGGGGACATCGGGGGGACATCGGGGGGACACCAAAATCCCACAAAAATCCCGAAATTCCTACCCAAAATACCGAAATTCCAGCCCAAAATTTCGGTAATTCTACCCCAAAATCCCGCGCTTCCAGCCCAAATCCAACCAAAATCCCACCCAAATCCCGCCCCACCGGTGCCAGCAGGCCCCGCCCACCCAGCGCCACCGCCTGGGGACACCGGGGGGACATCGGGGGACACCAAAATCCCACAAAGATCCCGAAATTCCTGCCCGAAATACCGAAATTCCAGCCCAAATTTCGGTAATTCTGCCCCAAAATCCCCCAATTCTGCCCCAAATCCCGCCCCACCGGTGCCAGGAGACCCAGTGCCACCGCCTGGGGACACCGAGGGGACATTGGGGACACTGAGGGGACATCGGGGGGACACCAAAATCCCACAAAAATCCCGAAATTCCCGCCCAAATTTTCGGTAATTGTACCCCAAAATTTCGGTATTTCTACCCCAAAATCCCCCATTTCTACCCCAAATCCCGCGCCACCAGCGCCAGCAGCCCGCGCCGGCCCAGCGCCACCGCCTGCGGACATTGGGGACATCGTGGGGACATCGTGGGGACACCGTGGGGACACGGCGGTGCCACCCCAGAGCCGCCGAAACCCCGAAATTCCCGCCCAAAATTCCCGCCCAAAACCTCGAAATTCCCGCCCAAAATTCCGAAATTCCCGCCCAAAATTCCGAAATTCCCGCCCCAAACCCCGAAATTCCCGCCCAAATCCCGCCCCCCCCGGTGCTCCCCCAGACCCCACTGAAGCCCCCAGACCCAATGAAGCCCCCAGACCCAATTGAAGCCCCCAGACCCCACTGAAGCCCCCAGACCCACCTGAAGCCCCCAGACCCAATTGAACCCCCAGACCCCATAGAAGCCCCCAGACCCCATTGAACCCCCAGACCCCATAGAAGCCCCCAGACCCCATTGAAGCCCCCAGACCCCATTGAAGCCCCCAGACCCAACTGAAGCCCCCAGACCCAATTGAAGCCCCCAGACCCACAATTTTCCCCCCCTCACCCGGTCAAAGACGCCCCCGGGGTTGAGCAGGAAGCGCCGGGCGAGGGCCCCGATCTGCACCGTGAACCGGGTGTGGGGAATCAGCAGCTGTATGGGGGCAATTAACGGGGCAATTAATTAATGAGGGGGTAATTAATGGGGGCAATAAATGGGGCAATAAATGGGGTAATTAATGGGGAAATTAATGGGGCAATTAATGGGGTAATTAATGGGGCAATAAATGGGTACCCCCGATCTGCACCGTGAACTGGGTGTGGGGAATCAACAGCTGTATGGGGGCAATTAACGGGGCAATTAATTAATGTGGGGGTAATTAATGGGGGCAATAAATGGGGCAAAAAATGGGGTAATTAATGGGGAAATTAATGGGGAAATTAATGGGGCAATTAATGGGGAAATTAATGGGGCAATTAATGGGTACCCCCGATCTGCACCGTGAACCGGGTGTGGGGAATCAACAGCTGGGGGGGCAATTAACGGGGCAATTAATTAATGCGGGGGTAATTAATGGGGGCAATAAATGGGGTAATAAATGGAGAAATTAATGGGGAAAATAATGGGGAAATTAATGGGGAAATTAATGGGGAAATTAATGGGGTAATTAATGGGTACCCCCGATCTGCACCGTGAATCGGGTGTGGGGAATCAACAGCTGTATGGGGGGCAATTAACGGGGCAATTAATTAATGAGGGGGCAATTAATGGGGGCAATAAATGGGGCAATTAATGGGGAAATTAATGGGGAAATTAATGGGGAAATTAATGGGTACCCCCGATCTGCACCGTGAACCGGGTGTGGGGAATCAGCAGCTGTATGGGGGCAATTAACGGCGCAATTAATTAATGAGGGGATAATTAATGGGGGCAATAAATGGGGTAATAAATGGGGAAATTAATGGGGTAATTAATGGGAAATTAATGGGGAAATGATGGGGCAATAAATGGGACAATGAATGGGGTTTGGTCTTTTTGGGGTTTTGGGTTTTTGTGGTTTGGGGTTTTTGGGGTTTTTGGGTTTTTTGGGGTGGAGATTTTTAGGATTTCGGGTTTGGGGTTTTTGGGGTTTGGAGTTTTTGGGGTTTGGGGTTTTGGCTGGGATTTTTTGTTTTTTGAGCTTGCGGAATGGGATTTTTTGGGGGACTTTTTGGGGATTTTTTTGGGATTTTTTGGGGTTTTTGGGGGGTTTTTTGGGGGAATTTTTTCGGGGATTTGTTTGGGATTTTTTGGGGATTTTTTCGGGGTTTTTTTGGGATTTTTTCGGGAATTTTTTCGGGGTTTTTTCGGGGTTTTTCTCACCTTGAAGAGCGGGTGCTGCGGTTTGGGGTTTCAGAACGGGATTTTGGGGTTTTTTGAGCTTTGGGAATGGGATTTTTTGGGGATTTTTGGGAATTTTTCGGGGATTTTTTTGGGTTTTTTTCGGGATTTTTTGGGGCTTTTGGGGGGTTTTTCTCACCTTGAAGAGCGGGCGCTGCGCTTTGGGGTTTCAGAATGGGATTTGTTTTTTGAGCTTGCAGAATGGGATTTTTTTGGGGGGGTTTTGGGATTTTTTGAGCTTGCGGAATGGGATTTTTTGGGGATTTTTTGGGGAATTTTTCGGGATTTTTGTGGGATTTTTTCGGGGTTTTTTCGGGGATTTTTTCGGGGATTTTTTTGGGATTTTTTGGGGGAATTTTTTCGGGGTTTTTTTGGGTTTTTGGGGTTACCTTGAAGAGCGGGTGCTAAGGTTTGGGGTTTCAGAATGGGATTTTTTTGTTTTTTGAGCTTTTGGAATGGGATTTTTTGGGGGATTTTTGGGAATTTTTCGGGGATTTTTTCGGGTTTTTTTCGGGATTTTTTGGGGTTTTTTTGGGGGATTTTTATCACCTTGAAGAGCGGGCGCTGCGCTTTGAGGTTTCAGAATGGGATTTGTTTTTTGAGCTTGCAGAATGGGATTTTTTTGGGGAGGTTTTGGGATTTTTTGAGCTTTGGGAATGGGATTTTTTTGGGGGGGTTTTGGGATTTTTTGAGCTTGCGGAATGGGATTTTTTGGGGATTTTTTGGGGAATTTTTCGGGATTTTTGTGGGATTTTTTCGGGGCTTTTTGGGGATTTTTTGGGGGATTTTTTCGGGGTTTTTCTCGGGGTTTTTTTGGGGGGTTTTTCTCACCTTGAAGAGCGGGTGCTGCGCTTTGGGGTTTCAGAATGGGATTTTTTTGGTTTTTGGGATTTTTTTGGGATTTTTTCGGGATTTTTTGGGGGATTTTTTCGGGTTTTTTTCGGGTATTTTTGGGGGTTTTTTCGGGATTTTTTTTGGGATTTTTTTCGGGGTTTTTTGGGGGAATTTTTTCGGGGTTTTTTTGGGGGGATTTTTTGGGGGAAATTTTTTGGGGATTTTTTCGGGGTTTTTTTGGGGGGTTTTCCGGGATTTTTTTGGGGGATTTTTTCGGGGTTTTTTGGGAATTTTTCGGGGGTTTTTTCGGGGTTTTTTGGGATTTTTTGGGGGATTTTTGGGGGATATTTTCGGGATTTTTTTGGGGATTTTTCGGGGTTTTTTTGGGGTTTTTTGGGGGAATTTTTCGGGATTTTTTCGGGGCTTTTTGGGGATTTTTTTGGGGATTTTTTTGGGAATTTTTTCGGGGATTTTTTTCTGTTTTTTTCTCACCTTGAAGAGCGGGTGCTGGGGCGGCAGCTGCCGGAGCGTGGCCAGGGCGAACACCTCCCCCAGCAGGTGAGCGCGCAGCAGGTGCGTCAGCCCCTCGTGCACGTGGAACTCGGAGCTGCGCACCCAGGCCTTGGCCAGCGCCCAGAGCCACGGCGGGTCCTGGGGCACGAACACCGGGGACGCGGGGCCAGGGTGCTGAGAGAGCTGGGAACCCCAAAAATGGTCAGAGAAACCCCAAACAATCACCCCAAAACCCTCACAGGAACCCCAAAATCCTCCCAGGGCCCAGAGCCAGGGCGGGTCCTGGGGCACGAACACCGGGGACGCGGGGCCGGGCTGCTGGGACAGCTGGGAACCCCAAAAATGGGCACAGGAACCCCAAAAATGGGCACAGGAACCCCAAAAATGGTCAGAAAGGACACCCCAAAATGGGCACAGGAACCCCAAACAATCACCCCAAAAATGGGCACAGGAACCCCAAAAATGGTCAGAAAGGACACCCCAAGATGGGCACAGGAACCCCAAACAATCACCCCAAAAATGGGCACAGGAACCCCAAACAATCACCCCAAAAATGGGCACAGAAACCCCAAAAATGGTCAGAAAGGACACCCCAAAATGGGCACAGGAACCCCAAACAATCACCCCAAAAATGGGCACAGGAACCCCAAACAATCACCCCAAAATGGGCACAGAAACCCCAAAAATGGTCAGAAAGGACACCCCAAAATGGGCACAGGAACCCCAAAAATGGTCAGAAAGGACACCCCAAAAAGGGGCACAGGAAGCCCAAAAATGGTCAGAGAAACCCCAAAAATGGGCACAGGAACCCCAAAAATGGTGAGAGGAACCCAAAAAATGGTCAGAAAGGACACCCCAAAACCCTCACAGGCACCCCAAAAATGGTCAGAAAGGACACCCCAAAAATGGTCAGAAAGGACACCCCAAAAATGGTCAGAGAAACCCCAAAAATGGTCAGAAAGGACACCCCAAAAATGGTCAGAGAAACCCCAAAAATGGGCACAGGAACCCCAAAATCCTCCCAGCGCCCAGAGCCACGGCGGGTCCTGGGGCACGAACACCGGGGACGCGGGGCCGGGCTGCTGGGACAGCTGGGAACCCCAAAAATGGTCAGAGGAACCCCAAAAATGGGCACAGGAACCCCAAAAACGGGCACAGGAACCCCAAAAATGGGCACAGGAACCCCAAACAATCACCCCAAAACCCTCACAGCAACCCCAAAACCATCACAGAAACCCCAAAAATGGTCAGAGGAACCCCAAAAACCGTCAGAAAGGGCACCCCAAAAACGGGCACAGGAACCCCAAAAATGGTCAGAAAGGACACCCCAAAACCCTCACAGGAACCCCAAAAATGGTCAGAAAGGACACCCCAAAAATGGTCAGAGGAACCCCAAAAACGGGCACAGGAATGCCAAAAATGGGCACAGGAACCCCAAACAATCACCCCAAAACTGTCACAAACTGTCAATGAGAACCCGAAATTTTTGTACCCCAAAAGGGCCAAAGGGACCCCAAAAATGGTCAGAGAAACCCCAAAAATGGTCAGAAAGGACACCCCAAAAATGGGCACAGGAACCCCAAAAATGGTCAGAAAGGACACCCTAAAAATGGTCAGAGGAACCCCAAAAATGGGCACAGGAACCCCAAAATCCTCCCAGGGCCCAGAGCCAGGGCGGGTCCTGGGGCACGAACACCGGGGACGCGGGGCCGGGCTGCTGAGAGAGCTGGGAACCCCAAAAATGGGCAGAGAAATCCCAAACAATCACCCCAAAACCATCACAGGAACCCCAAAAGTGGTCAGAGAAACCCCAAAAATGGGCACAAAAACCCCAAACAATCACCCCAAAACCCTCACAGGAACCCCGAAACCCTCACAGGAACCCCAAAAATGGTCAGAGGAACCCCAAAATGGTCAGAAAGGACTCCCCAAAAACGGGCACAGAAACCCCAAAAATGGTCAAAGGGACCCCAAAAACGGTCAGAAAGGACACCCCAAAATGGGCACAGGAACCCCAAAAATGGTCAGAAAGGACACCCCAAAAACAGGCACAGAAACCCCAAAAATGGTCAGAGGAACCCCAAAAATGGTCAGAAAGGACACCCCAAAAATGGTCAGAGAAACCCCAAAAATGGTCAGAAAGGACTCCCCAAAAACGGGCACAGAAACCCCAAAAATGGTCAGAGGAACCCCAAAAATGGTCAAAAAGGACACCCCAAAACCGTCAGAAAGGACACCCCAAAAATGGGCACAGGAACCCCAAAATCCTCCCAGGGCCCAGAGCCAGGGCGGGTCCTGGGGCACGAACACCGGGGACGCGGGGCCGGGGTGCTGGGAGAGCTGGGGGACCCCAAAAACGGTCAGAGAAACCCCAAAAATGGGCACAGGAACCCCAAAAATGGTCAGAGGAACCCCAAACAATCACCCCAAAACCCTCACAGCAACCCCAAAACCATCACAGGAACCCCAAAAATGGTCAGAGGAACCCCAAAAATGGGCACAGAAACCCCAAACATGGGCACAGGAACCTCAAAAACGGGCACAGGAACCCCAAAAATGGTCAGAAAGGACACCCCAAAACCCTCACAGGCACCCCAAAAATGGTCAGAAAGGACACCCCAAAAACGGGCACAGGAACCCCAAAAACCGTCAGAAAGGACACCCCAAAACCCTCACAGGAACCCCAAAAATGGTCAGAAAGGACACCCCAAACAATCACCCCAAAATCCTCACAGGGACCCCAAATGGGCAGGGGAACCCAAAAGGGTCTGGGGAACCCCAAAAACGGGCACAGGAACCCAAAAAATGGGCACAGGAACCTCAAAAGGATGAAAGGGAACCCCAAAAATGGGCAGAGGAACCCCAAAAATGGGCACAGGAACCCCAAAAATGGTCAGAAAGGACACCCCAAAAATGGGCAGAGGAACCCCAAAAATGGTCAGAAAGGACTCCCCAAAAACGGGCACAGAAACCCCAAAAATGGTCAGAGGAACCCCAAAAATGGTCAAAAAGGACACCCCAAAACCGTCAGAAAGGACACCCCAAAAATGGGAACAGGAACCTCAAAAATGGTCAGAAAGGACACCCCAAAAATGGGCACAGGAACCCCAAAAATGGTCAGAGGAACCCCAAAATGGGCACAGGAACCCCAAAATCCTCCCAGCGCCCAGAGCCACGGCGGGTCCTGGGGCACGAACACCGGGGACGCGGGGCCGGGCTGCTGGGACAGCTGGGAACCCAAAAACGGTCAGAAAGGACACCCCAAAACCCTCACAGGAACCCCAAAAATGGTCAGAGGAATCCCAAAAATGGTCAGAAAGGACTCCCCAAAAACGAGCACAGAAACCCCAAAAACGGGCACAGGAACCCCAAAAATGGTCAGAGAAACCCCAAACAATCACCCCAAAACCCTCACAGGCACCCCAAAAACCGTCAGAAAGGACACCCCAAAAACGGGCACAAAAACCCCAAAAATGGTCAGAAAGGACACCCCAAAAATGGGCACAGGAACCCCAAACAATCACCCCAAAACCCTCACAGGAACCCCGAAACCCTCACAGGAACCCCAAAAATGGTCAGAGGAACCCCAAAATGGTCAGAAAGGACTCCCCAAAAACGGGCACAGAAACCCCAAAAATGGTCAAAGGGACCCCAAAAACCGTCAGAAAGGGCACCCCAAAACCCTCACAGGAACCCCAAAATCCTCCCAGCGCCCAGAGCCACGGCGGGTCCTGGGGCACGAACACCGGGGACGAGGGGCCAGGCTGCTGGGAGAGCTGGGGACCCCAAAAATGGTCAGAGGAACCCCAAAAATGGTCAGAAAGGACACCCCAAAAATGGGCACAGGAACCCCAAAAATGGTCAGAAAGGACACCCCAAAAACGGGCACAGGAACCCCAAAAACGGGCACAGGCACCCCAAACAATCACCCCAAAACCGTCACAAACTGTCAGCGAGAACCCAAAATTTTCGTACCCCAAAAGGGTCAAAGGGACCCCAAAAGGGTCAGAGAAACCCCAAAAATGGGCACAGGAACCCCAAAAACGGGCACAGGAACCCCAAAAATGTCCCCCTCTGAGGATTTTTGGGGTTGGTTTTTGGGTTTGTGAGGTTTTTAGGGGGTTTTGGGGTCATTTTTAGGGGTTTTGGGGTCCCTTTTTGGGGTTTGGGGGGTTTTGGGGGTTGGTTTTTGAGGTTTTGGGGTCGGTTTTTGAGGTTTTTGGGGGTTTTGGGGTCGGTTTTGGGGGTTTTTAGGGTCCCTTTTGGGAGTTTTTGGGGTCGGTTTTTAGGGTTTTTGGGGTCCCTTTTTGGGGTTTTTGGGGTTTTGGGGGTTGGTTTTTGGGGTCATTTTTAGGGTTTTTGGCGTCGGTTTTTGGGGTTTTTGGGGTCCCTTTTTGGGGTTTTGGGGCTCAGTTTTTGAGGTTTCTGGGGTCCCTTTTTGGGGTTTTTGGGGTTTCTGGGGTCCCTTTTCGGGGTTTTTGGGGTCGGTTTTGGGGGTTTTTGGGGTGGGTTTTTCAGGTTTTTGGGGTTTTTGGCGTCCCTTTTTGAGGTTTTTGGGGTTTTTGGGGTGGGTTTTTGGGGTTTCTGGGGTGGGTTTCTGGGGTTTTTGGGGTGGGTTTTTGGGGTTTCTGGGGTCGGTTTTTGGGGTTTTTGGGGTCAGTTTTTGAAGTTTTTGGGGTTTTGGGGTCGGTTTTTGAGGTTTTTGGGGTGTTTTTGGGGTTTCTGGCTCACCTGGATGGCCAGGGGCAGCATCTCTCCGTCGGGGCGCTGGTGCAGCAGGCACAGGGGGGCGGCCACGAAGGTGGGGCGCCCGTCGATGGTGGCCGTGGGGAGCCCCTCCAGCACCCCATAATCGGCCAGGTAGATGTTCCCTGCCTGGGGGGCACCCCGAAATCAGGGGGACCCCAAAAAAAACAAAATTCTGTGAAAAAAACCCAAAATTCTGCGAAAAAACCCCCAAATTCTGTGAAAAAAACCAAAATTTTGGGAGAAAACCCCAAATTTTGGGAGAAAACCCCAAATCCCAGCACCCCATAATCGGCCAGGTAAATGTTCCCTGCCTGGGGGGCACCCCGAAATCAGGGGGACCCCAAAGAAAACGAAATTCTGTGAAAAAAGCCAAGATTCTGCGAAAAAACCCCAAAATTCTGTGGTATTTTGGGTTTTTGGGATTTTGGGGTGGGTTTTGTGGATTTTAGGGTGGGTTTTATGGATTTTGGGGTGGTTTTTATGGATTTTGGGGTGCATTTCATGGATTTTGGGGTGGTTTTTTGTGTCCCTCACCTCCATCTCGCGCTGCAGGTCCGTCCCTGTCCCCAGGCTCAGGGCCACCATGTCCCCGGTGACCGGGAACTCGGGGTGATTTTGGGGTTTTGACAATTTTGGGGTGGTTTCTATGGATTTTGGGGTGATTTTTATGGATTTTGGGGTGGTTTTTATGGATTTTGGGGTGGTTTCTATGGATTTGGGGGCGTGTTTTATGGATTTTGGGGTGGTTTTTGTGGATTTTGGGGTGTGTTTTATGGATTTTGGGGTGGTTTTTTGGGCATTCTAGGGTTTCTCACCTCCATCTCCCGCTGAGTTTGTTTGGGGTTTTTGGGGTGTTTATGGGGTTTTGATGATTTTGGAGTGACTTTTATGGATTTTAGGGTGGTTTTTATGGGTTTTGGGGTGTGTTTTATGGATTTTGGGGTGGTTTTTGGGTCCCTCATCTCCATCTCTCGCTGCAGGTCTGTCCCTGTCCCCAGGCTCGGTGCCACCACGTCCCCGGTGACCGGGATTTATGGATTTTGGGGTTTTGATGATTTTGGGCTATTTCGGGGCAGCTTTTTGGGGGTTTTTCAGGGCAGTTTTTTGGGGTTTTTTTGGGGTTTTTCGGGTCCCTCACCTCCATCTCTCGCTGCAGGTCCGTCCCTGTCCCCAGGCTCGGTGCCACCATGTCCCCGGTGACCGGGAAGTTGGGGATGGTTTTTTTATGGGATTTTGGGGTTTGTATTTGGGGGTTTTGATGAATTTGGGGTATTTCGGGGCAGGTTTTTGGGCTATTTTGGGGCAGTTTTTTGGGGTTTTTGGGGGCAGTTTTTTGGGGTTTTTTTGGGGTTTTTCGGGTCCCTCACCTCCATCTCCCGCTGCAGGTCCGTCCCTGTCCCCAGGGTCGGTGCCACCATGGGAAGTTGGGGTGATTTTGGGGTTTTGATGATTTTGGGCTATTTCGGGGCAGTTTTTTGGGGTTTTTTTGGGGTTTTCGGGTCCCTCACCTCCATCTCTCGCTGCAGGTCCGTCCCTGTCCCCAGGGTCGGTGCCACCATGTCCCCGGTGACCGGGATTTATGGATTTTGGGGTTTTGATGATTTTGGGGTATTTTGGGGCAGCTTTTTGGGTTTCTTTGGGGCAGTTTTTTGGGGTTTTTTTGGGGTTTTTGGGTCCCTCACCTCCATTTCCTGGCTCAGGTCCGTCCCTGTCCCCAGGGTCGGTGCCACCATGGGGAGTTGGGGTGATTTTGGGGTTTTGATGATTTTGGGTTTTTTGGGGCAGTTTTTTGGGGTTTTTTTTGGGTTTTTGGTGTCCCTCACCTCCATCTCCCGCTGCAGGTCCGTCCCTGTCCCCAGGCTCGGGGCCACCATGTCCCCGGTGACCGGGATTTATGGATTTTTGGGGTTTTGATGATTTTGGGGTATTTCGGGGCAGTTTTTTGGGGTATTTTGGGGCAGCTTTTTGGGGTTTTTTTGGGGTTTTTTTGGGGTTTTTGGGTCCCTCACCTCCATCTCCCGCTGCAGGTCCGTCCCTGTCCCCAGGCTCGGGGCCACCATGTCCCCGGTGACCGGGAAGTTGGGGGGCAGGCGGCGGCAGCGGCGCAGCAGGACGGGGTTCACCCCGCTCAGGAACTGCTCCCCGAAAAACGCGTCCGACTGCCAGTGCCGCACCACGTACTCTGGGGACAGCGTGGGGGACAGTGGGGACAGCGTTGGGGACATTGGGGACATTGGGGATGTTGGGGATGTTGGGGACATTGGGGGGATTGGGGACATTGGGGACATTGGGGGGATTTTGTCCCCAATGTCCCCACTGTCCCCACTGTCCCCTCAGTGTCCCCCAATCCCCCCAATGTCCCCAATCCCATTTTTTCCCAATTTTCCCCCATTTTTCCCAATGTCCCTCAGCATCCCCAATGTCCCCAATCCCTCACAATCCCCCAATGTCCCCATTGATGTCCCCAGTGTCCCCAATCCTCCCCAATGTCCCCAACACCCCCAATGTCCCCAAATGTCCCAATCCTCCCCAATATCCCCAATGTCCCCCCAATGTCCCCAATGTCCCCTCAGTGTCCCCCAATCCCCCCAATGTCCCCAATCCCATTTTTTCCCAATTTTCCCCCATTTTTCCCAATATCCCCAAATCCCCCAATCCTCCCCAATGTCCCCAAAACCCCCAATGTCCCCATTGTCCCCAATGTCCCCAATATCCCCAATGTCCCCACGGTCCCCATTGTCCCCAATGTCCCCAATTCCCCCAATGTCCCCAATGTCCCCATTGTCCCCAATGTCCCCAGTGCCCCCAATGTCCCCAATGTCCCCATTGATGTCCCCAATGTCCCCCAGTGGCCCCAATGTCCCCACTGTCCCCCATGTCCCCATTAATGCCCCCAACAGCCCAATCCCCCGATGTCCCCAATGTCCCCACTGTCCCCAATGTCCCCAATGTCCCCACTGTCCCCACTGTCCCCAATCCCCCAATCCCCCCACTGTCCCCAATGTCCCCAATGTCCCCAGGTGTCCCCCAATGTCCCCAATCCCCCAATGTCAACAATATCCGCAATCCTCCCCAATGTCCCCAACGTCCCCAGTGTCCCCACTGTCCCCAATGTCCCCACTGTCCCCATTGTCCCCAATGTCCCCAGTGCCCCCAATGTCCCCAATCCCCCCAATGTCCCCCAATGTCCACACTGTCCCCAGTGTCCCCAGTGTCCCCGCGGGTGTCCCCACCGGTGACGGGCGTGTGGAAGCAGCGGAACACTCGCGTCATCGCCTCCACGCTGGGCCACGAGCAGGGCCTGGCCAGGAACCCGCGGAGCTTGGCCTCCAGGTTCCTGGGGACACCAATGGGGACAGCGGGGACATCAATGGGGACACTGGGCGACATTGGGGGGATTGGGGACATTGGGGGGATTGGGGACATTGGGGACATTGGGGGATTGAGGACACACTGGGGACACTGGGGGGATTTGGGACATTTGAGGACACTGGGGACAATGGGAACCGTGGAGACATTGGGGGGATTGGGGACAATGGGGACATTGGGGACAATGGGGGGATTGGGGACACATTGGGAACACTGGGGACATTGGGGGGATTTGGAACATTTGGGGACATTGGGGACAATGGGAACCGTGGGGACATTGAGGGGATTGGGGGCATTGGGGACAATGGGGACATTGGGGACAAATGGGGACCGTGGGGACATTGGGGACAATGGGGACATTGGGGGGATTGGGGACATTGGGGGCGTTGGGGACATTGGGGGATTGGGGACCGTGGGGACATTGGGGACATTGGGGACATTGGGGACATTGGGGGATTGAGGACACACTGGGGACACTGGGGGGATTTGGGACATTTGAGGACATTGGGGACAATGGGAACCGTGGAGACATTGGGGGGATTGGGGGCATTGGGGACATTGGGGACATTGGGGACAAATGGGGACCGTGGGGACATTGGGGACATTGGGGGCTGTCGTGGGTTGACAGCCTTTATCCCAATATCGTGCGCTGTGTCTGGCAGGTGGTCAGTGGTCAGCAGTCAGTCCATGGTTATTCAGTGGTCACTCAGGGGTCACTCAGTGGTCACTCAGGGGTCAGTGGTCACTCAGGGGTCACTCAGTGGTCACTCAGGGGTCAGTGGTCACTCAGTGGTCACTCAGTGGTCACTCAGGGGTCAGTGGTCACTCAGGGGTCACTCAGTGGTCACTCAGGGGTCAGTGGTCACTCAGTGGTCACTCAGTGGTCACTCAGTGGTCACTCAGGGGTCAGTGGTCACTCACGCGGCGCTCCCTCTCAGGTAGAAGGCCGAGGCCTTGGCCCAGCTGTAGCTCAGGTCAGGGGTGGATCAGGGTGGGTCAGGGTGGGTCAGTGGTCACTCAGGGATGGTCAGTGGTCACTCAGGGGTCAGTGGTCAGTCCATGGTCACTCAGTGGTCACTCAGTGGTCACTCAGGGTCACTCACGCGGCGCTCCCTCTCAGGTAGAAGGCCGAGGCCTTGGCCCAGCTGTAGCTCAGGTCAGGGTGGGTCAGGGTGGGTCAGTGGTCAGTCAGGGATGGTCAGTGGTCACTCAGTGGTCACTCAGGGTGGGTCAGTGGTCACTCAGCGGTCAGTGGTCACTCAGGGGTCACTCAGGGGTCACTCAGGGATGGTCAGTGGTTACTCAGGGGTCACTGGTCACTCAGTGGTCAGTCAGGGATGGTCAGTGGTCACTCAGGGGTCAGTGGTCACTCAGGGTCACTCAGTGGTCACTCAGGGGTCACTCAGGGTCACTCAGTGGTCACTCAGGGTGGGTCAGTGGTCACTCAATGGTCACTCAGTGGTCACTCAGTGGTCACTCAGGGATGGTCAGTGGTCACTCAGTGGTCACTCAGTGGTCACTCAGGGTCACTCAGTGGTCACTGGTCAGTCCATGGTCACTCAGGGTCACTCAGGGTCACTCAGTGGTCACTCAGTGGTCACTCAGGGTCACTCACGCGGCGCTCCCTCTCAGGTAGAAGGCCGAGGCCTTGGCCCAGCTGTAGCTCAGGTCGGGGTGGGTCAGGGATGGTCAGTGGTCACTCAGGGATGGTCAGTGGTCACTCAGGTGTCACTGGTCAGTCCATGGTCACTCAGTGGTCACTCAGGGTCACTCACGCGGCGCTCCCTCTCAGGTAGAAGGCCGAGGCCTTGGCCCAGCTGTAGCTCAGGTCGGGGTGGGTCAGGGTGGGTCAGGGATGGTCAGGGGTCACTCAGGTGTCATTGGTCATTCAGTGGTCACTCAGGGTCACTCAGGTGTCACTGGTCAGTCCATGGTCACTCAGTGGTCACTCAGTGGTCACTCAGTGGTCACTCAGGGTCACTCAGGGTCACTCAGTGGTCACTCAGGGGTCACTCAGGGTCACTCACGCGGCGCTCCCTCTCAGGTAGAAGGCCGAGGCCTTGGCCCAGCTGTAGCTCAGGTCGGGGTTGGTCAGTGTGGGTCAGGGATGGTCAGTGGTCACTCAGGTGTCACTGGTCAGTCCATGGTCACTCAGGGATGGTCAGTGGTCACTCAGGTGTCACTGGTCAGTCCATGGTCACTCAGGGATGGTCAGTGGTCACTCAGGTGTCACTGGTCAGTCCATGGTCACTCAGGGGTCAGTGGTCACTCAGGGTGGGTCAGGGTGGGTCAGTGGTCACTCAGGGGTCAGTGGTCACTCAGTGGTCACTCAGGGATGGTCAGTGGTCACTCAGTGGTCACTCAGGGTCACTCAGTGGTCACTCAGGGTCACTCACGCGGCGCTCCCTCTCAGGTAGAAGGCCGAGGCCTTGGCCCAGCTGTTGCTCAGGTCAGGGTGGGTCAGGGATGGTCAGGGGTCACTCAGGTGTCACTGGTCAGTCCATGGTCACTCAGTGGTCACTCAGGGTGGGTCAGTGGTCACTCAGGGTCACTCAGTGGTCACTCAGGGTCACTCACGCGGCGCTCCCCCGCAGGTAGAAGGCCGAGGCCTTGGCCCAGCTGTAGCTCAGGTCAGGGTGGGTCAGGGTGGGTCAGTGGTCACTCAGGGATGGTCAGGGGTCACTCAGGGGTCAGTGATCAGTCCATGGTCACTCAGTGGTCACTCAGGGGTCAGTGGTCAGTCCATGGTCACTCAGTGGTCACTCAGTGGTCACTCAGGGGTCACTCAGGGGTCAGTGGTCACTCACGCGGCGCTCCCTCTCAGGTAGAAGGCCGAGGCCTTGGCCCAGCTGTAGCTCAGGTCGGGGTGGGTCAGGGTGGGTCAGGGTGGGTCAGTGGTCACTCAGGGTCACTCAGGTGTCACTGGTCAGTCCATGGTCACTCAGTGGTCACTCAGGGTCACTCAGTGGTCAGTCCATGGTCACTCAGTGGTCACTCAGGGTCACTCAGGGTCACTCAGGGATGGTCAGTGGTCACTCACGCGGCGCTCCCTCTCAGGTAGAAGGCCGAGGCCTTGGCCCAGCTGTAGCTCAGGTCGGGGTGGGTCAGGGTGGGTCAGTGGTCACTCAGGGATGGTCAGTGGTCACTCAGTGGTCACTCAGGTGTCATTGGTCAGTCCATGGTCACTCAGTGGTCAGTCCATGGTCACTCAGGGTCACTCAGTGGTCAGTCCATGGTCACTCAGGGTCACTCACGCGGCGCTCCCTCTCAGGTAGAAGGCCGAGGCCTTGGCCCAGCTGTAGCTCAGGTCGGGGTGGGTCAGGGTGGGTCAGGGGTCACTCAGGGATGGTCAGTGGTCACTCAGGGTCACTCAGTGGTCACTCAGTGGTCACTCAGTGGTCACTCAGGGATGGTCAGTGGTCACTCAGGGGTCAGTGGTCACTCACGCGGCGCTCCCTCTCAGGTAGAAGGCCGAGGCCTTGGCCCAGCTGTAGCTCAGGTCAGGGTGGGTCAGGGTGGGTCAGTGGTCACTCAGGGGTCAGTGGTCAGTCCACGGTCACTCAGTGGTCACTCAGGGATGGTCAGTGGTCACTCAGGGGTCAGTGGTCACTCACGCGGCGCTCCCTCTCAGGTAGAAGGCCGAGGCCTTGGCCCAGCTGTAGCTCAGGTCAGGGTGGGTCAGGGTGGGTCAGTGGTCACTCAGGGGTCAGTGGTCAGTCCACGGTCACTCAGTGGTCACTCAGGGATGGTCAGTGGTCACTCAGGGGTCAGTGGTCACTCACGCGGCGCTCCCTCTCAGGTAGAAGGCCGAGGCCTTGGCCCAGCTGTAGCTCAGGTCGGGGTCCAGCGGCGTCCCCAGGGGCAGCGCCCAGGGCAGCCCGGGGGCAAACGGGGCCAGCCTGGCACAGGGACAGAGAGACACACCTGAGTGCACCTGGGCACACCTGGGATACACCGATACACCTGGGATACACACCTGGGATACACTGACACACCTGGGATACACCTGGGATACACACCTGGGATACACACCTGGGATACACACCTGGGCACACCTGGGATACACTGACACACCTGGGATACACACCTGGGACAGACACACCTGGGATACACACCTGGGCACACACCTGGGCACACACCTGGGACAGACACACAGACACACCTGGGATACACACCTGGGATACACCTGGGATACACCTGGGATACACACCTGGGATACACACCTGGGACAGACACATGGACACACCTGGGACAGACACACCTGGGATACACACCTGGGACAGACACACGGACACACCTGGGATACACCTGGGATACACACACCTGGGACAGACACACCTGGGATACACAGACACACCTGGGCACACACCTGGGATACACCTGGGATACACACCTGGGACAGACACACCTGGGATACACACCTGGGACAGACACACGGACACACCTGGGATACACCTGGGATACACACACCTGGGACAGACACACCTGGGATACACAGACACACCTGGGCACACCTGGGATACACCTGGGACAAACACACCTGGGACAGACACACGGACACACCTGGGATACACACCTGAGTGCACCTGGGGTACACACCTGGGACAGACACACCTGGGACAGACACACCTGGGATACACACCTGGGATACACACCTGGGCACACCTGGGATACACTGACACACTTGGGACAGACACACAGACACACCTGAGTGCACCTGAGCACACCTGGGCACACACACACACACCTGGCAGTGCCACACACACACCTGAGGGTGTCACACACTCACACCTGGCAGTGTCACACTCACACCTGGCAGTGTCACACACACCTGTGCTCACCTGTACCGCCGCCGCTGCTGCACCAGGTGTGTCACACACACACACACACACACCTGAGGGTGTCACACACACCTGGCAGTGTCACACACACACCTGGCAGTGTCACACACACACACACACACACCTGTGCTCACCTGTACCGCCGCCGCTGCTGCACCAGGTGTGTCACACACACACACACACACCTGAGGGTGTCACACACACCTGGCAGTGTCACACACACACCTGGCAGTGTCACACACACACCTGAGGGTGTCACACACTCACACCTGGCAGTGTCACACACACCTGTGCTCACCTGTACCGCCGCCGCTGCTGCACCAGGTGTGTCACACACACACACACACCTGGCAGTGCCACTCACACCTGTGCTCACCTGTACCGCCGCCGCTGCTGCACCAGGTGTGTCACACACACACCTGGCAGTGTCACACACACACCTGTGCTCACCTGTACCGCCGCCGCTGCTGCACCAGGTGTCTGCGGCGCTGTCTCTGCAGCCGCGGGTGTCGCTCCATGGCCGGCGTGGTGGCTGCGGGGACACCGCGGCACAGCTGTGGCACAGGTGTGTCCCCAATGTCCCCAGGTGTGTCCCCAATGTCCCCAGGTGTGCCCACCTGTGCCCTCGGGCAGCTCCCAGGTGTCCCCAATGTCCCCAGGTGTGTCCCAGGTGTGTCCCAGGTGTGTCCCAGGTGTGTCCCCAATGTCCCCGATGTCCCCAGGTGTGTCCCAGGTGTGTCCCAAGTGTCCCCAGGTGTGTCCCCAATGTCCCCAGATGTACCCAGGTGTGTCCCCAATGTCCCCAGGTGTGTCCCAGGTGTGTCCCCAGGTGTCCCCAGGTGTGTCCCAGGTGTGTCCCCAATGTCCCCAGGTGTGTCCCAGGTGTGTCCCCAGGTGTGTCCCCAATGCCCCCAGGTGTCCCCAGGTGTGTCCCAGGTGTGTCCCCAATGTCCCCAGGTGTGTCCCAGGTGTGTCCCAGGTGTGTCCCAGGTGTCCCCAATGTCCCCAATGTCCCCAGGTGTGTCCCCAGGTGTGTCCCAGGTGTGTCCCAGGTGTGTCCCAGGTGTGTCCCCAGGTGTGTCCCAGGTGTGTCCCCAATGTCCCCAGGTGTGTCCCAGGTGTGTCCCAGGTGTGCCCCAATGTCCCCAGGTGTGTCCCAGGTGTGTCCCAGGTGTGTCCCCAATGTCCCCAGGTGTCCCCAGGTGTCCCAGGTGTGTCCCCAATGTCCCCAGGTGTGTCCCAGGTGTGTACCCAGGTGTCCCCAGGTGTGTCCCCAATGTCCCCAGGTGTCCCCAATGCCCCCAGGTGTGTGCCAGGTGTGTCCCCAGGTGTGTCCCAGGTGTGTCCCCAATGTCCCCAGGTGTGTCCCCAGGTGTGTCCCAGGTGTGTCCCAGGTGTGTCCCAGGTGTGTCCCCAATGTCCCCAATGTCCCCCAGGTGTGTCCCAGGTGTCCCCAGGTGTGTCCCCAATGTCCCCAGGTGTCCCCAATGCCCCCAGGTGTGTGCCAGGTGTGTCCCCAGGTGTCCCCAGGCGTGTCCCCAATGTCCCCAGGTGTGTCCCCAATGTCCCCAGGTGTCCCCAGGTGTGTGCCCAGATGTCCCAGGTGTGTCCCAGGTGTGTCCCAGGTGTGTCCCCAGGTGTGTCCCAGGTGTGTCCCCAATGTCCCCAGGTGTGTCCCAGGTGTGTCCCCAATGTCCCCAGGTGTGTCCCCAATGTCCACAATGTCCCAGGTGTGTCCCCAGGTGTGTCCCCAATGTCCCCAGGTGTCCCCAGGTGTGTCCCCAATGTCCCCAGGTGTCCCCAGGTGTGTGCCCAGATGTCCCAGGTGTGTCCCAGGTGTGTCCCAGGTGTGTCCCCAGGTGTGTCCCAGGTGTGTCCCCAATGTCCCCAGGTGTGTCCCAGGTGTGTCCCCAATGTCCCCAGGTGTGTCCCCAATGTCCACAATGTCCCAGGTGTGTCCCCAGGTGTGTCCCCAATGTCCCCAGGTGTCCCCAGGTGTGTCCCCAATGTCCCCAGGTGTGCCCAGGTGTGTCCCAGGTGTGTCCCCAATGTCCCCAGGTGTGTCCCAGGTGTGTCCCCAGGTGTGTCCCCAATGTCCCCAATGTCCCCAGGTGTACCCAGGTGTGTCCCCAATGCCCCCAGGTGTGTCCCCAATGTCCCCAATGTCCCCAGGTGTCCCCAGGTGTCCCCAATGTCCCCAGCTGTCCCAGGTGTGTCCCAGGTGTGTCCCCAATGTCCCCAGGTGTGTCCCAGGTGTCCCCAGATGTCCCCAATGTCCCCCAGGTGTGTCCCCAGGTGTGTCCCCAATGTCCCCAATGTCCCCCAGGTGTGTCCCCAGGTGTGTCCCCAATGTCCCCAGGTGTGTCCCAGGTGTGTCCCCAGGTGTGTCCCCAATGTCCCCAATGTCCCCAGGTGTGTCCCAGGTGTGTCTATGATGTCCCCAGGTGTGTCCCCAATGTCCCCAGGTGTGTCCCAGGTGTGTCCCAGGTGTCCCCAATGTCCCCAGGTGTGTCCCCAATGTCCCCAGGTGTGTCCCAGGTGTACCCAGGTGTGTCCCCAATGTCCTCAGGTGTGTCCCCAATGCCCCCAGGTTTCCCCAGGTGTGTCCCTGGTGTGTCCCCAATGTCCCCAATGTCCCCAATGTCCCCAGGTGTGTCCCCACCTGTGCCCTCGGGCAGCTCCCAGGTGCCGAACCCCTCCAGCCATCGATAGCACGGGAAGTGGAAGGGGCCCAGGTGAGTGACGTCATCGGGGTCACCTGCGGGGACACGGGGTCACCTGTGGGTGACGTCACCTGTGCTGGCACAGGGGTGTGATGTCACCCGTACTGGCACAGGTGTGTGATGTCACCTGTACTGGCACAGGTGTCACCTGGGGGGCTGATGCCACCTGTGCCCTCAGTGTCACCTGTGCCATCAGTGTCACCCGTAGGGGTGACATCACCCGTGCCCTCAGTGTCACCTGTGCCCTCACCTTCACTGTCATCACCGATGTCACCTGTGCCATCACAGTGTCACCTGTGCCATCACAGTGTCACCTGTGCCCTCAGTGTCACCTGTGCCCTCAGTGTCACCTGTGCCCTCAGTGCCACCTGTGCCATCACAGTGTCACCTGTGCCATCACAGTGTCACCTGTGCCCTCAGTGTCACCTGTACCCTCAGTGTCACCTGTACCCTCAGTGCCACCTGTGCCATCACAGTGTCACCTGTACCCTCAGTGTCACCTGTGCCCTCAGTGCCACCTGTGCCATCAGTGTCACCTGTGCCCTCAGTGCCACCTGTGCCCTCAGTGTCACCTGTGCCATCAGTGTCACCTGTAGGGGTGACATCACCTGTGCCCTCGGTGTCACCTGTGCCCTCAGTGCCACCTGTGCCATCACAGTGCCACCTGTGCCATCAGTGTCACCCGTGCCATCAGTGCCACCTGTGCCCTCAGTGTCACCTGTGCCATCAGTGCCACCTGTGCCATCAGTGCCACCTGTGCCATCACAGTGTCACCTGTGCCATCAGTGTCACCTGTGCCCTCACAGTGTCACCCGTGCCCTCACCTTCACTGTCATCACCGATGTCACCTGTGCCCTCAGTGCCACCTGTGCCCTCAGTGTCACCTGTGCCCTCAGGGTCACCTGTGCCCTCAGTGCCACCTGTGCCATCACAGTGTCACCTGTGCCCTCAGTGTCACCTGTGCCCTCAGGGTCACCTGTGCCCTCAGTGCCACCTGTGCCATCACAGTGTCACCTGTGCCCTCAGTGTCACCTGTGCCATCAGTGTCACCTGTGCCCTCAGTGTCACCTGTGCCCTCACAGTGTCACCTGTGCCCTCAGTGTCACCCGTGCCCTCACCTTCACCGTCATCACCGATGTCACCTGCGCCATCCTCCGGCTCCTCCTCCTCCTCTGGCTCCTCCTCCTCCGGCTCCTCCTCCAGGGTGTCACCTGTCTCCTCCTCGCTGTCACCTGTCCCCTCATCGTCACCTGTCCCCTCCTCCTCTTCCTCCTCCTCCTCCTCCTCCTCCTCCTCGCTGTCCTCGCTGTCCTCGCTGTCCCCAGCGCTGTCCTCGCTGTCCGAGGTGTCGGGGCTGTCCCCGGGTGTGTCCCCGGGCGTGTCCCCGGGCGTGTCCCCGCGCTGTCCCCACACGGTGACGCGCTCCAGGTACCAGGAGCTCTCGGGGAGGCCCCCGCAGGGCCCCTTGTGCACCTGGAGGAGCAGGAGGCGCCCCAGGGGGCGGGGGACGCGCACCTGGTACTCTGTCACCTGTGCGGGGACAAAAACGGTGTCACTGTGTCACCTGTGTCACCTGTGTCACTGTGTCACTGTCACTGTGTCACTGTCACTGTCACTGTGTCACTGTGCCACTGTCACTGTGCACCTGCAGGAGCAGGAGGCGCCCCAGGGGACGGGGGACGCGCACCTGGTACTCTGTCACCTGTGCGGGGACAAAAACAGTGTCATTGTGTCACCTGTGTCACTGTCATTGTGTCACCTGTGTCACTGTGTCACTGTCACTGTCACTGTGTCACCTGTGTCACCTGTGTCACCTGTGTCACTGTCACTGTGTCACTGTGTCACCTGTGTGACTGTGTCACCTGTATCATTGCCATTGGGTCACCTGTGTCACTGTCACTGTGTCACCTGTGTCACCTGTGCGACTGTCACTGTGTCACTGTCACTGTGTCACCTGTGTCACCTGTGTGAAAGCCATTGTGTCACCTGTGTGACTGTCATTGTGTCACCTGTGTCACCTGTGTCACTGTCACTGTCACTGTGTCACTGTCACTGTGTCACTGTCACTGTGTCACTGTCACTGTGCACCTGCAGGAGCAGGAGGCGCCCGAGGGGGCGGGGGACGCGCACCTGGTACTCTGTCACCTGTGCGGGGACAAAAACAGGGTCATTGTGTCACCTGTGTCACCTGTGTCACCTGTGTCACTGTCACTGTGTCACTGTCACTGTGTGACTATCACTGTGTCACTGTCACTGTCACTGTGTCACTGTCACTGTGTCACTGTCACTGTGCACCTGCAGGAGCAGGAGGCGCCCCAGGGGACGGGGGACGCGCACCTGGTACTCTGTCACCTGTGCGGGGACAAAAACAGTGTCACTGTGTCATTGTGTCACCTGCACCACCTGTGTGAATTGTGTGAATATCATGGTGTCACCTGTGCAACTGTCATTGTGTCACCTGTGTCACCTGTATGAATGCCATTGTGTCACCTGTGTCACCTGTGTCACCTGTGTGACCGTGTCACCTGTATCATTGCCATTGCGTCACCTGTTTCACTGCCATCGTGTCACCTGTGTCACTGCCACTGTGTCACCTGTGTCACTGTCACTGTGTCACTGTCACTGTGTCACCTGTGTCACCTGTGTGACTGTGTCACCTGTATCATTGCCATTGGGTCACCTGTGTCACTGTCACTGTGTTACCTGTGTGACTGTCATTGTGTCACCTGTGTGACTGTCATTGTGTCACCTGTGTCACCTGTGTGAATGCCATTGCCATTGTGTTACTTGTGTGACTGTCATTGTGTCACCTGTGTCACTGCCATCGTGTCACCTGTGTCACTGTCACTGTGTCACCTGTGTCACCTGTGTGAAAGCCATTGTGTCACCTGTGTGACTGTCATTGTGTCGCCTGTGCCACCTGTGTCACTGTCACTGTCGCTGTGTCACCTGTGTCACTGTCACTGTGTCACTGTCACTGTGTCACTGTCACTGTGCACCTGGAGGAGCAGGAGGCGCCCCAGGGGACGGGGGACGCACACCTGGAACTGTGTCACCTGTGCGGGGACAACACTGTGTCACCTGTGCCACCATTGTCACCATGACTGTGCCACCATGGCTGTGTCACCATTGCTGTGTCACCGTTGTCACCATGGCTGTGTCACCACTGCAGTGTCACCATTGCCACCTTTGCTATGCCACCATTGTCACCATGGCTGTGCCACCATTGTCACCGTTGCCACCATGGCTGTGTCACCATGGCTGTGTCACCATGGCTGTGTCACCACTGTCACCATGGCTGTGTCACCATGGCTGTGTCACCATTGTCACCATCGCTGTCAGCATCACCAGGCCATCGTTGTCACCACAGCTGTGCCACCATTGCAGTGTCACCGTTGTCACCTCTGCAGTGTCACCATTGCCACCATTGCAGTGTCACCGTTGCCACCATGGCTGTGTCGTCATTGTCACCTTCGCTGTGTCACCGTTGTCACCACGGCTGTGCCACCATTGTCACCTTTGCTGTGCCACCGTTGCCACCATTGCAGTGTCACTGTTGTCACCTTTGCTGTGCCACCATTGCCACCATTGCAGTGTCACTGTTGTCACCTTTGCTGTGTCACCGCTGCCACCATTGCAGTGTCGCTGTTGTCACCTTTGCTGTGCCACCATTGCCACCATTGCAGTGTCACTGTTGTCACCTTCGCTGTGTCACCGCTGCCACCATTGCGGTGTCATTGTTGTCACCTTCGCTGTGTCACCGCTGCCACCATTGCAGTGTCATTGTTGTCACCTTCGCTGTGTCACCGCTGCCACCACCACCAGGCCACCGTCACCACCGTGCCAGCGCTGTCACCTCGCCGTGCCACCACCGCCACCGTGCCACTGCCACCACCGACACCTCTGGGGAACAATGTCACCGTTGTCACCGTTATTGTCACTGTGTCACCACTGCCACCATCTCTGTGTCACCATGGTCACCTCCATTATGTCACCATTGTCACCTCCATTGAGCCACCATTGTCACCATTGTCACCATCCCGGTGCCACCACTGTCACCATTGCTGCGTCACCATTGTGTCACCATCGTCACCTCCATTGTGTCACCATTGTCACCATCACTGTGTCACCATCGTCACCTCCATTGTGTCCCCATTGCCACCACCTCTGTGTCACCATTGTCACCATCGCTGTGTCACCACTGTATCACCATTGTCACCTCCATTTTGTCCCCTCCATTGTGTCATCATTGTCACCGCCATTGTGTCACCATCGTCACCGCCATTGTGTCACCCTTGTCACCTCCATTGTGTCACCATTGTCACCATCATTGTCACCTCCATTGTGTCACCATTGTCACCATGATTGTGTCACCATTGTCACCACTGTCACCTCCATTTTGTCCCCTCTTTTGTGTCATCATTGTCACCCCCACTATGTCACCATTGCCACCATTGCTGTGTCACCATTGTCACCTCCATTGTGTCACTACTGTCACCGCCATTGTGTCACCATTGTCCCCATGGCTGTGTCACCATTGTCACCAATGTCACTGCCAGAGTGTCACCATCACTGTGTCCCCATTGTCACCTCTATTGTGTCACTACTGTCACCGCCATTGTGTCACCATTATCACCAATGTCACTGCCAGAGTGTCACCATCACTGTGTCACCATTGTGACCTCTATTGTGTCACCACTGTCACCATCATTGTGTCACCATCGTCACCTCCACTGAGCCACCATTGTCACCATCCCTGTGCCACCACTGTCACCATTGCTGCATCACCATTGTCACCTCCATTGTCACCATCATTGTGTCACCACTGTCACCTCCACTGTGTCACCATTGTCACCATCACTGTGTCACCATTGTCACCATCACTGTGTCACCACTGTCACCTCCATTGTGTCACCATTGTCACCATTGCTGTGTCACCACTGTATCACCATTGTCACCTCCATTGTGTCACCATTGTCACCTCCATTGTGTCACCATTGTCACCATCATTGTGTCACCGTTGTCACTGTCGCTGTGTCACCATTGTCACCTCCATTGTGTCACCATTGTCACCATCACTGTGTCACCATCGTCACCTCCATTGTGTCACCATTGTCATCATCACTGTGTCACCATTGTCACCATTGTGACCTCCATTGTGTCACCATTGTCACCGCCATTTTGTCCCCTCCATTGTGTCACCATTGTCACCTCCATTTTGTCCCCTCTATTGCGTCACCATTGTCACCTCCATTGTGTCACCATTGTCACCTCCATTTTGTCCCCTCCATTTTGTCCTCTCCATTGTGTCACCGCCATTTTGTTCCCTCCATTTTGTCACCGCTGCCACCCCCGCCGTGTCCCCATTGTCCCCTGCCCCGCCCGGCCGTGGCGGCGCCACCCTCGTGTCCCCATCGTGTCCCCATCGTGTCCCCAGGGCCACCCACGCGCTGTCACCTGGCCCGGCCACGCCCTGGCTGCCACCTCTGCAGTGTCACCTGCTGTCCCCTCCCCCCCCTCCAGCCCCTTTTTGGGGACATTTGGGGACATTTGGGGACACCCAGGGTTCTTCTGGGGGGGGAAGGTTGGGACATAGAGCCCCCCACAAATGTCCCCAAAATGTCCAAAAATGTCCCTAAACCCCCCCAAAATGTCCTCAAATCCCCCCAATCACCCCTAAGTCCCCCCCAAATGTCCCCAAAATGTCCCCAAATCCCCCCAAATGTCCCCTAAATGTCTTCAGACCCCCTCAAATGCCCCACAAATGTCCCCAAATATGCCCAAAATGTCCCCAAATCCCCCCCAAATGTCCCCAAACTCCCTCAAATGTCTCCAAACCGCCCCAAGTGTCCCCAAATTCCCCCCAATCACCTCTAAACCCCTTGAAATGTCCCCTAAAGTCCCCAAATGTCCCACAAACGTCCCTAAATCTCCCTCAAGTGTCCCCAAATCCCCCCCAAAATGTCCCCAAAACGCCCCCAAATCCCCCAAATCGTCCCTAAACCCCCCAAATTCCCCAAATCGTCCCTAAACCCCCCAAATTCCCCAAAGTGTCCCCAAATCCCCCCCAAATGTCCCCAAATCCCCCCCAAAATGTCCCCAAAATGCCCCCAAATCTCCCAAATCGTCCCTAAACCCCCCAAATTCCTCAAAGTGTCCCCAAATCCCCCCCAAATGTCCCCAAATCCCCCCCAAAATGCCCCTAAATGTCCCCAAATCCCCCCAGATGTGCCCCGAACCCCCTCAAATGTCGCCAAAAATCCCCCGAGTCCCCCCCAAATGTCCCCAAATCCCCCCCGAATGTCCCCAAACGTCCCTAAATCCCCCTCAAGCGTTCCCAACCCCCCCAAATGTCCCCAAATCGCCCCCAAATGTCCCTAAATCCCCCCAAATGTGCCCAAATCCCCCCCAAGTGTCCCCAAATCCCTTGAAACGTCCCCTAAAGTCCCCAAATGTCCCCAGACCCCCTCAGCCCCCTCAGCCGCCCCCTCAGCCGCCCGCTCCCCTCGCTGTCTCTCACCGCCCCGCATTGGAAGTCGGGTCCCCAGCGGTCCAGCGCGGTCCTGGCGCTGCTGCCGCGGCTCCCCACGAGCGTCACGGCGATGGCGTCGCTGGTGCCGGCGCCGGGATCGCTCCCGGTGCGGACCCGCACCCGGTACGCGGCCATGGCAATGGCGGCGTCGCTCTCCCCTCACGGTGATTGACGCGGGGAGGAGCCAATGGCGGCGGGGCTCACGCGCCGCCCGGCCAATGAGAGCGCGGCGCGGTGAGGCGTGGCCAATGGCGGGGAAGCTGGGCGGGGATGGGCGGGGTTAAGACGTCACTTCCGCCTTCACTTCCGGCGGCGCTTCCGGGTGCGATGGACCCCGAGTTCGACGATGTGGTGGCGGTGGAGGATCTGATGGTGAGGCCACGCCCCCCTGTCCGCGAGTGAACACGCCCCCTTTTTCGGAAGCCACGCCCACCCCCGTGGACCCCCCCCGAGTGCCGCGAGCCCCCTCGGCCACGCCCCTTTTGCGGCCCCCGAAACCGCCCGGCTTGGCCACGCCCACTCGCCCTTCGCCTAGCCACGCCCCCTGTGTGACCACGCCCCTTTTCGTTGGGTGGTCACGCCCCCATCTGGGTTGGCCACGCCCCCCTCCGGGACCCCCGGGGGTCTTGGCTCGGGGGCTCCGCTCGGGTTTGGCCACGCCCATTTTGTGACCACGCCCTTCTGATAAGCCACGCCCACAAATCCCCTCCCAGTAACTCCCCAGTGCTCCCAGTAAGGGCCCAGGGACTCATCCCAGTGCTCCCAGTGCTCCCAGTAACCCCCAGGGACTCATCCCAGTGCTCCCAGTGCTCCCAGTAACCCCCAGGGACTCATCCCAGTGCTCCCAGTGCTCCCAGTAAGGGCCCAGTGACTCATCCCAGTACTCCCAGTGCTCCCAGTAACCCCCAGGGACTCATCCCAGTGCTCCCAGTATCCTCCCAGTGCCTTCCCAGTGCTCCCAGTAACCCCCAGTGCCTTCCCAGTTCCTTCCCAGTGCTCCCAGTAACCCCCAGTACCTTTCCAGTGTCCTCCCAGTGCTCCCAGTATCACCCAGTGCCATTCCCAGTGCTCCCAGTAACCCCCAGTACCTTTCCACTATCCTCCCAGTGCTCCCAGTATCACTCAGTGTTCCCAGTAAGTGCCCAGTAACTCCCCAGTGCTCCCAGTAACCCTTCCCAGTATCCTCCCAGTGCTCCCAGTAACCTCCCAGTGTTCCCAGTAACACCCAGTGACTCATCCCAGTGCTCCCAGTACCCCCCCAGTGCCTTCCCAGTGTTCCCAGTAACACCCAGTGACTCATCCCAGTGCTCCCAGTAACCCCCCAGTGCTCCCAGTAACCCCCAATTAGTTATCCCACTGTCCTCCCAGTGCTCCCAGTAACACCCAGTGACTCATCCCAGTGCTCCCAGTAACCCCCCAGTACCGCCCCACTGTCCTCCCAGTGTTCCCAGTAACACCCAGTGACTCATCCCAGTGCTCCCAATCACTCCCAGTATCTTCCCCAGTCACTCCCAGTGCTCCCAGTGCCATTCCCAGTGCTCCCAGTGCTCCCAGTAACACCCAGTGACTCATCCCAGTGCTCCCAGTAACACTCAGTGACTCATCCCAGTGCTCCCAGTGCCATTCCCAGTGCTCCCAGTAACACCCAGTGTCCTCCCAGTGCTCCCAGTATCCTCCTGGTGCCATTCCCAGTGCTCCCAGTGCCATTCCCAATGCTCCCAGTACCCTCCCAGTCACTCCCAGTGCCATTCCCAGTGCTCCCAGTAACACCCAGTGCCATTCCCAATGCTCCCAGTGTCCTCCCAGTGCTCCCAGTATCATCCAGTGCCATTCCCAGTGCTCCCAGTGTCCTCCCAGTGCTCCCAGTACCTTCCCAGTACCCACCCAGTGCACTCCCAGTACCCTCCCAGTGCCATTCCCAGTGCTCCCAGTCATTCCCAGTGCTCCCAGTACCCTCCCAGTACCCTCCCAGTCACTCCCAGTATCACCCAGTGCCATTCCCAGTGCTCCCAGTCATTCCCAGTGCTCCCAGTATCACCCAGTGCCATTCCCAGTGCTCCCAGTGCCCTCCCAGTGCTCCCAGTATCATCCCAGTGCCATTCCCAGTGCTCCCAGTACCCTCCCAGTCACTCCCAGTGCTCCCAGTATCACCCAGTGCCATTCCCAGTGCTCCCAGTGCTCTCCCAATGCTCCCAGTACCCTCCCAGTCACTCCCAGTATCACCCAGTGCCATTCCCAGTGCTCCCAGTAACCCCCCCAGTACCTTCCCACTACCCTCCCAGTGCCGTCCCAGTGCTCCCAGTAACCCCTCAGTGCCTTCCCAGTACCCTCCCGGTGCCATTCCCAGTGCTCCCAGTAACCCCCCAGTGCCTTCCCAGTGCCCTCCCAGTCACTCCCAGTGCTCCCAGTAAGGCGCCAGTGCCCTCCCAGTGCCATTCCCAGTGCTCCCAGTGCTCTCCCAGTGCCATTCCCAGTGCCATTCCCAGTGCTCCCAGTAACCCCTCAGTGCCTTCCCAGTACCCTCCCAGTCACTCCCAGTGCTCCCAGTATCACCCAGTGCCCTCCCAGTATCACCCAGTGCCCTCCCAATGCTCCCAGTACGCTCCCAGTCACTCCCAGTATCACCCAGTGCCATTCCCAGTGCTCCCAGTCACTCCCAGTATCACCCAGTGCCATTCCCAGTGCTCCCAGTACCCTCCCGGTGCCATTGCCAGTGCTCCCAGTGCTCCCAGTATCATCCCAGTGCCAGTCCCAATGCTCCCAGTGCCCTCCCGGTGCCATTCCCAGTGCTCCCAGTCACTCCCAGTATCACCCAGTGCCATTCCCAGTGCTCCCAGTCATTCCCAGTGCTCCCAGTATCATCCCAGTGCCATTCCCAATGCTCCCAGTACCCTCCCGGTGCCATTCCCAGTGCTCCCAGTATCACCCAGTGCCATTCCCAGTGCTCCCAGTATCATCCCAGTGCCATTCCCAATGCTCCCAGTACCCTCCCGGTGCCATTCCCAGTCACTCCCAGTATCACCCAGTGCCATTCCCAATGCTCCCAGTATCACCCAGTGCCATTCCCAGTGCTCCCAGTCCCCCCCCCCCCCCATCCCTCGTCTCGTTCTGCGCAGGCGCTGGAGCGGCGCTACGCGGCCGAGCTCCAGCAGGGGGCGCCGTCCCGGCAGTGCCGCTTCGAGTACGGCTGGGGCCTGGTGCGGAGCCGGTACCGGGAGGACACGGCCCGAGGGGTGGCGCTGCTCTCCGGTGAGGGGCGGGGCTTACACAGGGGGCGGGGCCTGCTCCGGTACCGGGAGGACACGGCCCGAGGGGTGGCGCTGCTCTCCGGTGAGGGGCGGGGCTAAACAAAGGGGGCGGGGCCTGCTCCGGTACCGGGAGGACACGGCCCGAGGGGTGGCGCTGCTCTCCGGTGAGGGGCGGGGCTAAACAAAGGGGGCGGGGCCTGCTCCGGTACCGGGAGGACGCGGCCCGAGGGGTGGCGCTGCTCTCCGGTGAGAGGCGGGGCTTACACAGGGGCGGGGCCTGCTCCGGTACCGGGAGGACACGGCCCGAGGGGTGGCGCTGCTCTCCGGTGAGGGGCGGGGCTTGTACAGGGGGCGGGGCCTGCTCGGTACCGGGAGGACACGGCCCGAGGGGTGGCGCTGCTCTCCGGTGAGGGGCGGGGCTTGTACAGGGGGCGGGGCCTGCTCCGGTACCGGGAGGACGCGGCCCGAGGGGTGGCGCTGCTCTCCGGTGAGGGGCGGGGCTAAACAAAGGGGGCGGGGCCTGCTCCGGTACCGGGAGGACGCGGCCCGAGGGGTGGCGCTGCTCTCCGGTGAGGGGCGGGGCTTGTACAGGGGGCGGGGCCTGCTCCGGTACCGGGAGGACGCGGCCCGAGGGGTGGCGCTGCTCTCCGGTGAGGGGCGGGGCTTACACAGGGGGCGGGGCCTGCTCCGGTACCGGGAGGACGCGGCCCGAGGGGTGGCGCTGCTCTCCGGTGAGGGGCGGGGCTTACACAGGGGCGGGGCCTGCTCCGGTACCGGGAGGACGCGGCCCGAGGGGTGGCGCTGCTTTCCGGTGAGGGGCGGGGCTTTAAAAAGGGAGAAAAAACACGGAAAAATTTGGGGAAAAACACGGAAAAATTTGGGAAAATAATTGGGAAAAAACACAGGAAAATTTGGGGGGAAAAAACCGGAAAAATTTGGGAAAAAACACGGAAAAAAGTTGCGGGCCTTCTCCGGTACCGGGAGAACACGGCCTGAGGGGTGGGCGGGGCTAAACAAAAGGGGCGGGGCCTGCTCTGGGACTGGAGGCCACGGCCCGCGAGTGGGCGGGGCTTATCCGTGTTGTGGGCGTGGTTATGGGCGTGGCTAAAGCGAGGGCGTGGTCACGGCTGGGGGGAATTGGGGGAGTCCCTGGGGGGGATTTTGGGGAGTTTTGGGGTGAAAATTTGGGGTTTTTGGGGGAGCATTTAGGGGCTGTTTTTGGAGAATTTTTTTGTGTTTTGGGGTCCCTGGGGCAGTTTTGGTATAAACCTTTTGCGGTTTTGGGGTCCCTGGGGCAGTTTTGGTGTAAATCTTTGCGGTTTTGGGGTCGCTGGGGCAGTTTTGGGGTGAATCTTTGATGTTTTTGGGGGTCCCCCAGAGCTGCTGCCCGAGACCCCCGCGGAGGAGCAGCGAGACGTCCTGTTCTACCTGGCCCTGGGCTGCTACCGGCTCAAGGTGGGGACACTGGGGACACCCTGGGGACATCGTGGGGACACTGGGGACATCTTGGGGACATTGGGGACACTGGGGACACTGGGGACATCTTGGGGACACTGGGGACATTGGGGGATTGGGGACCTCAATGGGCGATTGGGGACATTGAGGGGACATTGGGGACAGTGGGGGGATTGGGGGGATTGGGGGACACGCTGAGGACACTGGGGACACTGGGGACATTGTGGGGACATTGGGGACACTGGGGACATCTTGGGGACACTGGGGACAATGAGGGGATTTGGGACATCAATGGGGGATTGGGGACATTGAGGGGACAGTGGGGGGATTGGGGGACACACTGAGGACATTGGGGACACCCTGGGGACATTGTGGAAACCATGGGGAGATTGGGGACATCTTGGGGACATTGGGGACATTGGGGGATTTGGGACATCAATGGGGGATTGGGGACATTGAGGGGACAGTGGGGACAGTGGGGGGATTGGGGGGATTGGGGGACACGCTGAGGACATTGGGGACACTGAGGGGACATTGGGGGGATTGGGGACAGCATGGGGACACTGAGGGGACATTGGGGACATTGAGGGGACATCGGGGACAGTGGGGGGACATTGGGGACACCATGGAGACGTTAAGGACAGTGGGGACAGTGAGAGGGACATGGGGACACGTTGGGGACATTGGGGACATTGGGGGGGATATGGGAGTTGGTGACATTGGGGACATTGGGGGATTGGGGACATTGGGGGATTGGGGACACTGGAGACACTGAGGGGACGTTGGGGACACCATGGGGACATTGGGGACATTGGGGACATTGGGGCATTGGGGAGGTTTGGGACACTGAGGACATGGAGGGGACATTGGGGACACTGGGGACAATGAGGGAACACCCTGGGGACACTGGGGACAGTGGGGAGGCATTGGGGACATTGGGGACATTGGGGGGGATTGGGGACATTGGGGACATTGGGGACATTGGGGGGGATTGGGGACATTGGGGGGGGGATTGGGGACACTGGGGACATGGTGGCAGCACAGGCTCTGTCCCCGGTGTCCCCACGGGAGTGACAGCACTGCTGGCACAGCTGGAACAAGGGAGAGGGGGACAGGGAGGGGACACAGGTGGCACACAGGTGACACACAGGTGACACACAGGTGACAGACAGGTGACACTCAGGTGACACTCAGGTGACACTCGGGTGACACAGGTGACACAGGTGACACACAGGTGACACACAGGTGACACACAGGTGACACAGGTGACACACAGGTGACACTCGGGTGTCCCCTCAGGAGTACGAGCGCGCCCTGGAGCACCTGGAGCGCCTCCTGGTGGCCGAGCCGCAGAACGCGCAGGTGCTGAGACTGCGGAGCCGCGTCCGGAGCCGCCTGAGGAGGGGTGAGGGGACACTGGGGACAGCAATGGGGACACTGGGGACATTGGGGACATTGGGGACACTGAGGACATTGGGGACATTGGGGACATTGGGGACATTTGGGAGGTGCCAAAGCTCCCCCAGGTGCTGACATTGTCCCCTCTGTCCCCCCCCCCCATTGTCCCCCCCATTGTCCCCCATTGTCCCCATTGTCCCCCATTGTCTCCAATATCCCCATTGTCCCCTCATTGTCCCCATTGTCCCCATTGTCCCCCCATTGTCCCCATTGTCCCCCCATTGTCTCCATTGTCCCCCCATTGTCCCCAATGTCCCCATTGTCCCCTCATTGTCCCCAATGTCCCCATTGTCCCCCCATTGTCCCCAATGTCCCCATTGTCCCCATTGTCCCCAATGTCCCCATTGTCCCCCATTGTCCCCATTGTCCCCATTGTCCCCCCATTGTCCCCCATTGTCCCCCGTTGTCCCCATTGTCCCCCCATTGTCCCCTCTGTCCCCCCCCCATTGTCCCCATTGTCCCCATTGTCCCCCCATTGTCCCCCATTGTCCCCATTGTCCCCCCATTGTCCCCATTGTCCCCCCATTGTCCCCCATTGTCCCCATTGTCCCCCCATTGTCCCCATTGTGCCCCCATTGTCCCCAATGTCCCCCAATGTCCCCCATTGTCCCCCCATTATCCCCATTGTCCCTCCATTGTCCCCCCATTGTCCCCATTGTCCCCCATTGTCCCCCCCATTGTCCCCATTGTCCCCAATGTCCCCATTGTCCCCCCATTGTCCCCATTGTCCCCATTGTCCCCCCCATTGTCCCCCCCATTGTCCCCATTGTCCCCATTGTCCCCACTGTCCCCATTGTCCCCCCATTGTCCCCCCATTGTCCCCATTGTCCCCAATGTCCCCATTGTCCCCCATTGTCCCCCCATTGTCCCCAATGTCCCCCAATGTCCCCTCATTGTCCCCCCAATGTCCCCATTGTCCCCATTGTCCCCATTGTCCCCCCATTGTCCCCAATGTCCCCATTGTCCCCAATGTCCCCATTGTCCCCTCATTGTCCCCAATGTCCCCATTGTCCCCAATGTCCCCATTGTCCCCTCATTGTCCCCAATGTCCCCATTGTCCCCAATGTCCCCATTGTCCCCATTGTCCCCCAATGTCCCCTCATTGTCCCCCCATTGTTCCCATTGTCCCCCCATTGTCCCCCCATTGTCCCCATTGTCCCCATTGTCCCCCAATGTCCCCTCATTGTCCCCCCATTGTCCCCAATGTCCCCATTGTCCCCATTGTCCCCAATGTCCCCATTGTCCCCCATTGTCCCCATTGTCCCCATTGTCCCCCCATTGTCCCCTCATTGTCCCCAATGTCCCCATTGTCCCCAATGTCCCCATTGTCCCCTCATTGTCCCCAATGTCCCCATTGTCCCCAATGTCCCCATTGTCCCCATTGTCCCCCAATGTCCCCTCATTGTCCCCCCATTGTTCCCATTGTCCCCTCATTGTCCCCCCAATGTCCCCCATTGTCCCCATTGTCCCCAATGTCCCCTCATTGTCCCCCCATTGTCCCCAATGTCCCCATTGTCCCCATTGTCCCCAATGTCCCCATTGTCCCCCATTGTCCCCATTGTCCCCATTGTCCCCCCATTGTCCCCCATTGTCCCCCGTTGTCCCCATTGTCCCCCCATTGTCCCCCATTGTCCCCCATTGTCCCCCAATGTCCCCATTGTCCCCCCCCACAGACGGCCTGGTGGGCGCGGCCATCGTTGGGGGCGTGGTCATGGGCGTGGCCGGGCTGGTGGGCGTGGCCATCGCGCGCGCCCGGCACTGACCACGCCCCCCCTCCCCGGTGAGGGGGCGGGGCCTACGCGATGACGCCGCCGCGGAGATTACGTCAGGGCGCGGCGGAGTGACGTCACGGCCCGCGGTGACGTCACGGCCCGCGGTGACGTCAGAACCGCCCCTCCCCCCCCCAGTGCCTTGGGGTGTCCCATAGCCCCTCCCCCTCTCCCCCCCCCTCCCCGATGTAAATAAACCTGATTGGGCGCCGAGAGTGACGTCACTGAGGGGGCGGGGCTGGGGTCGCCTGGGAACCCCACAAATGTCACCTGGGCACCCCAAATGTCACCTGGGCCCCTCTGAGTGTCCCCAAATGTCACCTGGGCACCCCAAATGTCACCTGGGCCCCTCTGAGTGTCCCCAAATGTCACTTGGACCCCCCCCAAATGTCACCAAATGTCACCTGAGCCCCCCAAGTGTCACCTGACCCCCTCTGAGTGTCCCCAAGTGCCACTTGAGCCCCCTCAGAGCCCCCCAAACGTCACCTGAGCCCCCCAAATGTCACCTGAGCGCCCCCCCAAGTGTCCCCAAATGTCACCTGAGCCCCCCAAGTGTCACCTGAACCCCTCTGAGTGTCCCCAAGTGCCACTTGAGCCCCCTCAGAGCCCCCCAAGTGTCACCTGAGCCCCCCAAGTGTCACCTGAACCCCTCTGAGTGTCCCCAAATGTCACCTGGGCACCCCAAATGCCACCTGGGCCCCTCTGAGTGTCCCCAAATGTCACCTGGGCACCCCAAATGCCACCTGGGCCCCTCTGAGTGTCCCCAAATGTCACCTGGGCACCCCAAATGCCACCTGGGCCCCTCTGAGTGTCCCCAAATGTCACTTGGACCCCCCTCAAATGTCCCCAAATGTCACCTGAGCCCCCCAAGTGTCACCTGAACCCCTCTAAGTGTCCCCAAATGTCACCTGAGCCCCCCAAATGCCACTTGAGCCCCCCAAACGTCCCCTGAGACCCCCAATTGTCCCCAAATGTCACCTGAGCCCCCCCCAGAGCCCCCCCCCCCCCCGCGGTTTTTGGGGTCCCTCCCCCTCCGATTACGTCACAGGAAGGGGCCCCGGGGGGGGGGGGAGGGGCGGGGGGCAGGAAGGGGGGAGGGGCGGGGGGGGCAGGAAGGGGGGAGGGGCGGGGGGGGCAGGAAGGGGGGAGGGGCGGGGACGGGAAGGGGGGAGGGGCGGCTCCGGACACACCTGGTTCCTTCCTGGGGGGAGGGGCGGGGGGGAAACACCCCCACCCCCCCCAAACCCCGGCCACGCCCCCTCCGGAGTGACCAGTGCCGGACACCAGCACGGACCAGTTAAACCAGTGCCGGACACCAGCACGGACCAGTTAAACCAGTGCCGGACAGCGGGGACACCAGTGCCGACCAGTTAAACCAGTGACAGCAATGCCGGACAGCAAGGACACCAGTTAAACCAGTGCCGGACACCAGCACGGACCAGTTAAACCAGTGACAGCAGTGCCGACCAGTTAAACCAGTGCCGGACACCAGCACGGACCAGTTAAACCAGTGCCGGACACCAGCGCGGACCAGTTAAACCAGTGCCGGACAGCGGGGACACCAGTACAGACCAGTTAAACCAGTGCCGGACACCAGCACGGACCAGTTAAACCAGTGCCGGACACCAGTGCTGACCAGCTAAACCAGTGACAGCAGTGCCGGACAGCGGGGACACCTGTGATGGACACCAGTTAAACCAGTACAGACCAGTTAAACCAGTGCCGGACAGCGGGGACCAGTTAAACCAGTGCCGGACAGCGGGGACACCAGTGACACCAGTGCCGGACACCAGTAAAAACCAGTGACACCAGTGACACCAGTGACAGCAGTGCCAGCAGTGCCGGACAGCGAGGACACCAGTGACACCAGTGCCGGACACCAGTACAAACCAGTTAAACCAGTGCCGGACAGTGGGGACATCCCAGCTGGACACCAGTGACACCAGTGACACCAGTGCTGGACACCAGTGACAGCAGTGACAGCAGTGACACCAGTGCCGGACAGCGGGGACACCAGTGACACCAGTGACACCAGTGCCGGACACCAGTAAAACCAGTGACACCAGTGACAGCAGTGACACCAGTGCTGGACAGCGGGGACACCAGTGACACCAGTGACACCAGTGCCGGACACCAGTAAAACCAGTGACACCAGTGACAGCAGTGACACCAGTGCTGGACAGCGGGGACACCAGTTGCCAGGAGCACCGGTGACCATCGCCACCAGTGACCAATGCTCCCAGTGCCTCTGGTGACCATTGCCACGGGGACCACCAGAGCCACCAGTGACCACCTGTGACCAGTGTCCAGTGCCACCAGTGACCATCACCACCAGTGACCAGTGACCACCAGTGACCATCACCATCAGTGACCATCACCATAAGTAACCACTTGTGACTGGTGACCATCACCACCAGTGCCACCACTGACCACTGACCAGTGCTCCCAGTGCCACCAGTGACCACCAGTGACCACCAGTGACCACCAGTGACCATCACCAGCAGTGACCGCTGACCACTGACCAGTGCTCCCAGTGCCACCAGTGACCATCACCAGGAGTGACCGCTGACCATCACCACCAGTGACCATCACCATTGGTGACCACTGACCAGCGCTCCCAGTGCCACCATTGCCACCAGTGAGCAGTGACCAGTGCCCATCACCACCAGTGCCCATCACCACCAGTGACCATCACCACCAGTGCCACCAGTGACCATCACCACCAGTGACCACTGACCATCACCACCAGTGACCATCACCATCGGTGACCATCACCACCAGTGACCGCTGACCAGTGCTCCCAGTGCCACCAGTGACCACCAGTGACCATCACCATTGGTGACCACTGACCAGTGCTCCTAGTGCCACCATCACCACCAGTGACCATCACCACCAGTGACCACTGACCAGCGCTCCCAGTGCCACCAGTGACCAGTGCCATCAGTGACCACCAACCAGTGCTCCGAGTGCCACCATCGCCACCAGTGACCATCAGTGCCACCATCGCCACCAGTGACCAGTGACCACCAGTGACCACCAGTGCCACCATCGCCACCAGTGACCATCACCACCAGTGCCACCAGTGACCGCTGACCAGTGACTACCAGTGACCAGCAGTGACCACTGACCATCACCACCAGTGCCACCAGTGACCATCACCACCAGTGCCACCAGTGACCATCACCACCACTGACCATCACCACCAGTGACCACCAGTGCCCGTCACCAGCAGTGACCACTGACCATCACCACCAGTGCCCACTGGTGCCCGTCAGCAGCAGTGACCACCAGTGACCATCACCACCAGTGCCACCACTGACCATCACCAGCAGTGACCACCGGTGCCCATCACCATCACCACCAGCGACCATCACCACCAGTGCCACCAGTGCCACCAGTGACCAGTGCCACCAGTGACCACCAGTGACCACCAGTGCCCATCACCACCAGTGACCACCAGTGACCACCAGTGCCCATCACCACCAGTGACCACCAGTGACCACCAGTGCCCATCACCACCAGTGACCACCAGTGACCACCAGTGCCCATCACCACCAGTGACCACCAGTGACTGCTGACCAGTGACCACTGACCATCACCACCAGTGCCACCACTGACCATCACCACCACTGACCATCACCACCAGTGCCACCACTGACCATCACCACCAGTGCCACCAGTGACCATCACCACCAGTGACCACCAGTGCCAACCAGTGCCCAGTGACCACCAGTGCCCGTCACCAGCAGTGACCACCAGTGACCATCAGTGACCACTGACCATCACCAGCAGTGACCACTGACCATCACCACCAGTGACCACTGACCATCACCACCAGTGCGACCAGTGACCATCACCACCAGTGACCATCACCACCAGTGCCCATCACCACCAGTGACCACCAGTGACCATCACCACCAGTGACCCCTGACCATCACCATCAGTGCCACCACTGACCGTCACCACCAGTGACCATCACCACCAGTGACCAGTGCCACCAGTGACCAGTGCCACCACCGACCATCACCACCAGTGCCACCAGTGCCAACCAGTGCCCATCACCACTAGTGCCACCAGTGACCATCACCACCACTGACCATCACCACCACTGACCACCAGTGCCCATCACCACCAGTGCCCAGTGCCCGCTGCCCGGCGCTGTCCCCGGTGTCCCCATGGCGCCGGGCGCGTGTCCCCGGGCGCCGGTGGCCGCGCTGGCCGCGGTGGCCGTGGCCGTGTCCGGCTGGGGGCTCCTGGTGGCCGCGGTGGCCGCGGGCGTGTGGGGGATGGGCGGGGGCCAGACCAGCGCCGTCACCGCCGTCATCGTCACCCGCGGCCTCTGGGCCGACTGCGGCACCGACGCCAGCGGGGTCGTGTCCTGCGTGCCACTGCTGTCACTCGTCACCCTGCCCGGTACCCTGGGGACACTGGGGACATCAGGGACACTGGGGACATTGGGGACATTGGGGACATTGGGGGACAGTGGGGACATTGGGGGCGTTGGGGGCGTTGGGGACATCGGGAGGGTTGGGGACATTGGGGGGGTTGGGGACATTGGGGACAGTGGGGACACTGTGGGGACATTGGGGACATTTGGGGATTTGGGGACATTGGGGACATTGGGGGACAGTGGGGCTGTTGGGGACATCAGGGGGGTTGGGGACATTGGGGACATTGGGGACCTGGGAGTGACCTTGGGGGTGACATTAGGGACACTGGGGACATTGGGGACAGAGGGCCAGGAGTGGACATTGGGGACATTGGGGACATTGTGGACATTGTGGACATTGGGGACATTGGGGACATTGGGGACATTGGGGACAGCGGGGTCGTGTCCTGCGTGCCACTGCTGTCACTCGTCACCCTGCCCGGTACCCTGGGGACACTGGGGACACTGGGGACAGTGGGGACATTGGGGGTGTTGGGGACATTGGGGGGGTGGGGACATTGGTGGGATTTGGGACATTGTGGGGACATTGGGGTGGTTGGGGACATCGGGGATGTTGGGGACAGCGGGGTCGTGTCCTGCGTGCCACTGCTGTCACTCGTCACCCTGCCCGGTACCCTGGGGACACTGGGGACACTGGGGGACATTGGGGGGATTGGGGACGTTGGGGGAGTTGGGGACATTGGGGACACTGGGGACACTGGGGACATTGGGGGGATTGGGGACATTGTGGGGACATTGGGGGGGATTGGGGACATTGGGGACATTGTGGGGACATTGGGGACATTGGGGACAGCGGGGTCGTGTCCTGCGTGCCACTGCTGTCACTCGTCACCCTGCCCGGTACCCTGGGGACACTGGGGGACATTGGGGGGGTTGGGGACATTGGGGACATTGGGGAAATTGGGGACATTGGGGGTGTTGGGGGGGTTGGGGATATTGGGGACAGTGGGGATATTGTGGGGACATTGGGGACATTGGGGACATTGGGGGTTTGGGGACATCGGGGGGGTTGGGGACATTGGGGACATCAGGGACACTGGGGACATTGGGGACATTGGGGACAGCGGGGTCGTGTCCTGCGTGCCACTGCTGTCACTCATCACCCTGCCCGGTACCCTGGGGACACTGGGGACACTGGGGGGGTTGGGGACATTGGGGGGACATTGGGGGGATTGGGGACATTGGGGACATTGGGGACATTGGGGGGGGTTGGGGACATCGGGGACACTGGGGGGATTGGGGACATTGTGGGGACATTGGGGACAGTGGGGGACAGTGGGGGTGTTGGGGACATCAGGGGGGTTGGGGACGTTGGGGGCATTGGGGACCTGGGAGTGACCTTGGGGGTGACATTTGGGACACTGGGGTGACATTGGGGACATTGGGGACATTGGGGACAGCGGGGTCATGTCCTGTGTGCCACTGCTGTCACTCATCACCCTGCCCGGTACCTTGGGGACATCGGGGACAGTGGGGACATCGGGGATATTGGGGACATTGGGGGGATTGGGGACATTGGGGGACAGTGGGGGTGTTGGGGACACTGGGGACACTGGGGACATTGGGGGGATTGGGGACATTGTTGGGACATTGGGGACAGTGGGGACATCAGGGATATTGGGGACATTGGGGACATTGGGGGGATTGGGGACATTGGGAACATCAGGGGGGTTGGGGGACATTGGGAGTGTTGGGGACACTGGGGGGACATTGGGGACATTGGGGACATTGGGGACATTGGGGGTGTTGGGGACATTGGGGACATTGGGGACATTGGGGACATTGGGGACATTGGGGGACACTGTCAGCAGCCGGACGGGGCCAGGGCCAGGACGGGACGGGACGGGGGGGGGGGACAGGAAGGACAGGGGGACATTGGGGACATCGGGGACGTCAGTGAGGGGACAGGGATGGGGACAGGAAGGGACAGGGAGGGGACAGCGAGGGACACGGGCACGGGGGGAGGGGGGACACTGGGGGGACAGCGAGGGACATTGGGGACATTGGGGGTGACATTGGGGGGACATTGGGGGGACATTGGGGGGACATTGGGGACAGTGGGGACATTGGGGGTGACATTACAGGACACTGGGGGGACTTTGAGGGGATTGACATTGAGGACATTGAGGTGACCTTGGGGTGACCTTGGGGACATTGGGGACATTGTGGGGACATTGGGGATCTGGGGGTGACCTTGGAGTGACCTTGGGGACATTGAGGTGACCTTGGGGACATTGGGGACATTGAGGTGACCTTGGGGTGACCTTGAAGGGGGGACATTGGGGACATCGGGGGGGGGGCATTGAGGGAACATTGGGGACATTGAGGGGTGACCTTGGAGTGACCTTGGGGGGACATTGGGGACATCGGGGGGGACCTTGGGGACATTGAGGTGACCTTGGAGTGACCTTGGGGACATTTGGGACACTGGGGGGGACATTGGGCCATTGGGGACATCAGGATGACCTTGGAGTGACCTTGGGGACATTGGGGACATTGAGGTGACCTTGGAGTGACCTTGGGGACATTGAGGTGACCTTGGGGACATTGGGGGGACATTGGGAC